>VXBB01014251.1:30700-128062 GCA_013399915.1 Illadopsis cleaveri | reverse complement strand
GAATCTTTTGCTAAGCAATCATATTTATAAGGTTTCCCTGGTTCATCTTCCCCAACAGGTGCTGCAGGAAAATGAGAGGAAAAAGGTATCTCAGAGCCAATGTCAAGTGGAGTCTGGGGCAGCGGGGAAGCTGCCATGTGGAAATGGTGAGTAAGGAGAATAAAGAGAGTGGTAGAGGGCAGTGGTGCATCCTCCTCCCCTTGTCCTCAAGGGAGGGAGTGTGCTGTGGGGGGAAAGCATGCATGCACTATGGGCTAGGGCACTACACAGAGATGTGGGGTGAGAGAGGAGGCAGCAGGAGGTGGTGTGGGGAATCCCTGAAGCAGAGAGAGGGCAGGCAGACTATCAGGGATCTTGTGTGATGAGCAGTGCCTCTTGCACTCAGACCTATGGAAGCAGCAAAGTGTACAACCCACAGGATGCTCAAAGGAAGGTTGGAAGACCATGTGTTATAGTGGTGCAGCCCAACACCTTATCCAGCTTTGGGCAAGGGGTGGGGAGAGGAGAGTGTTTTCAGGAAAAAGAGATCTAATTCAAGAATCACCCCTCTTTTCCCTTCCCTCATTCTTTGTGTTTATTTGTGCAGTCAGGTACTTGATAGGTGGTTTAATATATTCATTTTATGTATGCCAGGGTAGCTGCATCACTGATTGAACTCCACTGAATCCAGATCGTTATTAGAAAATTGCTTTATAAATAAGCCTGGACTGAGAGACACTTTTTATGTTAAATAGAAAGCACCGTGCTTCTAGGCTGTTGCATGTTTTCTTGAAATGCAAACACTGGCAGCAGGCACATCATTGTTAAACTAATTAAAGTTTAAGGAGAGACCTTTATATGTACTAGTCTAGCTAATTTGTTGTCACAGGATCATAATTCATTAAATATATTTTCTATTGTTAGTTAAATCAATAGTGAGCAAAACAGAGCATATGGAATATGTCAGCTGATGAGTCAAGATGGAAAGAAACATCTTTACTGAGTCTTTAAGTTATGCCTTTTTCTACAGTTCCCGAGAAGGTTGCAGTGTAAATAACTATGATGGACTTTGCCTACAGATATCCTGCTATGCTAAGCTGTGATACTTCCATTCTACAAAAACACTGGAAAACGATGTCAAAGCAACTACTGCTTAGTGGTAAAACAGGTCTCTGTATTGGAGGGAAAATTTGGAGATGTAAACGGAGGACAAATTGATCCCATGCCATGAAAGTTATGACAGTTTGATTTAAAATAGATGTGTGAAATGATTCATCCCAGAACACCATACCTGTTTTCATCTCTGCATGTCTGTCCCATTCTTCTTCCAGGGATGGTTCAGCTGCTCCATCAGCATCAGTTGAACTCCTGCACAATAGAACACAGTATTTAGAGAGAAAACAAAACAGATGCCAGCTGTGCTGCTCCACCCCAGATACTGTTTTGTCAGCACAGGAGCCACCTATGCACTGGCAACAGAAATGTTGACGACAGAGGCAGGGCAGATGGCTGAAGGCAGAAGCTACAATGCAGTAGCAGGTGAATCAGAGTTGCCAGGCCAATGTGGCATCCTTGAGCTCAAAATTCAGTTCTGTCAGTAGTTTATTTGTTGTCTTATTGGTTGTGTCAACCTGCTGCATGGCAGAAATGTTCCTTGGTACTCTATATCTTCTAATTTTCCTGGGAACCAGGTGGGCCTTTGCCCTGGGATTGGAAGAAAATGGAAATGGTCATCCTGGGAGTACAGATTTTTGAAAGTAATTTTTATTCCTACACAAATTCAAATTCTCATGAAAAGCCATCTCACAGGTACTGGGTACCAGTACTCCAGAGAGCACTGGGATGACATGGATTTGGAGGAAACTGAAGCTGAGTTTTCTTGTATTTGTATTTCACCTCTGGCCAACCTATTGTCTTTTCCTTAGCATGAATGGTTTTCTGGATTCCTTCAGAGACTTGCTTTTGAGTTTGAATGTCTCTCAGTAGCAGGGAAGAGGACATTCAGAGTCCAAATGCTCCTGGTCCTAGCAGGGGCAGACTTACATTTTCCCTTTGACTGAGGCTGAATGAAATTAGCTGTACTCTTCTGAACATTTGCTTGATAGGGGAACTCTTCCTGAGCCATCCTTTCAGAGCACGTAGCTGCCTATCTCACCTCCTCTCCTTATCAAATTAAAACAAGTGGTTCCGTGACTGTGGTGCTAATCAAGATGAGGGTCCTTGTGGTTTTGTTCTCAACAACTCATGCTCACTCTCTCTTTACAACAGCCCTGGTTGTCCTTCCTGTGCCCCTTCTGCCACTGTTACTGCAATCAGTGCTTCAGGTCCTCCCAGCATCTTCTGGATGTCCTTTGTGTCCTTTCTTCCCTCCCATGGTCTTAAGCAATCTCTCCTATCCAGTCTTTACACTGTCTACATTTCTATCCCATATTTACTTCCATCGCTTGGGACTGTGCAGGATTTGACAGCTTCAGTAGCTGGGCTGCAGCAGTATGAAGAGATTGCCTGCAGGGTGCTACCAAAAAAACTCGTTGTCAAGCAAGATAAATAATGGGGAAGCTCTACCTATGCTCTGCATAGGGTGGAAATGACCTCTTTTCTTTCCCAAACTTTGTGATTTCCCAAAGTTGTAGGATTTTAATATGTGTTTGAAAATGCCTTTTTGTCAATTTTGGCTGGAATCACACATGTCCTTTCATGTTTCTTGCAGAAACGTGGGTAAATAGGTAGCCAAAAGGTTTGTGAATTTAACCTTCTGGACTGCCTAAGACTTTGGGCTGCATAGGAGCATCACTTCTTTCTCTTACTGGCATTTTGTGTGTCATACTGGTGTTTTGCCAGCATCCAGAAATCCTGATGAAGTCATGGAGGACTCAGTGCTCTATGCCTGGGGTATCCAAGAGTTTGTGTTTTGACTCCTGATCTGTCTTTCTGATATTTTTGTGCTGAAATGGCCAAAATGTGTTTCTATATCGTAAAAACTCGTGAAAATTTATAAAATAAAATAATTCATAATGCCACCAAATAGAGCCTTTTTTCCTCAGTCTGAATCATGCTTTCTCTGCTCGGTGAATGGCTCAAGACATTGGCACAAATAGATCTGGCCAGTAACTGTTGCTGGTCTGTGCCAAACAATAAAAGTTGTTTAAAGGACTGGCAAGTATTAGAACAAATAAAGCAATGACTTCATTGCATTGCAGTTTAGTTTCTAAAGTATAGTTAGAAATACAACATGCTTAGTAACAGCCACAGCAGTGAGTTGTAAAAGTTGCAATTGAAGAGATGACTCCTCTTCAGAGATCTTGGAGAGTGTGCCATAAGACCTGGAAGCTGTCAGTAAAGAGAACCCTTTTTCACAAAACAGATGTAAAAGGTATAATACGGAGAGTGTCTGATTCCTGATACTGATAGCTCTGTCAGACCTGTATATGACGGATGTGATTACTACTGTCAAATATAGACACTGGGTAATGCTCTCTTTAATTAGCATTAAAGTGTGCCTCACATTAGCATGAATGAGAGCTGTGCCTCTTAAGGGTAGAGAAGCAGAGATGGCCAAATGGAAGCTGTAAATGTGTATCCAGCAGTAGGAGAACCTTCTCACTGCTTTAAGACAGTTGAGCAATACAATACCGTAAGATTGACTGGGCTTATGGATCCTAATAAAATTGGAGAAAGAAGGAAAAGGAAGGAGGAGGAGACTTCATATTGGTAAATTAGTCACCTCATGTTGTAGTAACAGAACAAACAAGGAGATCTGAATGTTAGCTTTGCCTGGAAGAAGGAGGGACGAATGCAAATGGCCAATAGAGGTTATTATCCAGTTTCACAGTTTTTGCTCTTGTGCCTGCATTGAGTACATCAACTTAGCCAACCAGAACATGTCAGCAGACCTCCTGTGGTCCCAGAGCACCCATGGTGATGCCCTAGGTGCTGGTCTGTCTGCGCTGGAAAGCACCCACAGCATCTCTGTGCCATGAGCACAGGGATTTTGTCTGCCTGGGGCCTGCTGTCTGCCTCTTTGTAGGAGTCAGAGCCCTCTCCTGGGCGTGAGTTCTCCTTTAGAGCCACCATTCAATGGAGCTGGAGTTAAAGCCACCGTTCAATGAGAGCAGAGCTTGAGCAGAACAAAACCTGTTGTGCCACTGCTGTTCTCACAACACCTCTTACTTCTCAGATAAAATGGGTTGAGAAATTTTGCTCAAAATATTTTGCATTAAATTGGGAAGTAAATAAACATGGTTTGAATTTAAAGATGATGAAACACAAGAAATGTAAATTGAAACTTACTTTCCTTGTAGACCTTGCCACTGAAAAATGAAAGGAAAAATAGAGTAAGTTGTATTTTCTCACAAAAACCCCACATTTTCTGACAAAACTTCATTCTTTAGAGAAAATTATTTTCCAACCAACATTTTTGACTAGTTGAAGTTGCAAAATAATAAAGCAAATATACAAACTTACAGTTGATTGTTTACTGCCTAGTAGCATATACTTCAGATGAAAAGTAAAAGCAACCTGCAGGACGTAGAATAGAGGGATGGAACAGAAACCAGAAGAAACTGACAGGCACAGGTTGAAGAAAAATTCATCATTCAACAACATAAGTTGGCAGATTGGTTGTGTAGTTTAACAGCATCCAAAGCCTTTTGTATCTCCGTTTTCACCCACAGTCTTTCATTCCAAATATTGCAAATCAGTAGTTTAGAATTATTGCACTATCTAGTTTGAAATTATTGTTCCTCATACTTCTGAGAGACTTAGAAGGTCACAGAATGATTTCATGGTCTCCCATGAGTCATGGTAGTTACAGAGGGGTTTTACAAATTCAAATCAATAAGGTTATGTTTCACTATAGAGGGGCAATCAAAAAAGGTCGTTACCCTGAAAAAGAGCACCATTTATTAATAAAGATGTTCCTTGACTCAACAAAAACTTCTCTTTCATCTTATGGAGCTATATTTCAGTTAAAAGCTTTATTAACTATTTCAATATTAAAATTATTTTTCATTAGGTTAATATGTACATGTATACCATTAGCTTGGAGAGAAGGAGAGAAACCTTTTGCCTGTTCCTCTCCAAAACAGAGACTCCTCTGTACTACCAGCACTAAAAGGAGAGGACACATACAATGCAAACTCATAATCAGAAGATAAAAAATGCTTCAGCTAGCTATACCTTCTCAGAAATTCAGAGCAGTGCAAAAGAATCTCCAGGCAACAATTTGGTTAAAAGTGCAAACCCTGAAGTGGCTTCTGCATGTAAGGATGAAATGTCACATCTGTTGTTCGTTGATTCGCAGCCAAAGAAAGATGCAGAGCTCTTTCTTTTTCATTTTCGAGCCTTTCTGTTATAATGGTCGTTCACCTATCACATGAATGGCTTGTGTTTTTTAAGTTCTTGCACAGAGTCCTTAATTAATCATCATCTCAATGTGGAACAAAAGATTGAAGGAGAAAGACAAGGAGAAGGAGAAGGAGAAGGAGAAGGAGAAGGAGAAGGAGAAGGAGAAGGAGAAGGAGAAGGAGAAGGAGAAGGAGAAGGAGGAGAAAAGGTAGCAAAAGGCTAATATGGAACTAAGAACTCCAAACCAGCTTAATATCTCAAAAATGAAAACATCAAAAAAGGAGATACATTTAATTCACGCAGGTGGAAGAGATAGATGAGCAAAATGTTGCTAATATGTTCAATGCAGCAAAGCAGCAAAGCTGCAGATTTCTTTAAAAACCCACAGCTGATTTAGGAATAACAACCTGTTTAAGAAGTTTAAACCCTAGGAAACATGAGGCTTCTGAGAGATTAGCAACATGTGGAGAAAAATGAAAACAGGAAAAATGCTCTACAAAATTCCAATGGTGAGTTTGGGAGAAATAATACAAATAATTGCAAATGATGTGAAAGGAAACAGAAACTGAAAATAATTGTTAGTGAAGTGTATATATGTAATTTCTATTCCATAAAAGAGAAAATTGTGCTTTTACACTATGAGCTCCTTCTATAAGCAACAACTTTAGAAGACACTGTATAACTGCTGTCACAAGTGGAGCACCAACTCTCATTCCGCAAACATCACTGACCTACTGATGGTTCAGGGAGAACATTCCTTGGAAGGACAGCAGCTCATAAGTAGACAGATTATTTTCCAGTTGTTTTAAATGTTGCCAAAGAAAGCCAACAAAAACATAAAGTAAGAACAACTGAATCAGTTGTCCTTTCACAGATGTTCCTAGAAATCTCTCTCAGGAGCTGAAATGAAAATTTGGAAGAGTTATTTTGGCCAAGTTATATGAAAACTAACAGAGCTTCCAAAATTAATTTATTCCACAATAATTATGCAAAAGAAAAATGAGTGCTTCCCTATGGCTCGTAGTCTGAGCTAAAAAGCATGTAAAATGGGGAAACAAATCTCTAGTGGGGAAATTGTTTCTGGGGACAACTGGACATTTCAGCTGTTTGCTGAGAGGATGCTCAAAGAAAAAAAAAGCTCACATCAGTGCAATTTTAATGCACCATTTAGAAGGCCTCAGTTTACCACATTATTTGGAAAATGCTTTTTAAAATCTCTAATATTTCCCACAAATACATAATAAATTACATGAAACCATGGAGGAGAAAAATAATAGAAAAATGTTGCAATCAGGGGCTCTGGTAAGCTCCTGGAATGGATTCAAATTAGGGAGTTGAAATGCAGAAGACAAAAATATGAGTTCAAGGTTAAAGAAATAACCGACCTAGGAAAATGTAGCAGGGGAAAAAAAAAGCTTGGAAGAGGATGCAAACAGGTCTGATTACTAATATTTCCGTATACATACATAAAAAAACATACAGAAACTTAAAGAAAAGGCAAATTTTGGGGGGGACTTTATATTCAAAGAGCTTTAAACCATTTAAATTGCTGTCTGAAGGTCTTTAGTGTGTAAAAATGCATAATGGGCATGGACTGGTAATCACAACAGGGACTTCCTGAATCTCAAACAGTTGATAAAGAAGGAACCTGTCCTCAGAGTGTATGATAATAAGCACCAAACAAAGCTGGCGGTTGATGCTTCTAAGCAAGGCCTTGGGGCAACACTTTTAACAAGGAATGGTGATCACTGGAGACCCATGGCATATGCTTCTGGATGCCTAACTGGAACAGCATGTCAGCATGCACAAAAAGAATTGGAGGCTCTGTCTTGTGGTCTGTGCATGCAAAACCCCTCCATTTTTTTAATATGGAGTACCAGTGCTAGCAGGAACTGATCACAAGGTATTAGTGACAATTGCTGAAAAGAGTTTTGCAGGCAGATCTCCTAGATTGTAAATATGATATGATTTACAACTCAAATATATAAAGCAGTCACACACAGAGCAGGCATTCTGTCCAGAGCTTTCAACAGAACTGAACTCGTACAGGAACAGTCTTATGTGTATGCAGAAATTGTTTGGAATTTTTTATCCTTTCAAACAGGAAGTCACTGTAGAGACCTGTCACTGCAGAAAGCCAAAATACTAGATCAAACATTGCAGAAGGTGATACAAGCTATCAGTCTCACTTACTGGACAGCACTTACTGGTCCTTAAACAATTTAGAAAGATGATTTTATATAATATATAAAGTATATATTCTGAGCATTAGGAGTATATTTTCTGAGCATTAGTCCACTGCTGATAAACAGAATGCATGCATGATACCAGTGTAAGCAGAAAATGCAAAATATTTAATATTACATCTATAAATATTAACTATGGGTCAGTGTTGGTGAAATAGCCAAAGAAGGAAAAGAAAAACAATTAATTTCAGAAATATTGGTAAATTAAAATAACCAGCAATGATGGTTATTCTTGATACTTAAGATTCATACTCCACAGCTGAAAGAAATTTATTTACGTTTGCTGTAAAAAAAATTTCACATTCTTTTCAGGTCATTATTCCTGGTATCCAGAAATAACATTGCTGCAGAAGTCATCTGTTGAATGTGTGATCTCATGCACAAATCTGGTATTTGTCTGCCATAGCACACATCCCATGCTATGTCAGATAATGAGCCACAATTCAATTATCAGGAATTTAAATATTTTCTAACAGAGTTTTTAACACATTACTTCTTATTCAGGTTATTCACAGTCTGATGGTAGTGAGAGAAGGCATCTTACACAATCTGCTAAATTCCACTCATATCCCATTTAGGAATTATTTAATTTCAGAGCAGTACTGTGAATATTGAAATATGTTCAGCAGCAAACTTAGATTAAGACTATCCAGTGGTGTAGCCAATGATGGTCAAGTGAGGGATGTCTAACTGTTGTGAAAAAATAAACAGAGAATGTACTGTATTAATGAATGGCAGGAACAAAATCTTGGCAATCCAAGTCGGCTAGCCTGCATTTGAAGGTAATATATGTAATGTCACGAAAGACTGCTTTTATAAGGATTTGCTCTTCTCTCTGATGAGCAAGCACTGATCTGTTGGACAAAGAAGAGGCAGGCACTTCTCCTTCTTCCTTTGCTGGGAAGAGATAGACACCAAATCTTAAAAGCAAGTTAAAAGGAGCCCATGAGACAGACAACATCATTGGACTGGACACAACAGAAACACAGAGAGTAAAAAACCGTGGAATGTCTCAAAGAAGCATCAGCTAAATGACACCAGCTCAGATACTGATTGATAACTGTGGATATATGTGTTGTACTTTAGGTAGTTGGTTTTTTTTTTTTCTTTTTTTTTTGTTCCTTTGGAAATGAGAAAAAAAATGAAAGTAACTTATCCTTGATAAGTTTGGAGTGTAACATTCTTTGATTAAGAATAGAGGTTTTTACCTGCCTATAAACTTGAAAGAGAAAGATGCAGATACAGACCCATTTTAATAGTCTTAGAAAAGACCAATCATATTATAAGCCCTGACTGAATGGCTATGCATGTTCTGCCATAATTATGACTGTTAATTTGCAAGGAGATTATTAACAGCAGGAAAAACTAACTTTAATTATATGTTTTTCAGGTTTACACTGGGCAGAGGGGTATCAAAACCAGAGTGATCTTCTTGGTGGTAGAAGATGAAAAAGCTGCCCTGGACTTCAGCTGATATGTGATCAGGAAATCTGGAGTGAGAAGATTTACAGAAACAGACTCCATGCTCTGAGAGAAGCGGGTGGGTAGAACAAAGAGCTCAAAGCATGTTTAAAGAAAGGGTAGTTTTGGGGGAAATTTTGAGGGAAATTGCGGGGATTTTACTCTTGATCTGTGCTGGGCTTAAATACAGCAAAGCTCCAGGTCCTTGAGAAGTGGCAAGGACATGACTAAAAGCAAGTCAGGTGGCCCTTTGTGTTTTGGAGCAACTGTTGTGAGGTTGGAAGGCATTAGTAATCTGTACCCATAGCTTTCTTTTTATCTTTGGCAAACTTGTAGAAGGCAGCAGTCTGGATGCATCTCTAGAGACAGCTTAACTTTCACATGAACAGTTTAACAGAAGTGACAGCTTAGGTAAAATAGTGGGGGAAAATAAACCCAGAAAAGAAAGTGTCTGCATTTTGTGGGTGGAAAAGAGCAAAGAATTTTCCCAGTGTCTGTGACTGTCTCTTTTAGCCATGAAACGTCTGCAGTCATTGGTGTTTTGCCTTCAAATCAATGGATTTTGCTCTTTTGTCAGGCAGGTTTTAACCTCCCAGTTTTACTGGCATTGCTTCTGATTTACAGAGTTGTAGGAAGACAAAGAAGGCACTTTCCTGACTCATTCCTGACTGATAATACAGAAAACCACTATATCATGGCAAATAGAATAAGAATTTTTAAAGTAGCATTTCTTTTTCTTTAAATTACAACAAATACGAGTAGCCACAGATTTTCATATAGATATTGCACCTTTTTTTGATTAAGTTGATTTGCGTCTTGGGGTGCCACTTGTAATTTCTAATCAGAGAAAGGAAAAATAAGTGAACTTATTATGTGGTGTTTGTTGAAGCTAAGCAAACTTTTCCTTTGGAGATGACATAGCAGTGCTGGGAAACATTCAGTAACTCAACAAAATCCTAGTCTGTTGTGCACAGATCTTTGTGTATGAGCCATTTAGTGTGTGTGTGTATGTGCATATACATATATAGATATCTGCCTGTGTACCTATTTATTTCGTTTTACCTGTATTACTCTTCTGATTTACATAATTAAATGGAAATAGGACACCCAGTGTGGTACTTCCTGATAGCACCTACAAACAATGGTGGCCAAATTTCAAGGCTGTTGTTTTGCAAGGGATGAGTTAATTTCCATTTCTTTCTGCCATAGTTTTAATGGATTTTAATGACATCCTACCCTTTAAAAATAATTTAACCTACATGAGATGCTAGATTAACACTCAGTGCTTGCAATCATGCTGCTTTGACCAAAGTGGACCCCCTCATCACCGTAGGATAGATTTCCTACCTTTTTTTCAAGAGAAGGAAGTGAACACATCTGTTCTTCACACAAAAAAAATACTAATATTTCTTTATCCAATGCTGAGATCTCTGAAAAGCAACTCTCACTGTAACAAATGGTATAGCCATAAAGTAATTCCTTGTCTCTTCAGTTGTGTGTCCAATTAAAATACAAAAGTATCACAAAACAAAGAGAAGGCAGCAACACATACGTCCATTCCCTTCTTCTGAATGTGGCAAACAAACTTTGCAACGTTTTTCTACATTTCAAGATGGAGATATTCCAGCCCTCACTTGAAAATTTTAGAAATCATAATCCAGTGATGAAGGGGAGCAGAAGCACATGTCCACACTTTTAGCAGCATGTCCTTGCTGCTAAAAGACACATGAAAGGGCTGTATTTGGCATCTTCATGCCTACTGTGCTGTACTGTTCTCTAAACAGTAACTTTGGGAGAGCAAAGCAGGAGCCCTCCTCGGACTCTTTATGCATGTCTTTCTCCTGTCCACAGAGCAGCTCTCTGCATGCTAACTAACACCATGAAGGAGGTGGGGGCTGTGTAAAGATCATCCTGGTTTCTATTGTTCTCTGTAGTCACAGAAAAATGAACACAGTGTCTCAAAAAGTTCCCTCCCACGGGAAGATACTCAAGGAGAGAAAATTGCTATGAATTTGCCCTCTACTTCAGACACTTACTTGCTCACACAGTTCTAAAGTTGTCAAATGTATTTATACATATAAAATAGCAAATGTTTGATAGTGCCATTTGTCCCCTGGGACAAGATCATCTGCATATTGCCGACGGGGCTTTAAGCACTGTGTAAGCATGAGTGTTACATGACAACAGCAGGCACATCTATCCTGCCTTGGACCCAAGCAGGTTAGTCCACCTGTGACAGGATGGAATTGGACAGGGCTCTGACTTGATGGGCAGCAGCCAAGGAGTTGAACTACCCCACAAGTGTTATGGTCTGAGGCATTTAGGGAGTGTCTGCACCATGCTCTGTATTCTGTGACTCCCAGGAAGCTGGTACAGCAATGCCTGTGTTCCTGGGGGAAGTAAGTGAAAAAAATCATCTTTGAATTTTGTTTTTAAGTGGCTGGAGAAAGGAGACAGTTAATTTTCTGTCCATCATTTTTTTTTTCTTTTTTTCTTTTTTCTTTTTTTTTTTTTTTTTTTTTTCTTTTTTTTCTTTCTTTCTTTTTTTCTTTTTTTTCTTTTTTTCTTTTTTTCTTTTCCCCCCTCTGAAACTGATGTGACATACTTAGAAACTGTCTGGGCAAAGAAATGCTACTTAAAATTACAATTTGATGAGGTGGGAGAAAGGGAGAAATTCTGTTCCTAGATATTTGCCAAAAGCTCTGCCCTTTCCTATTTCAATTGTGGCCCAACATTTCTCTAAAGCTACTGGTAAGTATCACCCACTAGTCATAGTGTGTTTTGTGTCACACTTACCTGGTAGGTACCCTGCCACCATGGGGGATGGAGAGATCTGCCAGAGGCTTCTGGTTCTATTCATGGATTTGAAGACAGCGATCCAGCAACAAGAACTGCTTAGGAGATAGCCCTGGCACCAATCCCATGACATCCTAGGGGTGACTGGACAGGAACTCTCCTTTCAAATGCACCAGGAAGCTGAGTGCCTCCATACGATATTAGCAGGACCAGATATCTTTGCAGATTAAGTCAGTGCAGTTTAGTTAATTTTAGTTAATTAATTAGCTACCCTAATTTTCAGCAGAAATTTTAGTATTGAAAAGGATTTTCTTCTAGTTGCATCAAGTCTAAAAAAAAATACTCTTTCTGCCTTGAAGAAATATGAAGGAAATAAAGAGAAAAGGCTGGATTATAGGATTCTATACAGGATAAATTTGCACCCAGCAAAAAATGAAAACTCAGGAGGCTGCAATAAAGCAAACACCCTTCTAACAAAAGTGTGCTGAGGAAGGATGTTTTAGACCGCATCAGGCACATCAGTGAAGTTCCAAAAGAGAAGAAGCAAAAACCTCAGTTATAACTGGCAGCAAATAAAAGGTTGTTAACCACATGGAGATCTGTCTTTGGACACTGCCAAATTGAAAACTGAAAGGAACATAATTTTGAAGATTATAACTGGAGAGATGATTAGAGGCAGGGGGGAAGCTTTTTCAAGGACTTACTAAGGAAATGGGATTGTAATTAGAAAAGGAAATGGAATCAAGAGAAGATTTCTAAAAGGTGAAGAGAAAAGTCTTTTGTAAATAGTAAAAACACATGTTATGAAGCCAAATTGACAACACAATGTTAGTGTGAGTTCACTTGTAATTTTTAGCCTGAAAATGATAGAGAAGTGCATTTTCAATCTAATTACTTGAAAATTTATTTCACTTTTACAACTCTATCAGAAATGACTTATAAGATTCCACACTTATGAGAAAATGGAGACGGTCTCTCAGTCCTGGAGTGACCTATGTTGCAGATGTGCTCATTTCCATGTGTGCATTCCCCCACTGATTTCACTGATTTGCATATGAACATTGGCAAGACTAGAACACTGAATAAGTAGTGGGGTCTCTTTTAAATCCTGATTGGTTTTTGTTTGTTTCTTTGTTTGTTTTTTGCTGATGCTTGTTTGTTTGTTTTGGTGTCCCACCCCCCAAGTCAATTTAAAGAGAAGAAAACATATCCAATTAGATATAAGGAAGAAGTTCTTTACTGTGAGGGTGGTGATGCACTGGCACATGTTGCCTGGAGAAAACTGTGAAGGTTCCATCTCTGGAAGTATTCAAAGCCAGGCTGGATGGAGCTCTTGTAGAAGGTGTTCTTGCCCACATCTGGGAACAAAATGATCTTTAACATCCCTTCCAACCCAAGCCACTCTACTATTCTAAGATTTTTAATTAAATATTTCATATATAGTTCCTTGGACAACAGCCACCCAGAGCACCAGCTCACTCTGGAAGTCTAAATGGAGAGGTAATGAAGAGAAGTAAGTGAAAACCACAGTTCCTGATCAGCTCAAGAGTTGATTTTGCATGAGACCTCCATCACATGCATAACACAGGGTCTCTACTCCATGGAATTTCCTAGCTGAAGGGGAAAGCAGACCATAGAGGACAATGAAGCTGAAATCCCCACTGCCATTTGGGGTGCAACACAGCCCCCAGCCATCTCTGTCTGGTGTGATCCTTGGGTTGTCTCAAGTCTTTTCTAGACTGTAGTAAAGACCAGCAGCTTGAGGAATCAAAAACTGGCCCTCACATTTGTCTGGATTTTTAGAAAAAAAGAACAAATGGATTTCCATGACTCTGCCCTGGAAAATTTTGCTTCTAGAATGTGGCCTTAGTGATCCATGGAATCTGTGTGGGTTGTCTGCCCTGAAACAAACCCAGCTTTAGGGGTCTGCAAGCCGGAGAATCCCTGACTTGACTTCTGAAGAATTCAGTGACTACAGTCCATGTTCTTGTGAAAGCTGGGATCAGTACTGGCCATGAGAGTATTTGTTACTGGGACACCACACAGAAAACAAGAAGTGAGGGCAGGTAAATCCCATTGATAAATCCCAAGAGCATTCACAGCTCATAACTGGTGAACATCCATGGCCTCATCCCAAACTTGGCTTTTCAGGTAATGCTGATTCAGGTAATACCTCTTCAGGTAATATTTCTTATGAGAGCATATTCACCCAGGTACATCTTGCAGAGTCCTTTTCCCAAACAGCCATAGACACTTGCTGTTTCACTGTACAATGAAAAGGTGGCAGGAAAAGGGGATTTTATGCTTGCTGGGTTTGGCTGACATGTCTCCATATCAGCTCATTGCAGATTACTAAGGTACACTTGGGATAAATTGACTGAAGTGATGTGTGTAAGCCCAGTCACAGCAAACACATTGCCTTGTGGGGTATATTTGCAGAGATTATGATTATTGTTTGAGTTAAAAAATAAATAAAGGAGTACTTTCCTATATGCTGTATCCTGCCTTGGAGGTGGAGAAAACTTCATAATCCAGTGAGCTGAACTCAAGAGCAAATGTTGGGAGGCTTAGGATCTACAAGGCCTCGCTGATGGCCTACCTTGGGCACGTCTGGCCACAAATGCTGATCCTGGCTGGCGGTATCAGAGCAGCTCTGAACAGGCTGCATGTCTACATCGTCTAGTGCTGTACCTCGCAGAGATACTAATTGGGTCCTGGAAGCAATATAGGCATGGCAGCATGTTGCTGTGTCAAGCTAATTAGTGGTGCTTCTAACAAGCACAGGTGCAGCAGCAGGTTGACATGGCTCTGGTGCTGCCTGTTCAGAGCTAGCCCGGCTGCCTCTGCCCTGAGCTCTGCACAATGGCAGAGCTGTCACCTTTCTCACACCATTAACCCTCCTGGGCTAAAAATGAGGTGGATTTGAAGTGAGTGGAAGATTTTGTTATATACATATGTGCAGTGCCTTAGATTCTCCATCTGTGAAGCTGGGCATAATAAAATGCATCTGCCTGTGCAAATCAATGAAAATCTACAAATGAAAAGTGCTGCATGTTGTCAGTGTTAGGATCTCTTAATTCTTACTCTTCATTATACTCTTTTCCTTGCTTTAGAGTATGTGTGTTGAGACAGAGGTCATGAATGTCAACCTGCCAAAAAAAAAAAAAAAAAAAAAAAAAAAAAAAAAAAAAAAAATAGAAGAATGTTGGAAGGGAAAGTAAAAAGCAACAACTGAGTACTGAACAAAATATGAGCTGAGTTTGTATTATTTATACAGTTTTGTATTCTGACTACTGCCAAGCACATGAAAGTTGAAGCACAGTTCCCTGTGCTTTAGAACAGGGAGAAAGTAACAGCAGAAACTGAAGCAGGATGGTTGGAATCGCAGGTGGGAGAATAATTTATAATGGATAATTTATTCAACAAAATTTTCCTCTTAACTCTTCACAAATTATTCTAAAACAGATTGCTGTTTTCTCAGATTCACTTGTTATGTGAAATTATTTACTGAACAATTCTTTTAAGTTGTTTGTGAATTTAAATTGTAGAAAGTGGGTATGCTTTTGATTTGACAAAAAAGCTCCACAGAACATGCTTTTGTGAGCTGACTGGAGTGATGCTGCCTTCTCTGGCCTCCATCTGCCTCCACATAGCTCCGTGAAGGTTTGGATCCTTCTCTAGTGGGACAGCTTCTCAGAAGGGAGCTAAATCAGCATTTCTGGCACTAAGTCCAAATTCCTGACCATTTTGTTTCTTAATGGTTTGTCAACAGAGGGGTAAAATACTCCTTTAACATTTCACAAGAGTGACACAGAGAGCCTCCTGCCTGAAAAGTTGTTTATTTTTCCAGCCATTTCATCTGCTGTGACAAAAGTGTAACCTCCCTTTCCCCAGCCTATGCCTTCTTAAAGTCCTTCTCTCAGCCTTTGCAGCCACAGCCACATCATTCCTGTTCACCTCTGCTTTCTTTCATCCATCCCTTTACCCATACCATGAATAATTGTTTGAGGAGGTTTCTGAGACTCTTGAGGACCATATACTGGTTTGCATTGGATGTGGGGGCTTTGAACACACTGATGTGATGATTCTGGAGAAAGCATTTGAATAAAAAAGCTTTTCCTCATCATCAGCTGAGCTAAAGTTGTTCCTTCCCTTATGGTACAAAATGAGGGGAAGATGCGGAGGCATTATCCATGTGGCTAGCCCACATACCAGGTGGCTATTTTGTCACCATGCCATCAGCACTGGTATCCCCTGTCCCTAAATAAGAGTAGGTATGCTCGTGCTGGCCTGTGAGTGAACCCGATTTTCAGCAGTTGTGGAGAGGGGTAGAAAGGTTTTCCTGTGTATGAGTTAGTAATGATCCATCTGCAGAACGTGCCACTTGCTTTCCTTTGCGTGGGATGGTAAGAGATCAATTAGAGCAAGAAAGTTCACAGCCCACTTAAGAAGCAATATTCCCCTTTTATCTCATTTCCTTCTCAGGTTTCTACCCTTTTACCGCTGTGTGGCTGGTGTGCTAAATGCTAATGTGAAAGTACTTTATACAGTGCCAAGCAGACATTCTTGTGGAAATGAACTCTCCCTTCTCACATTTGTCTCTTGCTTTCTCACCTCCCTACCTGGCTGATCTGATAGTCCCTTGGTATTTAGGGACAATCCTTGAGGTGCCTGGCCAGCCGCCCATGCCTGCAGACAGCCTGATGCTTGCCTAGTTCAGAGAAGGTTTGCTGCAGTCTCTTTATTTTTTCAGGCAGGCGAGGATTAAATAGTTCCATTTTTTAAATTTTTTTTTTTTAATCACAAAAAGAGGTAACTGGTATTTGATCAGCAGCTTAAATGACTGAACAGACTTTGCTGGATAAAATATTCAGCAGGTTTTTTGTGGTTTTGTTTTTTTCTTTCCTTTCAGTCATTCACATTTGTTTGTGATTTCCCTCTGCCCTTTTAAACTACCTCTTCTCGGTGATTATTGGTCTAATTGTATCTAGTCTATTTAGGTTCTTGTATTAAGCTCATCACTGTGGTGTCTGAACATCAGATCAATGCCACGTAATTACAGTCACACAGAGCACAATCAACAATTATCAGTGATCACTTTTCAGATCTTGCAACAAAGAAATGCTATCTGAGACATTGCTGCAGGATTTCAGATTTCCAAATATTTGCACTTCTAATTAAGCAGATGGAAGACCTGCTGGTAATGAGAAAACAGGTCTCAGAACTTCTTCCATAGCTAATTTCTGTCCAGACCAAAATAAATTATGCTGCAACAATTCTTTTCCAAGGTAAATAACACAACACACCACTTGGCAAAATGCCTCACAACAACAAAAAAACCCAGAGAAGTGTTTAAAGGTATTGCACTCAGTGGGAGATTTTCACACCACAGTAATAAATGCAACACAGCAAAAACCTACAGCTAGAAGAAGGGAATGCCTTCTTATCTAACTGCTCTGGAGGATATTTGCTGATCAATCCTATGAAAGGATGATATGCTTCTCTGTGTGTCCAGGGGATGAAATAACAAGCCTGAAGGCAATAATGCTCTCATATCATGTTTGAGAATTTTACAAATACAGCATGAGGCTCTGTGACTCAGTCTGAATGGAATTTTTCTCAGCACATGAATTTTACATGATATTTCAATACTAGCTCTTCTGGGCAGTTTTCCTAACACAGTGCAATGTTAGTTTTAGGTGCTTTTTTATCATATTGGTAAATACCGTGATACATTTTGTGAAATGTGTGAGAAAGGGTAGCAAACTTGAAAATTTGAAAATTACCAGGATATTTGATTTGTCTCTTTTTTACTTCTGCAAAGTTTCGAATGCCTTTTGTTTGGAAGGAAGAAATAAAAAAGCAACAAAGAAATAAGAGTTTAGTGCAATCTTCACATGTGTTTTGCTTCTATTTATTTTTTTCTTCTCATGGTCTCTCCTTAGACTTTAAATTCTGCCTCTTGTTAAAGAAATATCCTTATGTTCCACATTAATTAAAAAGAAAAATCAAATAGGTAGAGGTTTTTTTGTTTATTTTTTGGCAACAACAACACAAAAAGTCTATGTCTTTTTGTTATTCCCAAATCTCTAAAAGCAACAATTCTAGTTATTATCAAATTTCCATATAGAAAACTGGTGTATGCATGTGGGGGTGTAATAGCACAATCTGATATTCTTGTAATACCAGTTTTCTATAAATAGGGTAATCTTTTATTTATCACTGGAACTATTCATTAAAATAAAAAAATATATATATACAGTATGGGCATCTGCTACTAGATTTTTAGTTGACTGACAGTTTTTAATCCATTTAGCCAATGCTAAGTGGAACTTGCTGAAACATAAGTCTTTTCAACTTATTCCTTATGTGTTCTTACGCCCTTTCTCATGATCTTTGGAAATTTATTTGTTCTTTAAAGATTGACTCCTGGAGTCAGGTGAGTACACGAAAATTGCAGCATCTGTTAAAAAACAAAGGTTTTCACTGTACAGAAGAAAGCTGAAAATTAGACTCTTTTAGGGTTCAAAAGGAATGTAAGCAGAATACAAAAAAAAAATATTTTTTAAATAAAGGCACATTTTTAAGCTATTCCCAAGGCTTTAGAAGGTCAGGTCAAGAGGTTTTGACTATTTGAATTTTGTAACAATTTTAATAAAATGCTGTTTTTTAAATTTGCAGTGCTATTGAAATCTTACTGTCCAGTGCTGTAGGATTACATATTAGTAGTTCCTTCCCATAGGGGCTACCACACTTCAGCATGTTTACCACACTGTTATTTCAAGCATAAAGCATCCACCCTTGGCAATGAAGTACAGAAGGTCAATGTGCATAAGCTACCTGTGTGATTGCATTTGTGTTTTACTTCCACACCTTAAACCCCCATATTAATATTTTGTCTTGGATGTCCACTGCTACTGTCTCAAATAAATAGCCAGCCTCTCAGCAGTGGAGCATTACTTACATGGCAACCAAAACCAATTGAAAACTGACAAAGTATTAAAAAATATTTTTATACTCTGAAATTACTTGTATTCATAATTTTAAGGTTTCGACTCCAAATTAGTGCTTTTAGTTTTTTCAAAGAAAGTTTTGAAAAGTGCTCTAATGCTGGTATTCACTGGTGTGGATTTTCAGACAGACTGGGAGAGAATTTTTTCCCTCAGTCTCTCTCCTTCTCATGGATGGGAGTTTGATCACTTTCTGTTGTCAGCATTTGTTTTCTTTTCTACTTGATGCACATCTTCTGTGTAATAAATAACATAATTTCAGCTCTTATGGCTTCAGATGGCACAGTGCCCTCAGCTCGAACTCTTTGGAGAGGGAAATACTCCAGCTTACCATCAGAGTTTCATTTGCAAGCTTTACTTTACCTTAGCCTTATTTTAAAAATTTCAAAGCTTTGCCTCCACAAATCAGGTTAAACTGTACATTACAAGGGAACTGCTTGACCTTGAAGCAATCCGTTTTGAGGCAGAGGTGACGAAGGGGTTGGCAGGCAGGATTTATTGCACTCTGAGGAATGCAGAGGGAGCACATGAACATAAATATACAGAGAAACAGGAGCGGGAATCGCAGATGGATCTGGCAGATAAGACTTGGGCCTGTATCTGTAAGTAGGTCGAAAGTGTGATGGTATCATCTCCAATGGAAATACAATTCAAAATCTTGTTTGGATGGTATATGATGCCAGACAAGCGTCATTGGACAGATAAAACATTATCACCATTATTCTAGTAAGACTGCAGAGTAAGTAGGATACTCAACATATATTACATGCTCGAGAGGTTTGGGGCAAAATGTGTAAGGTAACTGGAAATATTGCACAGAAAACATTGAACAGTGCCAAAGCTGGAGGGGACTGTGGGATAAAGGACTTGAAGGGCTGCTAACTGAGGCCCATGGCAGCAAAATAAGGCTGGTAGCAGGGTTATGCGCCCACCTAAAAACTTCCGTATGTGACGCATCTGGGCCAACAATCCTGGTTCTTATTCCTCAAAGCAAGAGGAAGAAATGACAAGCTGAAAAGGTTGGATGTTTTTAGCTGGTAGTTTAAGCCCAAGGAAACAAAGCAGAGGTCACAGTGCCCTATATCTGTTTAAAAAAAAGCGAGACCCTCCTCATTAAAACTGAGTGGGAGATGTGCTTGTGTGCCCGTCTAGGGAAATAATTTTTGTTTGCTGGACATGATTTTCCAGTGTGTTCCCTGGACTGATGAGCTGGCATTGTTGTGACCAACTTTTTCAATGCTCTAGTACTTTCTTGCTGGGATGGATGCAGTGGAAGTCAGAATGCCTTTTTTTTTTTTTTTTTAAATTCAGTAAGACCTTGCTTTTTTGTAAGTTTTTGCCAGGTAGAAACCCCAAACAACCCTCCCCACTTCCATCCTTATTGTACCCCCATGTGCTGGCAGCCCACCTCTTCGTTCTGCAGCTCTTATCCCTCTTTGCTCTTCAGCTCTCTGTCGTACTTCTTTCAAGGTCTTTGAGGCTTCAGCTGCCCCAGAAAGTGGAACAAAAAAGCATGCTGAAAACATTGAAAGAGAGGTCTGGAGGAGAGAAATGAAAGGAGATGAGTAGGCGTGGGAAAAAGAGACAGAACAAGCACAGCTGTAGAGTCAGAACAGACTACATATTTATTTTCTTTAAAAAGGTAAGTGGTTATGTTTTGAAAAGCTCCTGCTGTTGTTCTTTCCAGAAGTAAAGCCCTTTATTTGAGCTTTTTTCATTCTCCTGACTCTTTTTCCCTTTTTCTCACTCTCTGTATTAAAGGTTTAGGATGTGACCTTTCAGAACATGGTTGCTGGATTTTTGGGCCCTTGGATGATAGTGGCTTATTATGTACATATTTGCATAATGAGTTAATTAGGCATAATATGTGGTTAAAATTAACTACACTGCACTCTTTTTATAGAAAGTCAGCACAGATTTCTATAAAGTGTCTCCTTAGACACCCTCTTGGGGGCCTGTTAGGATTCCCTGCCCACTTTCACATGTCACTAACTTCTGGTGGTTAATTTGTGAACTCTGACACTTCGTCTATCCAGACTATGCATATAAACCTCCCATATTCTGGAATTTTAGGGTTATATAACAATCTAGTTTTGTATTTATTAAAAAAGAGGGAAAGAAATGCAAGCCCAGATGATTATAATGAAGGATTTGATAATGCCATCAAAATCCATCTGAAATGTACAGAAATTAAAAAAAAAAAAAAAGAAGGAAAATCGCCCTTTGCTGTTTTTTATGCTCTCTGTACTTCTGTGACAGCCATGTTCCCTCTCCTTCCCATTTGGAGATACAATGACATTGTGTGTAATATTTAAACTCATGAAGCTGATTCATACTTTTATGTCCAATCTGTGTTATCTATCACTGTAGACCTGTGGTCCTCAAGGTGTTCCCCATTGACCCTCCTAGCTCTCCCCAAGCATGGTAAGGTTGATTCTTTGTGAGGTGTTCACTGTATGGGACAGGACACAAGTGATTGCCTAATTTTTAGTGTAACCTCTGCGATTTGAAATTGGCCCAACTTTGATCAGAAGACAACCACGGGTGTCTGGGGGGCCCTTCACACCTCAATTATTCTATAAATCTCTAGTTATTTGTACTGTGGAATGTGTGGTGAGTACTGATGCTGTAGCCATGGCTATCACCATTCACGGGATGACAGAAAGTAGTCTGCAGACCTGAATTCCCTGAAAGAGATACTAAAGCTCCTAACATCACTGCTCCTTGGTTCTCTTAGGCATGGTGAAGGACAATCAAGAACAGCAGATTTTTCTGCCTTTTCCAATGTACAGGCTTACTCCATGGTTCTAACACTATTGTGCAGACATATCCAACATCTCCCTCATGGCATTGCATTTCCAGTGAGCTGTGTGTTGTGGGTCTACACTACATCCACCTGCTATTATATTGTTTGCTCCAGTTGATGTAAGGAGAGCTGTGAGTAATAGGAAATAACTTTAGCTGTGTGTCTTTCCTCTCACTGATCATACACCTTGCTATTTTCCTACCATGCCTTTCTCTTTCAGGCATATACAGATCCTCTGGGAAAGCACTGGCCACTGCCCAAGACAGTATGCTAGAGTAGATGGAGTGACAGCCTAATGCATTTAAACAACATCTAGGTAAGAACTGAATCCAAAGTAGAATTTAGAAAGCAGCCCTAAAGGCACACTCACCATTTTTTTTCTCTATTAAAATCCAGAAAAAGAAACCCTGCCTTTAGTTAATTCTCAGTGTTCAGTGTTTTTCACTGCAGGAGAAATAAATGGCTGGTAACCAAAGCCAGTATATGCCACTGGGGAGGAACACAAACACATATGTTTATTTATACAGCAGCTGCTTTCCATAGGCCACTCTGTGGCCTCAGAAACAAAGGTGGATGAATCATATTGTTTCGACAAAGTGAAATAATTGAAGAAATGTAAATTGGATTGCAGTTTTTCTTCAAACAGTTTATCCCTATATTATTAGCCTCAAATCTGGAACATGGGTATGCCTCCTGAACAAGAGACAAACTGCATAGACAAAACCACTGGCCATTGAACAATAATCTGTAGTTGCATAAAAATGAAGTATGTTCCATTTACTTTTGTGCAAGCTACATTATGCTAACTTTGCATCACAGCCTGTTTAAGCAGAGATTAAAAGTTATGGTCATTGAGCTGTACAGTTAGTTGTTTAGACATCATAGAAAAATTTCACAAGTGGGACAGGAAGAGAAAAAAAATCATTCTGCAAAGGCCATAAGTAAAATGGATGATTTTTATATGTTTGCTGCAGTGTTCGCCAGGGTGTTTTTGCTCGAATTCTGACTGGTGAGTTTGGGGATTAAGAAGTTCTTCCCAAGGGATGGCATGGCTGCTGGGTGAAGCAAAGACTTTCCACTTTCTTATATAAGAAAATCTCCAAAGATGAAAAGGAGATGTAACGGTTTATAAATTGGGTAATTCCAGAAGAGTACATTAGTGAAGAGTATGCCATTGAGTTTCCATGGATAGAAAATCCACTCTTGGCAGAATCAGCAAACAGGTGGAAAATTTCAGAAAAAAAATTTTCATTAAAAAATATAGGTCAATTGAGACGGACATCTTTTGTGGAATTGTACTACTTCTGAAAAAATTTCCACTGCATAACATTTCCAATGACAGAGTGGATTTTTTTTGTCTCTTTTTCACACTAGAGTGACAGAAATTATTTTGTCTGCCATCCTTAGCACACTTGCTCTTAGGGAGTTCATTTGGTACAGGTCCCTCCTTTGCCTAATTCCCATCTCAGCTGTGAACTTTGGACACTAGTTTCATGTGGGATTAAAAGCAAGTCTTGTGCCAGGGTGTTTTCATGTTCCACTTCAAATAGTGGGAAAGAAAGAAGGAGTATAGATCAGTGCTTATGCTGTTAGTAAAGAATTTGAGTCCTCATTCTCCTGTTTCCTAGCTACGACTATTATTATAGAAACCTAGAAGATTTCTGATTTATCTCAGGTATTTTCACTGGGCAGGAAAAAGATTTTTTTTTTGTCCATTAAGAGCTTAGGAAGTTCCAAAGATGTACTGATTGAACAGGATGTCTCAGTGTCCTTTCCTTAGCCGTCTGTATAAAAGCATGATTTTATAACTCAAGAAAGCCACTCTGTCCCCTAGATAAAAGTAAGGAAAAAGAATAATAAGATAACAAGAATTGGGATCCACAAATGTCCCATTATAGTTACTTGAAACTCTTCAGAGAATTCTGTGCTTGAGAGAGATGGAGGTATAGTATAGTCAACCATACCACAGGGAGACAACCCAAAAGAGACATTTATGAAGGAAAAAACTGCAAGTAAGAAAAACAGATTTTCAGAAATCAACATGAAAACAGAATCTGCTATAATCATCCTGAAAGGGACAGATGTTGGCTTTCCACTCTCAGCTCGTCTGGCCTATTCTGTCTCTGAATGCTGAAGCTCACAATGCTTTTTTTCCCTCCGATTTCAGAAGTGTCAGACAGGAGACACGGTGCCGGTGAAAAAACTTATACGGATCTCTTGTTAGCTAACTGCGGTGTTTTGTTTCACAGTTACATGTCTGCACAAGCCGTCATTGTGTCAGTCATAATTACCATCTATTCAGTGGCTCCCTTCAGGTTTCATCACCTTTGCAGTATTAAGCAGCCAGCTGCAGGAAGCAGTCAGCTGCCCTGGAGCAGCAACCGTCAGCCTCTGGATTTCAGGGTATAATTGCTGCCTGCAAACAACTCCCTCCTTCCTGCATAAAACACTCAATCCACTCCTTTTTTTTCATTTGGCAGAGATCAGAGCCCCATCAAATGCACTTTTTGCCCAGCATAAAAAGATAGACCCTCTCTTCTGCAGGGACAACACAGCATGGACAGGATGGGGACTGTGCAGCTACGTGTCCGTGCCACTATGTGCCTGCCACACATGAAAATGTGGCCCAGCACTCCTAATTGGAAAGTGACTTCAGCTTACCTGTAAACCCCTTTTTCTCTCTACTGTGAAACAATTGACCTTACCTCTAGCACTGAAGTCTAACTGCAACATCCTTGATGACCCTCAGATGTGGGAGATTACTCTCCTGAGTGAAACTTTGGAGTACCTGTGTCTAAATTTACTTTTCAAGAGCTATGCTCTTTTGGAAGGACAGGTAGGTAAGTCCTCATCTGGGCCAGACAGGCAGAAAGAAATGGTAATATGAAACCCTGGAAACTTGGAGGCAGTTTCAGAGCATTCCTGTCAGGCTGCTGCACGGTTTCACATGCCAACTGCCTTTTCTGTCTTGCCATCCTGTTTACCTTGTTTTATAAATTCATCTTTGGCTGCATGACCCAGACCAGTAGGCCTGCCAACAATCATGTTGCATTTTGTTAACTGCTTATGACTTCTGGACAGTGTGCTGCTGTGATTGTTGCACTCTTTCACTTAAACATATGGCACATGGAGAGACAAACTACTCCAGCATGCAGCTTTCCATGATAGATTTTTACATACCAATTGCAGATACTATTTGTGGCTGCTGAGATTGGTGGGGTCTAATCCTGTAAGCAGAGAAAATCCTCTACTCTGAGAAGTACCTGGCATACTGGGTTTCTTTGGCTCAATTAGGAAAGCTGAAGATACTGTCAGACTTTTTTCAATCCAACAGAAATGTTACCAAGCTGGGCTAAGTATGTGTATCATGTTGGAGAGAGAAGAATGACAATAAAAGCTTGGTGGGACTAAGAAGTGTTGAGAGGATAACTGAGGAGAAGAGTTATTTCATTTGTATCAGAAATGAGAAGGAATTTAGAGAAGCAAAAGTTCTGCCTGATTAAGGTCTCCACATAGTGAAGTTTATAACATATTTGTCGCTACAACTTACACAAATGGGAAATTTTCTGCGGTGCTTCCTGCATGTGAGACTTTCTGACATAACATTGAGACCAAGTCACCGTAAGAAAATGTGAAGCTGCCAAATATTAAACCTAATATTCAAATAAGCCAACAGAAAGCATAAACCCCACCAAATACCTGCAAATATTCCTCCAAAGATGCAAAACACATCCATGTGCTGCAGGAGATCTCTTAATTTCCTCTCTTCATACAAGTTGACTCTTCTTTAGTCTTGAGTCTGAATCCAAGAAAAAGATTCTAAGGGATTTTACATGAGTTTCTTGCCACAAAACTCTGAATTGACAATCAAACTCTCAACTGACAATAGATATGGCCTGACGAGAAGGAACTGGATAATGATCACTGTCCCCTTTTTTTTTTTTCTGATGAGGCAAAACATGGCATAAATTTGAGAAAGGGAAAACCTGGAGGAGAAATGGGCTCTAGTTTTGGAGACACATATTACACTCTTCAAATTCATGTATTTTCCACCACAGCAATAAAACTATCCAACTTCACCAATCTCTTTAGTGTAGAAGGGTTAATCATGAATCTTCAAGTAGAATATCTGAGCAGCTGTTACACTTCACCAACTGCTGCTTTCACTTGTAATAATGTTTTATACTGCCAAACCACATTGTGATGTGTTGGCATGAGGAACATTAGTTTCAGATCCACTGTAAGCTAGGTCATGGGAAATATCTAAAAATTTTTGGCATTTCAAGCTTTTGAAGTGCTGTGATCCACCAGGGTGTGTTGTCATAAGAAAAAAATTGTGTATATAAATGGTCACTACTGACACCAATTTTCTTCATTTTCCTTGGCCTGTTGAACCACATTCAGTCCTGAAACACTCTCTTTTCCTCATATTCCTTGCTTACTAGTGTATGTTTCTCTTGATTTCTTTTAAAAGTAAAAGAAATTACAATAACGTTCGGAAATTAAAACAAATGTAGTTTAATTTCTGAATGTTATTGTAAAGAACTAAATTTACCTCTTCACAGTCAGCTTCTCTTCTGCCATCCATCCCATGCAAGTGCAGTGTTATCCTATTGTCCCACTTTGCTCCCAATTTGGAACAAGCTATGAGCTTGTTCATGAGTGTTATTTCTCTTGTGAAGTTAGTGGACTGGAGTGGAAATTGATTCAGTACATTGATAGAAGTGGAATGGACTGGAAAAGAAAAAATTAGTGAATAACAACTGCTAAGGTGCCCAAAGTACATTTCATAGTTGGAGAGCCTTGAGCTAAGTATGGACCAGAATCCCAATAGTGACTAAACTGGAATTGCAGGAAAGCTCAAATCAAGATTTTGCTATTTGCTCTTTCCTAGAAATACATCAAATCCACTCAATAAAACAACAAATGCACATAAACCATCTGTAGCTTCTGTCATGGGACAAGAGGAAACTGTAACTGAATGGTTCTAAGGATCCTCTTACCTGGTAGTTAATCGGGAGTAGATGAGATATGCACAAAACATTTTATTAAGCATGTTTTATTTGCTTTTACCAAGAGCACTTTTTTGAAGTTCAGTACGGCTCTGGATGAAGAGAAACTGTTTGGAAACAGCTGGTTGTTAGTGAGCCAAACCAAACCTGGACACTGTATTTTTGCTGAAAGCTCACCAGGATACTATGTCAGACAAATGCGCTCGTACAGTACAGGTGGCAGGAAAGGCTTGGCCATATGGAGAAACATTGCTGTTGCTGTCACTGCCAAAAGCTGTACTAGATGCCCCCACAAAACAGAAAGAGGATTTACTGCAGTTGAAGGGGCTTGTTAACTCTGTTGGTTATAAGATAATGAAAGCAAAAATGTTTTCCTTCATTAGAAAAAGCAGAAAGAGTGATGTTAGCTAAACAGTGGTCAGTATTAAGTGAATGATGCAGTTATGTAGGAAAGGAGATATAGGAAGGCCTTATCAGTATTGCAGCCAAGATAAAACATTTGCCACTCTGTCCCCTTTATCTTCTCTGAGCATATCAGGAGTGAGATCGTGCCTATTGTCACTCTTACCATGAGTTATATGATTCTTTCACTTTTGAACTGAGATCTGGCTTGTGATGCCCTGTGTCACTCGCAGTTACGCAGTAACTGAGTGAATTTGTATCTGCAGACACAGCAATGAAGAGAGTGACCTGCTAGCTTTTCAATTCTATCCCCAATCAAAGAGGGATTTATTTCCTGATAGGAGTGTAAAATTTAGAGAAAATGCAGTTTAAGGCTTCAGATAGTTGCTGGGCATCATCCTGTCTAAACTTAACTACATACCAAAGACAGCCCAGATAGGCAGAGACACCTCAGACATCCCTCACATGATATCACTGCACAGCAGTTAACTTTTATCAGGGGGAGAAAGACCATTTTTCAGCCTTTCAGAACATGTGGAGGAACTTCTCTGCTCAGACAAAGCTGTCCAGGGAGCTGAAGCGGAGTTGGGATAATCCTCCTCAGAGCCCTTGGCTCTGCCATTTCCTCATGGTGCCCTGAGGGGAGGTGGCTTGCCAGGAGCAGGCAAGAATGGCTCACAGCCTCTCCATGTATCTGTGAGGAGTTTTCATACTGACAGATGTCACCAGCTTATTGCTTAAGGCCCTGACTGAGTGTGTTGGCTTAGCCCAAGTCAGCTGCAGTTCTTCCACAGAAATGTGTTTGCCAATGACATACCTGCTGGGGCATCTCAAGAGGTCATCTAGACTGAACCCACTACACCTAAACTACCCTTGAAAGGCATTTGTGCATCCTGTTCTTAAGAGCCACAAGAAGTAAAGATTTCACATCCCCTTCAGCAATTGATTTCTCTGCTAACCTCTCTCCACAGTTTCCCTAAGGTATTTTAAAGTGCTTAATATAAATCCTTAAGCCAATAATAGCCACATGGACAGGATCCAAAAATAGCACTGACAATGGGTGTTAACACCGGTTCAGTAACCTGAAGCTCCAGACTGTCTGCATACAGCTGTTTGATGGTCACACCAGACTGGGCTGGCACCAAGCAGCAACCTGTAGGCAAAGTTATGCCATGGCTTTCCAGAGAAAGTACAGCTTCCCATCACTCCTATGTCTGCCTAGAAGTTTGTTGGGTAAGAGGATGGACAGAAAAACTTATTTCCCTACAGCAATTTACACAGGAAGTTCAGGATTTGGTTGCAGCCTGAGGCAATGATAAAGGGATGTCTTGGTCATGCTCTGGGCCTGCACCAAACAGCGGAATGAAAAGACCTTTTTTGCCAGGAAGGCTAGTTGCTCTAAGGAAAATAGTTTCAATGTGGGAATGTTGCTTCTGGTGATTAAATTAATTCCACTAGAGCCCATTAGGATGGCTCGACAAGGCATTGTATATGACCATATGGATGGAGAGGTTTAGCCATGTCAGTGCTTACTGAATCAGCTTCCTTAATGTAAGGAAACTAATTTCCTTGCTAGACATAAACACAATCCAAATCTGGTTAGAATTACTTAGGTGAAGTCTGAGCTCTTTTCTTCACCTCCATGGTATTTTTCTGTATTTCCCATAGAATGGCTCAAGTGCAGTTCCTCTCCCAAGCATTTCTGGGCTGGCAGTCATGCAAGAGACTTTCCAGTGCTTTTCAAAGCTTCCCTCTTCCGTCTGTTTGGGAATGTAAGGAAAACAGACTGTCTCAAAATAGACTTCTTCTTTCCACTGTGACCAAAACCACTACCTGTTGGGAAGATGGCATTTCCCCTGCTCAGCCTAAGAATGGATTTCTGAGAACTCTGCTTTTTTGGTGATTTGGATTCAGCTGGGCTGAAGCACAGCACAGGGACAATATTTAATTCTTCCTTGCTATTTTCTCTAGCTTTGATTCACTGCAATGTAATTTTGGAAGCTTAATCTAGTTTCATCAGCCATGACTGGAGCTAGAAAACAGGGCAAGGTATCAGAAGATACAGCAGGGAGATAACTAAAGGAAATTTCATTTGGCACAAATTATCAGGAAATCCTCCCAAAATCAAGCCATCAAGGAAATGATGGAAGTACATGATTTCCCTAAAAATGAACCCACACATATACCACAACATACACAAACATAAATACACAGCCCCTTTCCATCCTCTAGAAGTCAGTTTGCTTTTTTCTGGGGCTACTACAAATATTTTAATGTATCCTGGCTCCAGACCGATCCTCTGCAATTGCTGGCAGCCATTTTATATCATCCCAGTCATAAGTTTCACTGTCATAGCAATTTGTGCTTTGATTTTTACTATGCCCAGAACCAAACTCAGCTGTCTGGGCAGTTCAGGTTCTACACCCAGGTCTAAGCACAGCAGCTGGAACATCTGCCCCAAACAAGTCTTTATCATTTACTACCTGTGCCATGGGAGTCCTGGCAGCTGCCTTTGGAGGAGGGCTGTGCTCCCCAAGAGCAGTTTGTGCTGGCAGCAGCTTCTGCAGCTAAAACAGAGGCAGCTCACACCAGGGAACCAAAAGCAGCGTTACTCAGGGAAGTCGGGGTGTAAGGTGGCAACTACTAGTAATAAGTCTGCAACAGGATTGCCTGTGGGCATTGAAAATGCCGAATGTTTTTCCAGCCCTCAGAGAGCTGAGTGCCCCCAGCCCTCCCCACGGAAGCCAAGGTCACCTTGTAGGTGTTTTGTGGGGATCAGGCCCCACAGGCTCTGACTCCATCTCCAGTTTGTCTGGAGGTGTATAACTTCTGGCACACCTCAGTGCATCTAATTGTTGTCACTATTAGAGCACAAGGACAAATTGCTGACAAAGAGGGCTGCATAAAAATGCACTTGGTTGCAATAGCTGTGGAAGTATTTCAAACAGCTTCCTATTGAACACCTCCAAGAGAGAGGCAAGCACGTGAGCTTTATAATTGTGCAACCACATCGCTGAATATGGATAGCACTTACAAGTGCTGTGTAACGTGTTGACAACTCTGCACACATAAATATGTATTGTTTTTCAGGCACAACCCAGGCAAAGGGAAAAACTGAGTTTTTATTTTAATTTCTTCTGCAATGTCTGAGCTAACTGCTACAAGTTTCCTTTATAAAGGAAAGTGAGAGTCCTAAGGACTTAACAAGCAATTAAAGACAAAGCACCTCAGATCATTAAGTTCAGCTCCCTAAAATATTTCTATCTACAGCTCAGATTCTATCAATTATTCCTTTATTATTATTATTATTATTATTATTACTTTTTTGTACAGCTATTAGCTCTTGAACTTCCTAGTTCTCTACCTCTTTTGGGTGACTTTTCAAAATTCAGATCATTCCACAGCAAAAGCTTTAACAGTCCTTTAGACCAAGATTCCTCTTTCTTTTTGACATCAAGACTTTTCTCTTTGATAACTTCAAATGTTTCTCCCTCTCTGCAGTGAGTACTTAATTCTCACCAATGGTTTTGCTTTTCTGTCAAACATAGCAGTAACATCCTGAATGTTTTTAATCTGCTTTGGCCATTGAGAGCTTCCTTTGCCTTTGTTTTTAAACTTTCTACTGCATTTATGTAAAAAACACCACTATTTGTTCAACACTGTTGTGGGGATTTTTGTTTTTCCTAATTATGAAAAAATACTCTTGCATTTTAAACTCAATTAAAGCTTCCTTTATGTGTTAGCAGAGCTGCACAACAGAGGTTTTCATCCTGTGCACTGCTTTCGCTGACAGTGAAACAAATAAAAGCCAAGCTTTTGCATTTCATAACCTTGAAGTTCTCTGAGTAGTTTCACCTCCAAGGCTGGGTAACTGAATGTTTTCAAGCAGCTTAGAGAGAAAAATGGGGGGTGGGGGGAGGGAGGAGAAGGCAGCAGTAAACAAGAATATGATTTCAGATTTTCATGATTTAGACTAAACTGAATAGCAGCAGCAGCAGCAGTAGAGAGAAGGAGAGACATATACATGATGGAATGGTTTTATAATTTAAAATACATACTGTATTAGACTTTCAACATAAAAGGGCTAATGTGTCTCTCATAACATCCTACATTTTATTATTACTTTTTACCCCATACCAGCACAAATGGTATTTGAGTGCTGACAGGCTGGAGGGAACATGCAGAGACCATGTTATCTGGTGCTGGGGCATAGCTGCAGATGTGGTATTTGGAAACTGCTCACAGTTCTCTGCTTTGCTACACAGCAGTTTCAGGACTTTTCCGGGAGCTTTACTGGAAAAGCAAATGCACTAGAATGGAGGTAGTGACTCATCAGTGGTTATGAGCTGTGCAGCACTGCTAGGATCATGGGGCAGAAAGAATGTAATTGCTCACACTAAATCATCACTGCCCCCTTTACACACCCAGGGCATTTTTATCACCACAAGTGATCAAACCTCCCTTGTTTTCCAAATATTCTGAGTCCTCTAAGTTAATTGACTTTTCTCACTGCCCTGATATACTTGCTCTATCAGTACCATGTCAAAAAAGGCCTATCCCATTTAGAATTACCAGTACTGCTTTCTCTACTGGGCAAGTTTACCTTAAAGGCTGTTCTCTCAACAGTTGACCTTGTCTGACCTTGGCTAGCTAGTGCTGGGATAGAATTGCAGGAAAGTGTACAGAGAAGTCAATAAGAGACAGCTTTTCAGAAAAAATCAGGAGCTATCTACACCCACTATACAAAAACTCCAGCCCAGACATAAGAAAACACTTTATTTGATATGAGACAAATTTCTGCATTTATAGAAGAAAGGCTGGGGATTAAAAAAAACCAAAACAAAACAATCAGACTTTATTATATAATGAAGCCAGGATGTTCTTTAAATATGCCATGTGTTAGGTGTTTCATGGAATGTAGGTATTCCTGGTGGGACAACAGCTCTGAGATTCTGCTTCCAAGGCTTAAATAAACTCATAACATGCCTGTGGCATTTATTGTCTGTGTTAAACAAAACCTCTTGACACTCATCATTTGGAATAATTCCTTTAGATTACAAATCAATTTTTTAATGGATGTCTCCATATACTGAAGTTGGTTGAGTGAGGGTGCATATTATTAATCTTGAGTCTACAAAAAGCATGTTTTTTCCCCTCTCACACTATGTTCCTACAGCATAGTGCAGTTACATGCATGTAATCTGCAAAATATCAATTTGCAAGCAGAAACTTGAAGCTGCACAAGGGCATGGATCTCTATCTACGCTTTTTAACAAAAAGCTTACTCTTCAAAAAGCTTGAGAAGAAAGTGCGGAGACTAGTAGGACAAACAGTTCCTTATCCATTGCAATTTTAGATACTGGATACACACTGGATACACACTGGAATCCACTGGCCAGTGAAAAATACCCTGTGTAGTCCAGAGTGCTTCCTTTATTTTTCTCTAGCACGTTTATGCACATGAACAAGCACAATTACATTCATTTACAGCTCTGGAATAAGAAGGCATTCTGAGGTTTACAAGATTTGCCTGGTGTGCTGTGGCCAGTCTCCTCTTTTCTTCATGGGCTCAGCATGCCAAGACACTTAGAGACACAAGGAATAGATTTCATAGCTGGAACTTACCTGTGAAAACATGGCTTCTCATTTAACTGACCTGGAAGATGATATCTGCTCACAGGTTGGATGGGCCAATCTCCCTCACCAAAGACATCACAATTGTCTTCCTTTTTTAAAGTGCCATATACCATGAATTTTGACAGGAGGAAGAATGAAATTTGGGAACCAGTCTTATTTTCACCTATTACCTTGAGACAAAAATATTAAGGTGTGCTAATGTATTTTGTTGCTCGTATGAAGTTGAGGGGCATTGTGAACACAGATATGGTTAGAAGACAATATAGAAGAAGCTGAAGACTTTGGTGGTCTGGCAGAAGGAAACAGGGTGCCATTTACAGTGCAAAAAGTAACAGAAAATTTATTACATAGGAGTTTTGTTGTTACAATTGACATGGGAAGAAAAACTTGTGCGCACTAGAGGTTAACTGTGCACAGTTACTATGAGTATGTGATGTGATTTCTGATAAGGAAGTGAAAGGTATCAAACATATTGCGTCTGCTTTGCATGAATAGGAATGTAAACCAGACTTAGAACACATATTTTTTAGGACTTATAAATAGGACTTGTAAAGGCCAGTTTGTGGGAAGAACCAAGCTGCTATGTTCTGGATCAATTTGTGAAGTGCTTTACACAATGCCCCCATCCATTACTCCAAGACATGGACTCAATGAGGAAAAAGACCCTTTCCATACCTTTTTCTTCAATGGTATTGCCCTTGTCTTTGATCAGAGTTCTTGGCTGCATTCCTAATTTGTTGATTAGCTGGGTTGTCCTTTTGAAAAAACTAACAGGATTTGATTATACCAGCTGTGGCAAAACTATTATTTCTGCAGAAGTAGCTGTACACTTTTCACAACTGGGATGGACTTTGTAATCATTGGCATGGGGTCTAACTGGAGCCCTGTCACGAGAAATGTCCCCTAAGGTTCAATACTGGGCACAGTAGTTAAGTTATGCGTCAATGACTTGTGAGAAGCCACAGAGTCCCTGCTCAGCAAGTTTGCTGATGACACAAAGCTGGAAGGAGTGGCTGATAGCTCAGAGGTCTGTGCAGCCTTTCAGAATGGCCTTGGTGGGCTGGAAAGAGGGGCAGAGAGGAACTGTCAGAAGTTCAGCAAAGGCAAATGCAGGATCCTGTCTCTGAGGAAGAACAACCCCAGGCATCAGGACAGACTGGAGGCTGACCTGCTGGGAAGCAGCTCTGCAGAGAATGACCCAGGGGTCCTGGTGGACAACAAGTTGTCCGTGAGCTAGCAGTTAGTCCTCGTGGCCAAGAAGGCCAATGGCATCCTGGAGTGCTTTAGGAAGAACATTGCCAGCAGGTTGAGGGAGGTGAAACTGTTCCTCTGCTCAGCCCTGGTGAGGCTTCATCTGAAGAGTTGTGTCCAGTTCTGGGATCCTCAGGACATGGACCTACTGGAGTGGGTCCAGTGGAGTAATGAAGGTGATGAAGGGACTGGAGCACCTCTCTGACAAGGAAAGACTGAGAGAACTCAGCCTGTTCAGGCTCAAGAAAAGACAACTGAGAGGACGCCTCATCAATGTCTATGAGTACTTGAAGGGAAGGTGCCAAGAGGATGTTTCCAGGCTCTTCTTGGTGGTGCCAGGCAAAAGGACAAGAGGCAACAGGCAGAAAATAATGCAAAGGAAGTTCCACCTGAATGTGAGGAAGAACTTTTACGGTATGGGCAACTGAGCACTGAAATAGTCTGTCCAGAGAGATTGTGGCATCTTCCCCTCTGGGAGTACTCAAGAACCATCTGGACACAATTCTGTGCCATGTGCTTTAGAATGACCCTGCTTAAGCACGGAGGCTGGACCAGCTGACCCACTATGGACCCTTCCAACCCAACCCATTATGCAATTCTTTGACTCAGTGATTCTGTGGTGTGGTACTCTGCTGCCCTGTGTCCAGATCACCCCCTCCCACAGGCTGCTCTGGCTGGCCCCTGTTCCTTGCAGTGCAGTGGGGCTCTCTCCACTGCCCTGTCTCCAGCCAAACATTGCCCAGCAGGAGAGCTCTTGGCTATGAGAAACTCAGGTTGCTCTGTCACAACCCTTCATCTCCAGGACTCATTTTCTAACATAACTGGGCTGACAGCAAGCCTCAGAAGCAAATGGCAAATATAGTGCTAAATATTTCTCCTGTACTAAACCCAGAGAGTCTGCCCTAAAACCAAGGTCCAACACCTACATATTGAAGCAAAAAGAAGAAAAAGGAAGGCCCTATCACTAAGCCATACTTCTATAAACTGCTGTGATACAGCAGCAATGACCTAAGAATTAAGACAGACTAAACAAATAGCTGTCCTTGAATAGTAGGCATTTAACATGCCTGACATGTTAAATGCAAAGCACAGTGGTACCCCTGTAAAGGTAAGAGTAGGAAGGATGATTATAATCTTCAAACCATTTTAATCCGTATTTAGTGAACGATGATTACAAAGGCTGCCCATTCAGTAATGAGATTCTGACTCCCTTAGTTAATTGATGTATAGCAGATAACATTGAAAGAGATCTTCTTCAGTTCAATGCCACTTTATAGTATAATTGTAGTAAGTTAAATAAAGTTTCCTCTGAGCATCCATATGCAGAACAAGATTAGTTTGTTTGAATTTGCTTGTAAATTTTCATTGGAGAGGAAATTTGGCTTGCAGGGTTTATTGGAAGTGATGAAGTTTTTTAAGACACATACCTATAAACCTTTATATCATGACCTACTCTGGTGTTGTGGTCTCAAGGTACTTCCCTGGCAGAAAAAAAACCCAATCTTGACATATTTTTAGTTCTAGCAGGAAGTGCATTAAGAAGAATGAATTCTCAGACTTTCTAGGAACACAGAGCCTGTAGCAGGAATAAAAAAAAAACAAACCAAAAAACCTAAAAACAAAAAAGAGGAAAGAATAACATAGGAGTTTCTTATGTAATCCTAGCTTATTTGCAGGCTGAATATTTATGCTTAGTTTTCTCTTCCTGCACATGTGAATGATGAATTTAACATGCACACAAGCAAAGGTGATTGTGAGTACTCCATGCTAATGCCTATTATTCATGTGCAGATGGCAGCTGCAAGATATAAAGGTGATATTAATACTGCCTCACTTTTCCCAATTCCAACTCCACTCACTTGCTCTCCTGTGTCTGCAGTACACAAGCTGCAGTTTATCAAATGGTCCTGAACTCTCTGAAGAAAAGCCATGAATTTGCTGGAGTATGAAGGGGTACCAGAGACATTTTCTTTTGACATAGCTGTAAAACTATGGTCCAATTTAGCTAAACAGCTGGGTTTTTTTGAAACGGTCTTGTTCTGCTCATCCTGTGTCATGATTGCCCAGAGATGTCATTTACCCCAAGCAGGTTGTGTCCCAGGAGCAGCTAGGCACAACGATGGAGTACAAAGAGTGACTAGTCCCACTGCTGTGCCTGTTGTTAGTGTCCTTAGAGCACATGGGATGAAAAAATAGACACTGTTTACTGGAACTGGATGAGACCTTCAGCTGTCTGGGAAGCAGGGAAGGAGGCCCATGTATCAAAAAGCAGGCTTGCGACAGACTAGAAGGGAGAGGTGCACAAGTCAGTCTGCGCCCACCTGAAGCAAACTCATGGTACTGCATTCTTGGCCTTGCTTTCTTTTTAGCAAATACCTGTGAAGATCCCTGGTACCCCTGCATGCCACTTTTCTGTCCCACACCATCCTCACAATGAGACAGCATCCTACTGCTCCCAGGCAATCCACTAGCTCCACAGATGGAGACTAGTGTAGGAATATTGCTTTGTTAATATGGTGCCAGAGATGGAAACTCACTTCATCTCCTCCCCTCACCTCTCTTCTCTAAAAAACTGAACACTGAAAATGAATTAAATTAAAAGGAACATGAAGATTGAGAATAATCAATTACTCCAGATTAGCGAATATGGTTCTGAAGGTACTCAAACCTTACATCAGCCTCTTTCAGTGCATGCTTTCCAAAGCTGTTTTAACTTATGTGTCATGACAAGGAATCTAAAACTGCTACCTTAGCAGCAGAAAAGGGCTTAGTGAAGTCACACTCATCTTTACATTCTTGCTGACAGTGAATCATTTCATTCAGCCAGCTGAAATCCTCAAAATCTCTAAAAGGAACTTTTCTTGTGCTTCAGAAAGGAAAAAAAACCATCAGGATATTGTAGTTTCAGGGAGAAAATTTTAACAGGGAGAGCTACATCAAATTTGTCTAAAATCCTGCTGTTCTGGTCCTTAGTCCTTCCCAGAAACTAAACCCAAATATAACCTTTCCGCTCCTTCCCAAGGTTTAAAATTATTCTGTTAATATTTTTAGCATGAATTTTCAATTCCTTCCTGTTTCCAGAAAAGCAGGCAGAGTTAATGAATTTCTCCATGTCCTGTGGAAAAAACTGTCAGAGATTGTCCTGTGTCTCATATTGTCTGAAATTACAGGTACTCAGTGATCTCACAGCCCCATATGCTAAGTGCTATGAAAACACAACAGAGGCTGCTAAGGAGAGCCCATCTTCTCCACTTCACGAGCTGTGACTTCCTTACTCACAAGATACTATAAATTGACTTCTAATATAAATAATGCATCATCCTAAACAGAAATATAATCAGCAGAAATTAATTTGAATATTAATGCATGAGACGTGTATGTTCACCTCTATTAGCTGTCTACAGCTGTCCCATTTTGCTGAGATCTCTGGCCCATACATTCCCTTGCAGCACAGAATGGGAGGGCCATCAGGGATGGTGTATTACTGTGGTCAAACTAGTCTTAATCACAATACATACACAATCCCTGAGGAATTATACTGGAGAACATTGAATCTGGATACTGTCCTCCATCCACCTCCCTCAGCACCTGCACTGTTTACACACAAATTCTGTCTGTGACAAAATCCTTTCCCAGCTGGGAAGATTCACCCAGCACACCATCACTACAAAAGAAATATGGAGGTCACTTTGTGTGATGTTGGCTGAATGAATGATGGATCCAACCACACTTATATGACTGTCCTTACACCAGAAAAAAACTCTCCCTATGCTGCTGAAAGGCAACTCCTCCTGGGAGCCTGACCTTCATTTTTTAGAGGACATTATTCTAGCGGCGGCTGAATTTATATAAAAGGTACGGAGAGAATACAACAAAAAAACTGAAAATAAAGATCCTGTTTTTAATATGAGTGTATGAATATCTCCTCCACAGGTTTGTACAGCAACAGCCTTGAGTGGAAAAATCACCATGCTAGACATTTTGTGTAAACTGCCCAATCTGTTGCTCTCACATTCCTCACACAATCATAAAGCCTATTACCTCCCCAAGGCCATAACTGTGATGCGGCTGGACAGAATATCTTGAACAATGAAACAAAACCCCTACAATAAAAAACAAAGCTAGGGTTTGGGATTCGTGGCAATATATCTGGGGCAGAGTCATTCAACCTGTGGTTGTAATTATTCTCTGAAAAAGCAGCAAAAACTCAGTAATTCAGAGGGAAAGTCTTACAGAGCTCTAGCCTTGCTATAAAAAGACCCAAACACTATTGCCTCTGATACATAAAAATATCTACTTTTACAAAAAAGCAGGTTACCCCATCACGGTAGATTGATTATGTAAAAACAGGTACCACCACTGCTGGCTAAAAGCAGAAATAATACTCAGCTCCTAAAAGAAAAGGATTCACTTTGTTAAGTTTAATATGCTACTTGGAGAGATACTTTCTAATGATGCTGAATAAGTTGAGAACACAAATCTCACTTAATTTGAAGCTAGAGATAAACCTAAACTGGGGCTTACAGCCTGAGTCAATATTCTTCCTCTGTCTTCCCAGTCTTCCTAAATCAGCAAAGAGAGGGACAAGAACATATGGGATGCCAACCAGGACATAATCAGCAAAACATGGGACACTCTGAGCATACAGGGCAGATGATCACTCAGAAAGATGTTGATGTTCTTATGCCTATTCATTTATCTACTTGAATCAACGGAATGGAGGAGGAGGGGGAATGAGTATTAGTAAGCAGGGAGGGAGTCTAGGCATGATTAACAATAGGTGTGAGACAGGAAGAACTAGATTAAACTGATCCATATGCAAATGATCTGAGTCTGATTGAATCAAACCATGCACAGTTTAATGACTATGGTAAGATGCCTTTATCTCTGCTTGGATGTGTTCTGAAAAGAAGGACTGCTCCAAGATAAAACAGTTTAATAAGGAGGTTTTTCATTACAGGGTCGATCTGCATTTGCATTTCTCTCTCTGAGCCACACAGCTTTCCTCAAGGTCTATTCCTTTTCAAGAGATTAGTTGGGTAGGTATTGTTGACACACACCTTAGGGCATTGCATACTTAACATGTGCATGAGTTTTAGCTTAGTCCTTCATGACTTGAGTAAAACATCTCAGAATGAAGACTAAGTGGAAAAGTCTTATTTTTTTGCTTATCTACCATTCTTTGCCCTTCTGATACTTTGAAGCTTTGTAAAATCATTTCCGTATTCATACGCTGATACAGAGTGAGAACATAACTTGGGTGCTTACAGCATCATGGGCTAGACTCAGAATGGCATCATGGCTGCAGCAGGGTGAGAACTCCAGCTTCTGTGAAGGTAATCTGGTTCTGTGGTACTGTAGCTGAGGTTTAGCTCTCTATTTCTAAACTACGTGTTGGTTTCTTCCAAGTGGCTGCCTTTGAACATTGAACAAGGTAGCCAGGCCCTGCCTCAGCCTCACCTGTTGTATGCTCTGCTTACTATCCCAAGTGCAAGTGAACTAACACAGAGGCAACCTTCTCCTTCTAGTGCAAGTAAGACGAGGAAGCCTACAGGGCTCTCACGCTGATCATAGGAAAGGCAGCTGACAGACGCCTGTGCTCAGACTCCAGCAGAAGTGGCATGTAGTAAGTACTGGTATTCTCATCCAGCTATGATTAAAGCTGTGGTTAGCAAAAGCTCTGAATCAGACTATACCTTATTTTTACTCTAAGGCATAGTTAGCAGCCCAATTTCCTCCACCTTGAAGAGAGCTAACCTGTCTGGAACATTTTACAGCGGCCATCTATGGATAGATACTGTGACCTTCCTCACTCAAGGCAAAGTTTTCCTGAGTACTGTGTTTTTCTCTAAAGCCTGTATAGACACTAACATCTGTGTTCACATCCTACATATTGCAGACAGAAACTGCTTCAATCTCAAAGATGCTGCATAGTTACTCTCCAGCTAATACAGGCAGATAAATACCAATGGTTATCCAAATGCCTTCATGAAGAAGTCAACTTTTCACAGCACCCATTGTTTGTCTGTGCAATAAGGAATTTTTGAACTAGGCTGGTTAACCTGCTCAACCTCAGCTTCAACTCATCACCTTCATCCTTATATCACAAAGATGAGAAATTTCAATAGAAACAAGGCAGTCGAACAAAAAAAAAATCCATTTATTTCAACAGAAACAATCACAGGCCGAAATTCCTTGCAGATTGGGAATCCAAACCTCTCATTGCATATTCCATCATTATTAACATCATTACTTCTTTTCCATCCCTGGGCTGCTTCATGACTTTAGAAATTTCTGGGTTTATATTCCTTTGAATACAATGTATACTTACATCATATATTTAAATTACTTTGATTTGAGTTTCCCTTCTATATCTTTTAGCTTTCTTGACTCTATGCTGATGTGTCTGCAGATTTGAATTTCATCATTAATTCTGACTCAGCAGCTACTAAGTCCTTTCTTATCTTAGATTATAGTTTTTCCCTGTACATATTCCTTTATCAGTACTATAGCCATACCCTCTTTCCTCACAGACTATGGGTCCCACAGCAGTAGAAGGCAGAATCTTGTTAATCCAGTCATGAAACACAGTTGTGCCAACAGTTAGAAGAGTCCTACTTCTGTCCTAGCTTACTGTTACTTATTATCATCTAGGCTATTGCAATGGTGATGGTTCAGGGGCAGTCAGGGTAACAGAACAACTCAGTTACTGGTGGCAGAGAACTTGCCCCTATGCCATGTGAGAAGATGCACTCCCAGGGCTACGTGTGAAGGAGGTAGTTTGGAAGATGACACACACCCCTTTACCTCTTTACCTCTTGGCATGGTCTAATGTGCAATAGAATCATACAATTATTGAGGTTGGAATAGACCTATAAGACTGAGTCCAACCATTAACCCAAGTCCACCACTAAACCATGTTCCTAAGCACCACAGCTATATGTCTTTTAAATACTTCCAGGGATGGTGACTCAACTTACTCTGCTGGGCAGCCTGTTCCAATGTTGACAACCCATTCCATGAAGAAACTTTTCCTAATAGCCAATCTAAACCCACCCTGGGACAACTTGACAACAACAACTCTTGTCCTGTCATTTGTGACTTGGGAGAAGAGGCCGGCACCCATTTTGAAACAACCTCTTTTCAAGTAGTTGAAGGGAGTAATAAGATCTCCCAAAGCCTCCTTTTCTCCAGGCTAAACAACCCAAGAGGAATGGATGCTAAACAAATAGAGAACAAAAATATACTGCTTTTCCCAAAATGCTTTTCCTTGAAGTACAAGTAAATACCGACAGATGAGAGATGCAAAGGGTTAATGAGGGAACATCCACTGAATTTAAGAGAGCTAACTGTACTGTGTGCTACCTGCCAACGTGCTAATAACAGCTGCATCGACAGACCTTGCTGTCAGGTTCCTGTGGGGGCAGTTCAGAGAATTCCTAATCATCCCTCAAAGGATCCTGTCTGTCTTTACGGATTAAACAGAGAAGTCAGATTGCTAACATGGTGAATAGAAGTTGGATGCTTAAAATTAAGTGATGTGAAAGTTACCTTTCCTCCACTCCCACTTCCCACCTTCTGTCTGATGATGGACACTGGCAACAGTGTCAAAGGGCCTCTAAGCTTCATTTGAAGGGAAGGATTTTTAAGATCAGATTTGATGACAGAGAAGAATGCAATTTTGTGACTGTGGCAGGGAGTTTAAGTGAAATCACAGAGATGGGTGTTGAGAAGTGCAGTGAGTGGCTGATGGAGGCTGGCACCACCACAGCTATCCAAGGCATGATATGGAGTGGCCGTACGTTTTTAGGCCTACATCTCAGGCACAGTTCCAAGCCTCCTTTGATTAGGTGCTGTCAGATGTCTCTCAGAAGTCTCTGCTCCTCTTGGGCTCAATCTGGGTTGGTATTAAAACATGAGTTCACATTGGCATCCTTTCTCAGGTGCCTGTTACAAGGAACAAATTCATCATCTTGCAGTGAACTGCTTGAGGTGAGATTCTGACTGCTCTGTAAGTCTAGTTCACCTTTGGTTTCAGTGACCTCAGGATCCCATGATTTGGTTCTAAACATTTTCATCTTCTTATGTAGGTGGGCATCCCTGTTTCAGTGGTGGTCTGACCTTTCCCTTCCCTCACAGATGGGAAGGATGAGTCTGTCTGATTTCAGGTTTTTAGCATTTGTCAAACATGATAGTTAAACTCTTTGCAGTCCTCTGGTTGTCCAGTTTCTATTTTCCTTTTATAACCAGAAGAGCTGCCATTCACAATCAGTCCAGACCTGGTGCGAATATTTAAAATCTTTGTAAGTTTTTGAGTGCCAGTTGTGGAATAGATGTGATGACTGTGGTCTGGGAGGAGTAAGGACTTCTTGGACTCTTCCCATGAATTCATGGTGGGAAGCAAAGCTGTCAAAAACATCTGTTATTAATGCCAGCAGAGTGTGCATCTGCTTTATTTGTGTAATTTTATTCTATCACCTTAGTCCCATGTCATTTGTACTTTTACCCCTAGGATCAAATCTGGATTCTGTATTGAAAGTTGAGAGCAGGTATTTATTGTAGGCTTTGAAGCCATACCTAAATGATGTTTGATCTCAATGCCATTATCATAGCATAGCTGTCTCTTTCTTCTTTCCAATTCTCTTTCATTCATAAAGCTGAAAGACCTTTTAATCTTTATGCAATTTCCTCTGCAAGGTCTAAATCACCTTGATATTTGGCAACATTGACTCTGTCTTTCCCTTCTTGATTGCTCAATCTTAGAGAATTTCCTGAATAATAAAAATTATGTCCATATATGCAAACGTGGTCATAGGGTCTTTTTTGGCACCTTTTCTCTATTTGTTATATCTAATTTATATAGGATTTGTATTAGCCCAAATGTGTTCTTTAGGAGGCCCGATCCAATTTCTGTTTAAGTCTATGACACTTTCATGATAGATCTTAACGGTCGTGGGATTTAGCCCAAAGCCTGGTGTATTTAAGTCAGTTTTAATCTGAAGGGCCTGTAATAAAACCAATGACTTTGATCTTCTTTTCTGGGAGTTAAACTGTATCAGAGACTTTAATTTTTCTTTTTTAACCTCAAGTAACTTCATGTTAGCTGAGTGACTGTGAGGACGGTACCCTTCTGCACAAGCTGTTCTTGTTTAGAACAGTGCATTGGACTTTGGACTACGAAGGAAACTATTTTCTTTACAGGCAAAAGTGGGGATACATTACATAGAAATTTTACTATAAAAATAATTATCTATTTATATTAAGGCCTAGTAATTATATGCATGTGTGTGTATATATGTATGTTTACACATAAATACAGATGAATTAAGTTTAATTTTTTTTTTTAAGAGGACACTAAAGCAGCATTTTCCCTCTTCACTCTTACTGGACTCTTTCTTGGGCTGAATTGTGATGTCTTTTATAATCTGGGCTTCTCAAATAGCAGTTGTCAAGAAATTTTTTCCTGATATGCTCTTCTATCAAGTAAGAATTGACTGTAGATTACCAAACTGTTACCAAGTAGTAACAACTTAAAGATACTGTCAAGATTGGCTTGATATGAACTGGTGAGCTAGAGGTGAGGGAATAACTTACTAACCATTCTTTTGAGACACATATTCCCCAGCACTCACAATTTAACAGAATTGCCAAAATGCTCATCTATTACAATCACAAATCAGATTGTGATGCCCAACAACCTTAGTGTTTTAATCTTACTCTGCCTTTGTTTCTCCCCTTGTTTTCTGTTTCCCCTCTGCCCCTAACACATACAAACACAGAGACTTTCCGCTTTTATAAATACAATGGATGTTGTTGTCAGTTCAGATAAGAGCAAATGCCAGATAGGAAAGCAATATTTTCAGTCCTGGCAAATGCAATCATAAGTTCAGTTTATTAATATTGCAACAGTTGCACTAAATGAGATCACTTGGATAACAAAACATTTATCAACAAAACGCTGCCACCTACTGAAGTTTTGCAAACAGCCCAGATGATTGGATAAGATCACAAATTCACTCTGTCACAAGCTTATGGTCTTTGCTGAAATCGTTCTGAGGGAAAAAAAAAAGCAAGAATGATAACCAGCAGAACAAGACAAGACATCTCTTTCATGCAGTCTGTTCAGCAAGTGTCAGGGTAAATCCTGGAGAGCAACCTCCAAAGAGGAAAGGAGATTTGGCTCTTTGTGCTCAGTATGCCGTGGAGTTTTCAAGCATTGTGGCTAGGGAACTCATCAAACACTTTGGCTTGCAGCCTATTATAAACTTCCAGTTTTCTTGTATTGATGTTCAAAGCTTCTGTTTAGGCCCTACAAAAATGACATTACAACTTGCCAGCTTTTTGTTGCATTGCACCACCCTAGATTATAAAGGCTTTGTAAATAAATATGGAAGAAGTCTTCGTGATTACAACAAATCTTGAATTTTCTGTTGCAAGATCTCAACCAACTAAAAATTATCATTATTTCAGTATAGGAACCAGGCATATCATGAAACAAGAAGTCCTGCACATACAGGTGCGTCATCCAGCAGATGATTAGACATGCAAGGGCTGACAATGCTTTGGATAGCAATTGTTATGCCCACTTGAAATTGCAGACAGCACTTCTAGACTGCCATAATCTAAAATGGCTTTTAGGCAAGACTGTGGATCTCATTTCCTAGTGTCTTGGGATAATGGTGCAACTATGTTTTTTACATTATGGGTAGAAAGGAGCATTTATGTTAATCAACTAAAGCAAACTCAAAGAGTCAGGACAGCATGGTTTAGGAATTACAGTCTCAGTGCCTCTACTTCATTCAATAGGTGACCCACCTTACCCTTGCAATAATATTCAGTTTCTGATTTGTAATGATCACAAAATTAATATTTACCCCTGGAACATTCCTGGATGCTAAAGTTATAGACAACTTAAAGGGCATGAAAAAATGTCTGCTTTTTAAGATGACTGCAACAGAGGATTTAAACATGTGCATAACTTTCCGCATGGAAGTAATTCAATTGAAATAAACAGGACTACTAAAACATTTCTGATTTCGCATGTGCTTCTGTGCTCTGCTAGCTTAGGGGCTAAGAATGGATATGCTTATTTAACAGTGTTTATCTACTAAGCCTATGTTCAGCATTACTGATTCCTTTCCCTTTCATCAGACAGATACAGGGAGTTCTCAATTTTTCTAGCCTCCTTCTGGGTCAGTGTCTTGGGGTGACTGTATGATACTGTATCCCCTATCATCTGCTTTTTTTTTTGATCGTTTCCTCCTAATTTGTCTCAAAACTGAGACAGACAGTTTCAAACTTTCTTCTGCCTTACAATGCATTTGCATTTTATATCTGATGTAGAAAACAGCAGCTATAAACCCAAATCCTGAGTTCTGAGGGAGTAAAGTGGATGACTTGAAAGGAAACACTCAGATTAGGGGATGCAATTGATATTAGGCTGGGGCTGGCTCTCCCTGACCTAACTTTGGACACTTTTGCACTGGGAAGCAGGATCTCCTTTCTTTGGATTTAGCTCTTTGCAATTACCCTTGGGTTCCTGGATTCATTCTCTCTTTCTAGCACGGGAATTGTTCTTACTGCTGTGATGCCAATATTGTTTCATGCAGGACATGAACATTTATACTCCCTACTGTTTTGGGAAACCCCAGCTAGTGACAAGCCAGAATCTTTAACTTGACTTGGCTGTTGTACCTGTTATATGTGTCCAGTGCCAGCCACACCATCTTTCTTGCTGTGCAAGAAACCTGAAATCCCCACTGTGGGCCACCTGGAACTGGTGTTACCAGATATAAGCTCTGACTAGTTTATGTAGGCTTGGGCTTTAAGCTGAGCTTTGCTGCAGCTGCTCTCCAACACAAAGGAACTTCAAAGGGTTTTGACTCCACTCAGGGCACTGCAGCCAACACATCTGCTGTCTGTGGAGAGAAAAGTGACTGTTTAATGCACACCATTGCCCTAACAAGTGCACAGGTGCAATTTCTGGCTGGAGCTCATCACATTGGCCTGTCTGTATCTAGGTTCTTCTATCAGGATTGGTGGTTATTTCGGAGCTCAGAGCTCCTGGCCTGTTACTCAGTGACACCATTCCTCTAATTTCAACTAGAAATTGCTTCTTCCATGGGCATCTGCAGACTTTCCATAGTTGTACTGCACCTTGCCCTGCATCCACATTAGTGAATGGCTGTGAGAAGCTACTCCTTTTGTGATAGAAATTGGCTCAGAGAAGAGACATGAGAATACAGGTTTCTAAAGACAAGCTATTCATAAAGCCAAGAAAATATTGATTTAGGGCCAAAGACCCACTGCAACCTATTGAGGGCATGCTCACCCTGCCCAGCGTAGAGAAATGTCAGCTGCTCCCAGGAGCAAGACAGCTGTGTCTGTGGGGCTTTTCAGCCCTCCGGTGAAACACTGCTCATGGCAACATTGCTCCATCATTAGAGGCTCCAGGGGGATGTACAGGACCACCCTGAGGTATATCTGCCCAGAAATAGGTCTGGCAGCCTATTTAAACATGAGTGTATGCAGCCAGGCTTTCATGCACAGTGTGGAGCTTGGCAGGTTTTGCCCTTACAGATCTATGTGTCCTGTGAGTTGGGATAGGGAGGGACAGGCATAATTCTGATAAATCATTTTATTCTGGAGTCTGGGGTGGCACCATGGTGTTGAAATGAGCTCTTACTCTCTGCGGTGACAGAAGTCTCCAAGCTGTTAGAGGAAGCCGTGGCTCTCAAACACAATTTTTAGCCTTCTTACGATCACTGCTCCGCTTTCTAAACCACTGGTGGGGTGGAAGGAGAGATCTTGTGAAGCTCCTTACTGGGCAGCACTGTCCCATTTGGGTGGTGTCATTATAAATGCCTACGCAAGATGCTAATTCTCAGGTTGGAAAAAATAACTACATTGGTATTGCTATAGTGGCAGATCTGATATCCTGGATGTATATCTTTTGGAAAAATCACTGTTCGTCACCTCTTGCTGCACAAGCACGCTAACAAAATTTAACATCAAAAAATCCATTATGGTTTTTAGTAGTGCATTTTAGATTTTTCTAATCAACCTCAGTGGAGAGACCATTTTGTTCCATCCAGATACAATTTTTGAAGGCACCACATCTAGAGGTTCTCTCTTGCATATGACTTACCTGGACATTTCACTAGTAAAACTTTGTATGTGTTAGATTTTCTAGCTACACCTATCAAAGAAGTTGGTCACTATGTCATTAAATCAGCAATGCATGTTAGTTTGCATTTTTTTGGTCAATATATCTTTACCTGTGAAGACCAGAGCACGATCTCATTTTTATGTGAACGTTTAGAGTGGAGCATACATGCAAATATTGTCTCTTTAACATAGATTATCCTGAGCTGTTCCAGAGTGGAGGCAGGGCTTGTGCTGGGGAGAGTTAGGCATGAGGAGCTTGATTGTGGCTGGTGGGAATAGCTCCTGGGTGGCGGTTACTTGCCCTCTGAGCAGATTAGCTTTAAAATAAAGAATTATGGTTTTCAATTCAAGATTCTCAAAAAATTGACAAGTAGGTAAACTTTTATGAAGGATTTGAAATCCTAGAGCACGGTGACACTGCCATGACAACAGGCATGGCACCCAGCTTCCATGTACCTTGCCAGTGCATCACATCCTACTGGACTCTAAAGTGTCTCTATAAACTGGCTTCAGGAAATATTGCTTCTACAGAGAAAAATCTTCAAAAAACCCAACTACCTGAGAAACCACTTGAGCTAGCTAGAAGCAAAACAGAGTTGACACAAGCAACACTTTGATACACAAGATGGTGTGCCTGACAAGAGATAGGTTCCTAAGCAGTCCAGACATGTCACTTTTGTGTGTGTCTCACTGTCAGGAACTTCTCCTGAAGGTTACTACATCTTGATAATTGTTTTTTTAAACCCAGACTGATTTTCACAGAAGCAGATAAATAACACAAACCAGGCAGTTATTGGTGTCTATGGCACTCACTGGACATGTGGGTGTTCAATTCTGCTCTACACTAGCCACTGTTTTCAGTTCCTGTCACTCTGGGAAGCACCTCTAAAGAATTGTGTCACTGCCTCAGCATAATGGTACATGTCTACTGTCAGAAACATGCACATCTATCTTTTAAATTAGGTGGCCATGAAGCAGCAGGTTTGATTCTTAAAAGACTGAGTGGAGAGCCTTCCTTCCTTCCTTCCTTCCACCTTCCTTTTGTTTTAAAGGCATACACAAAAACTTCTGGAAATGTCTCTAAATGCTAACTCAAATTTATTTTTTTTAAATGCAAGAAACCACTCACTCTATGTTCTATCACAGAAAAAGGAGATAATCATAATGAATTGTAAATTTTGAGATTAAGAATAAACTATATAATATGGACATGATTTTTTACTTCTCGTATTATTCAGGCCCTTTAAGATCCTTTTAGAATCTGTATAAATTAGCTCCAACTATAACAACTATACATAATTTTTGGCTTTCACTGTGTTACTTAAAATTTCATCTTATTTACCATTAACAAAATGAACAACATTTGAACACTTTCACTCTCTTTCTTACATTCTCATTTGTTTCAGAAAAACAAACATGGATATTGATAATCAAAAGCCATTACAGGCAAGATGTACACCTCATTTCTGGAATCACATTACACCACTGTAAATTAATTCTGCATTTTGCCTAGAAAGAATAAGCAACATTAACCCAGTCCACACAATTGATTCAGTGTCACTCTAACGATGTCATAGACATCTTTCTGCAGACTGTTCATTCTGCTCCTGTTCATTCAGTTAATCCGTAGCAGGTCAAGATCATGACTTGTCAAGAATGTATGAAATGTCCTAACTGTGGGGTAGAGTTGTTCCTCTGTGAGTGCAGAGGTCCACATTTGGAAGGAAGCAGTGCTGTGCAATGGGATGAAGAGAGAAAGAGCAGAGCAAATTTGTGGCTATGAGGTCCTCCAGCTCTTACAACACTGGGCAGAGGGTGCGGAGGGAGACCTGCTCTTCTGTTGTTTTCCTCAGACAGTGCAGAAATGCCCACCTTGTTGTGGGGGAGGCAGGGAGCTGGTAAAATTTTGCCAGGAGTACCAGTAAAAAACTGGTAAAGTTTTGCCAGGAGTAAACTAGTGCAGCATCCCAGACACGATGCTGATTTGCACTGACCATTGCACAGTCTGTACAGGGCTGTACCTGTGGTAAACTCAATCCTTTCAGCTGGATTTTCTGTCTCTTCTCACTATAGATGCTCCATTTTAACTAAATCAACATTTATATTACTTCAGTGAGGTTTTTTTAATTCATATGGAGCCCAGTGTCTCCACTTGGCACCTATGAGTTTATTCCCATTTCACGAAGCCAGCACCTAAATAATCTGTAAACCAGCATTGTAACTTCCCTGCTCTTTGGCATGTGTTTAAAAGTCACACTACACAGATTTAAGGCTGGTGGATGGTAAAGAGATTAAATTTTCAAGTGCCAACTCATCACACCAGGTTGACACAATTCCCACTGTGTTGCTGAATTTACTTGAACAATTTATTATGGTGGGGCTAAGGGGAGTCTAAGAAAAATGGTTTATTTACCAAGGCAGAAAATTAGGAAATATATGTTTTAAAGTGCAAATTCTTTATTCTGAAAAATTTGGTATTGTGCCTTGTGTGATGTATTCCCCCTCTGAAAATTACATAACTATGAATGTAAACTGCTACTGTATATTGTATTTGTGGTTTTATTACAGGAAGCTGAGAGTGAGACCTTAGAGAGCTGGACATCCATGGAACCTACTAGGTGGAAATAATGTTGGTGATCTTTTCTATTATGAGTTAGCACACCACAAGGGTGCCAGGAGCTCATTAATGCGGCATTCTCACACTGCATCCCATGAAGACAGGGAGAAAAACCTGCACTTCTGTAAATGCTCTCCTTTCTTAAAGTAATGGCCCATGAGATGAGACTAGCCGTGTAACAGCTGAAGTCACCATTTCTGGAGACCACTAGAAGGTTTCAACTCATTTTCATACTAAAAGCTTAAGGGATAAAAGCCCCAACAACCCAACGCTCCATCCCCTGCTTTCTTCTGCTAACAGCTTACATTTGGGTCAGAAAGAGATGATTAAAACTATGAAGGTCCTCTGCTCCCTACTGGAAATACCTCTGCTTAGCCAAAGGATGTCATATAGGACTTTGACTGAGGAAAGCTGCCAGTCAGGTTTGGGTTCATAACTTGCAGATACCAAAGACACGTGTCCTAACAGATAGTCTAGCTCCTGCTATATCGTTTACAGTATTTGCAAACAATGAACTATAATGCAGGTATGTCCTGATCCTTCATTAATCAGGAAAAAACATTAGAGCAAGCACTGGGGGCCCAATTCTGCTTTCCAACATGTATGCACCTTAACCCCCATTAATTTCAGATGGAGTCACATGTGTGTATCCTGAGGGGGTGATTGCATCCTACATCAGCTACAAGTGACAGAGAAAGGGAAAATAATCGGCCTGATACTGGCCATTTGGACAATGTGTATTTGATGTGTCAGAGTCGTTCCAACCTTCCAGTTACCAGATGTCCGTAAAAATTCATAGCAGGCTATTAAATTTAGCAGATCCCATCTTAATTAGATTAGCTTCTGCTCAGCATGACAGCAGAGTATTTCACTGATGGAGGATTTATAAAGATTTCTGGTGGGAATTCTTTATGGAAGATGTAGTCTTTTATCCAATGGGATTTACAAATGAAGAGGGGGGAGGGAGGAGAGAAAGCCCTGATAAGGACACACAAACATTGTCATGGCATGTTAAAATATAAATGGAAGCTTTTATTTTATGGATGTTCTCTTTTTATTTCTCTTTCACAGTACGGACAGGCAGCACGAGTGTTTTTTGTGTCCTTGCATTATCAGGCCCAGCTAACATTATGGCATACGGATGGTGGAAAGCTACAAGCAAATTCTTGTTGTCAAATTCCCTCTTAAAACTAGCACCAAAGGAGTACTCAATGTTCAGTTGCCTGTCAGGTCATGAGTTATTTTTTCACCTACAGGAAACAGAACTGTACAGTTTGTCTTGGTCTGGTTTTATGTGCTGCAATCCAGCATCTATCCATCCATTGCCCTTCTTTCTTTAAGGTCACTGGGAAAAAAAGAGACACAAAAAACTCCCCAACAACCAACAAACCCACTTTCTTATTAATTCTGCCTCTGTCCCAGTGCCAATGATTTTCTGGTTTTCTCTGCACAGGTTTTTATGGAAGATATATACTGTTAATGGTGACACTGGTGTCAGTAACAGAACGTGAGCAGCAGCAATGCCTGCGCTCTATTCCCAGAGTGTAGATAACTTCATAAAGGGAAAAGGTGGGTGGAGGGGAGGGGAGATCTGGATAATTTTTCTTGTCATTTGATTCACCACTGAAAAGGTCACTCCCTGTAAGAAGAGACAATCTTCTCTCTGAGATGTCTGGGGGAGGAGCAGGAATGGCAGAGCCAAAATGGGGGGGGGGAACCCTTGCTACCATGCAGCTTTTGTGAGGTGGCAGAGCAGCCCCTCTGAGCACAAGGGCATGCAACGCCCAGAGTATGCATGCTGGCAGCTGATAAAAACAGAAAAGGTCCATCCCTTGCTCACGCTGTGGGCTGATAGCATTCACATCATACACCGTTTGTTACTAGGCAACTGATTAAATATACGTGCTGGTCCTTCAAGCAGTGCTTGCAATTAATTAACCAAACCATTTTCATTTTGACTGTCTTCCGTCCTCCCCCTCCCCTCCCCACCACCAACCACCCTCCCAAATGCTGACATCTGACACAACTGAGAGGGATTTGATGCTCCTTCTGACCTGTGGTGCAATAAAACAAAGAATGGAATGTTTGCATAGTGGATGTGGGCTACACCTGGGCAGTGGAGACCTCTGAGCATCACTGGTGGGTCCAGACAGCAGTGGGCACAAGGAACAGACATTTTGCATTGCTTTGCTTTGCTTTGCTTTGCCAGGGTCAGTGTAAATTTAACTGTGAAAACCACAGGGCATTGCCCAAAAGAAGTTCTGCTGGCAAATCTATTTGAAGTGCAGTTGTATTGAAGGATGGAGGTTGGGTCTTCTTTCTTGGTTTTAAAATTGGGATTCCTTATCCCTACAGTACTCATTCACAAATTTAAAACCACTATGGAGCACATTTGCATGTGTACATATATAGATACACATATATATATTGTGAAAAATATAAATATTTATACAGCTACTAATGTATGTGAGTGGTGTTAAAGTCCAAATGTCACTAACTCTAAGTGCACACTCATCTGTCATAGCTGTTATGCTGGGACCCCAAAACCAGGCAGTCACTGCACCACTGAGCTCACAGTGTCTAAATTGCAATGACAGGCAAAGTGGAAGAAGGGATCTAGACATCAAAGGTTGTTCAAGGTCATACAGTGGGTCAGTAGCAGGGCTGGGAATAGAAAATGGCTTTTGTTTTTCAGATCATATTTTCTAATAAAAAAAGAAAAAAAATCTGTGAGTCATCTCACCCCAAATCCTCCCTCTAATTCTGTAATACAGTTGTCATATTAAACTTGTATGAAATAGACTGGAATTACACATGGAAAATGGGTAACTACAAGGATCCTAGAAGATCTGACTGTTCCTATTACACTTGATCAAATGCAACTGTCAGCTGCTTTGGCAGAGATCACCTTTGATGATTAAAAGGAGAGGACTACATTACAAGAGGGTTTGAGCACGAAACCACTTGCAGCAATCCACAATTAAACAGGAGAGGCTATTGTTCTGTTTCTGACTGGGAACAGAGTTACAAATTTATTGGAGTTCACAGGCTTGCTGCAGAGCTTGTCTTTTAACAAAATTGTAGCCCCATTCTGTATCAGAGCTTCCTACCCTGCTCAAAACCTCGAGTGCATTAAAGAAGCAATTTAGGGTTTATTTGAAGGGGGAAAAATAGAATGTCGAGTTGGGTTTCTTTCTTCCTTCCTCCCACTGGCTTTCTGCTGAGGAGGGAGGGATTTGAATCAGCAGATTCTCAATGGCACTGTCGCCTATCAGAGCTGGTATAGATTCAGTAGAAATGGGTAAGAAGCAAATAATGAAGCACAGACTAACTGACAATTTAAGGGTTTTTTTTAACACACTGGCCAGCAGCTGATTTGGTGTGAACCATCTGTGGAGCCACGCTGCTTTGTGCTGCCTGTGCCTTTGAGTCAGGACAGGAATGGTACCTCTGAAAAAAGCACTCTTTGGGTTTTTGACTCTTTTGAATGAGTCAAGGCCATTTTCCACTCCTGATGGGACTCAGTTACCTTGGCCTGCTTTGCTTTGACTCTGGCCTGTCATTTTTTTTGGCCTGTACTCCATTTTGAATAAAGAAGGGCTTGTGGCTTTTATCAGCCTTGCATGAGCTGAGTAAATCTGCACGGTGGTAAAAGCAGACCCCCTGGTGCCTCCCTCTCTGCCACATCTGCTCACAGCCTGTGGTGGTCACAACTGGCACAGATTGTCGCTTATGAGATAGCAGATTAAATCTCTCTTCTCCAAAAATGGCTGGTTGCTTTCAGCAGCCCCACTGAGTCGTGCACTCATCTTCTTTAACTTTCACTTTGGCTTTGCTTACCTTTGAATGAGAAAAATATTAGTAAAGAGCAATTTTATGCCCTCGTGAAGAGTTATACGTTACTAGGCAATAATGGAAGCAAAAACCAACCTGGCCAAAAGATCTCAGCCTCTCAGCCTCCTTCCCTGCTTTCTTTAAAGGTGCTGCTGCATTGCTAATCTACTTTGAGCTTGTCAGTGGCTGGAAATCCACCCAAATGATGTGGAGATGGTTCACAGTGCCAGCACGGCCCCTGCCCCTCAGCCCTGCTAATCCATAGGGGTGGAGGGAGAAAGTCAGAGAACATCTGTATTTCCTGCAGGTTTCTACATGCTGCACCTTTCCTCTTATCCTTATAATGATTTATATTTAATTGACTTGTAATTATACCCACTTTTCTTTTTTTTTTCCCTTCTAGCTCATCTTGGTTTTTCCATACCCATATATGGTCAGTCACCAGCCTCAATTTTTTTCCACCACAATGAGGCAATAAATCCTGTGGGGCTGGACAGGAAACCCAGCTTGCCAAGGAGAGACAGGATGAATATCTCCTAGAGACAGCCAGAGGTATGAGTGTGTATTGTCCATACAGCATATTTCAAGGAGTGCCCAGGGCAAGCCTGGAAAAAGTTTTGTGTCTGCAACAGTATTTCTTTCTGGAAAAACTGATTTTAAAAAAAGCCCACTGTGTATTTTTTTTGCTCCTTTTATGTGTGTGGAATTCATGATATATAGAAGTTGGTTCATCTCAAAATTTCAGCTAAGACCTGGTTTTTATAGGCAGAGGATAATCACATAGAAATGCCTCCTTTAGAAAATGTGCATTTGCTGTCTCTTCAGCTATATGTGTGCATATTCCTCAAGTTGGAAACGACTTCTGGGATCTTACTGCTCCAAACACCTTCACTAAAAACACTGAGCAAGTTTTATTAATACTTTCTTGGGCTTCCAAGCATGTCTAGGCTCATTCATGTTTAAGCTTCACTGCAAACACTGGTGAACTCTCTGATCACATGCTCCACCCAGCTGCTTCTTCCCTTAAGGGAACAGATCCTGAGACACTAGGATATCGTAACAAAACTCAGATGAACTCAATAAAATGGTGGTAGATGGCACACTAATGACACAGTGACTACTCTGCATGTTCTGTATGAAAATACATATTGTGAATCCCTTTTGAAGGAATCCTTTCAGTAAGACTTCTGTGGTATTTGTAGCCCAGAAAATCCACTCCATGTCTTGCAAAAATATTACTTTGCAGTAGGAATATGATGGTGTTCAGACACAACATTATCTTACTCTGCATGCAATGACATTGCTTTGCATCCTGGCACAGTGGTGCAAAATCTCAATATTTGAGAAAGCACTGCTTTCAAGTATGAAGAAGAGGTTACCATTGCTGCTACTTACCAGTGTAAGTTCAGGAGAAAGAGAAGCTGAAGCATTGGTGCCCTATTATAGCTGGCTACATTAATCACTATGTCATTCAAATTAAGCCACTTACTGACATAGGAGCTGGTTTGTAAACACCAGGACAAGAACTGGATCTTTGGTCGTCAGTGCATGGATAAATAAAATTCCAAGATATTCACAAGCCTGGGAGTACAGCATCACTTAACTGCACTCTTTTGCTTGCACACATACTCAGCCAGACTCCTAGAGGGTTTGCCAGTGCAGTGTAGTGTTGAATTATACAGGCTAACTCTACAAGCTAGCTGTAGAGGAATTAGCTTGGGAACCAGAATAAGTCTAACAGCAGTAGCAGGATACATTAGCTCGCATGGCTGAGTTAGCCTGTCTGGCAACCATTATGATTAGAAGACTTCTAGGATTAGATTGCTGGAGCTAAGTCATGAAAGCTACCTTGGGTCTTTCAGTGTGATATGGTGAATTGTGACCCCCTCCTCCCCCAGCCCCTGCCCAGTAAATAGCACTTTGCAGGACACAGGCTATACCTACTTGCATTCAAGATCTGGATTCTTAATGGAATGAACTGGCCCAGCTTCACTGTGGAAGTCAGTGGCATAGCTACACTGATTTACACTGACAGACTCCTGGCCGAGATGTTTCAGTCTGTCAGTTGTACTTACCATGCTCTGCCAGTCTGGGGGGGCTAGTCATAGTCTTATTCCTTTTAATGATGATTCTGCTGCAGTTGTCTTTTTTTTGCTTGTTGCAGTTAAGGCCAACAGGCACTATTATGGTTTTCTAGCTTGGTCTTGCAATGATTTTAGCTTTAAGGGATAATTTTGAATAGCACTGCAGAAGCAGTAGCAGCTTCCTTACACTGCCAGACGTCAAGGCTCAATCCCTCAGTCTGCTTCCCCCATGTTTCAACCTGCAGAGTGTTATGCTAATTTTGCTTGCAGCTTCAAGTCAGCTGAATTTCCGGCTGGCTTCAACTTAAGCTGTTTTTATTTCAAATAAGGTAAATTACCCACTTCAGCCCAGGGCTCAGTTTCCAAGCTTCCGTTCTGCCGGTTTTCAGGCTTCACTTCCAGCAGCTCTGCATAATCCCTGCAGAAGGCATGTCCTCCGCTCCTCCTGTGCCAGGGACATGCTGCTTTGCTTGGCTGCTCCCAGCGCTGGAATCCTCCTCTTTCTCCTCCCTCCTGTCTCAGGACTTTTGGTCTGAAATCAACAGAAGTTATTTTTAAGCTTTATTTAAGAAACTTCTGCTAAGAGCCGCTTGCTAGGCCTTAGACTCTCCTCCCTGTTTGTCTCCAGACTTTGCAGAACCTCCCACTGCAGAAATGTGTGTTTGATAGTCATCCCCATTACTGGCTACAATTTTGCAGTACACCTGATGGGGCTGAGAACTCTCTTGCAGGCCCATGGTTGCCAGCTTGCCTTTCCTGAGGCTTAGAGGACTTGTGAAAAATTCAGTAGTAACAAGACTGTGGTGGTGTGAACGTAATCCTAATCTGATACTGTAGGAGAAAGTAAAACCAGGAGCATCTGTGGAGGCAAACTTTGGTGGTTTGCCAGTGAACCTAACAGTATGTCCAGTCAGATTCCTCCAGCCATGGAGTCACCATGCGCTTCCTAATACATCAGAGGACAGACATCTCTGCCATTGTGCCTAAAAACCCTGAGACAGTTTCTCTCTAAAGGGATTACATTCAAATAAACAATCCAGATAGGTGAAGGAAAACAAAGTAGAGAGAGATGGGGTGACTTACTTGTGGCCACATGGCAGATAAAACTGAGGTATCAATCTTCCTCACTACACTGATCCCATAAGTGTGATGGCCCTATGGAGCAGGTTAGTGTACACTCCTGCTTCAAAAACTTCAGGAAACCAAATATAAACCTAGAAGAAAACTGCATGAGGCATCATGTTACAGCATAAAGGAATAGCATTTCTTTTCTTGCTTTGTGGAAAGCTGACATTTTATGTGCTGTGTGTTGGCATTTCCTGTGATATTGCCACAGGCACAGGATTCAGATGGATTGTTCAGGAGCACATTAAATACTCCTTCATAGATATAACTTTGCACAGGAATCTCTTTTATGCATGTGGGATGGATAGGCAAACCATCATCTGAGACAGAGATTGTTAGAATCCAAAAAATATTATTGAGGTGTCCTGCAGAAATCTCCCCTCAGGAAGGGTAATCCAGCCCATCTTTCTCTACGATTTACTCAAAAGTATCCTTTTTGGTGTTATTTTAATCCCATTTTACAATTCTTGCATTTGTCTTGGTTCACCCTTCATATGTGCAGACAGTTCATTTAGGAATGTAGGATAATTGCTATTGTGGTGGATTGATTCTGTCCAGCAGCCAAGCTCCAACACAGCTGCTTACTCACCCTTGCCCCCACAGCAGCATGGGGGATGGAAGAGGAAAAATAAAAGTGAGAAAACTTGTTTGATTGGTGAAGAGAAAAGGAGAATTACACGCAAAACAACCAGTCTCCAAGTACTGAACATGTTGGAAGCCCAAAAAGTTCCTTGTTCTTTCTCTATCCCTGTTTTCATTGCTGAGCATTACACTACATGGTGTGCAGCATCCTTTTGGCCAGTTCAGGTCTGCTGTCATGACTGTGTCCCCTCCCAATTGCCTGCTCACCTTTTACCTATTTGCTCCAGGAAGTGGGGACAGTGGAAAAAAGAAAAATCTTTGATGATGTGCAGGCACTGTTCAGCAATAGCTTAAACATTAGTGTGCTATGAACACTGTTTTAGACACAAACACAAAGCACAGCACCATCAGGACTGCTATGAAGAAAGTTAACTCCATCCCAGCCAGATTAAGCACAGGCACCTTTTTAAGATACGCTGCTTCAGAGGAGGTCATAACTGTCTCTGAATCAACATATAAAGAGGATTATACAGGAAACATAGGATTCATAGGCACCTGCAGACAATTGTCCCTTGGATATGGGTTTCTCTCTCCCTTTCACTACCAAATGCCAAGCTTTTAGATAGCTGAAGTGAATTGAGATGACCCTTATTCTTCAGTGATCAGAGTTTCTCCTGTTCTCACTCTATCAGTTGTTATGCTAAACCTATCTATGTGGTTGGTATCTGTCCCACAACAGGTTTCATGTAGCTTATAATTTTACTTTTAAATACAGTAGCTAAAAGTAATTTTAAATCTCCCTTTCTCATATTTCTCCTCAGAACTGGATCCCAGAGTGTTAAAAACACATATTTTCCTCTAGTAGTGTGTATTTTTACTGAGTAAACTTTGTGCATGCTTCTTGGCCCTGTATCCTACCTTCTCAAATGTGGAATGCAGCTTCTTTGTCTAATGTTAAAAGTGACCAAAAACATGAGACTGAGCAAGAGCTCTAAACTGTGCTGTCACCTCCAAATCAATACTGTTTTTTAAATGTCAATTCTTAATAAACATAGCTGTCAAAGCCCAATAAACCAAATTACAATGCAATAAAATATATTTCATAACTCTAGTGTAAATATGTGCCAAAGCCTTTATAATGTAACATGAAAAGACAGAGATTCTACTCAGCCTTCTTGGTACAAGAGAGATATTAATTAAATTTATCTGATATATATTGTAACAATATAGCCTCTGATTTTTCAGGCCCCAGAGGACCTAAGCATGAGGAGCAGAGGCAGAAGAAACACAGCCTTGTCAGACCTTTTGGCAGCTCCTTTCATTGTTTCTCCTTTGAGCAGGGTGGGCTGAACCTGAATGTGATGGCCAAGGCAAAAACAGGTCATGCCATCTGCCAACATGAAATCACAAGATTGTAGTCTTTATTGGCTTTTTAGAAAAAAACTTTCTCTAAAGTTTTTCAAAAAGACTAGTGCTTTCTCAACCACCAGTGCATGGTCAGGATTCAGTTTCCTTGAGTTGACTGTACAGGTGCCTGATTCATTTGAGGATGTTTAAAAGAAATTCAAAACCTACCCACACACATAAGTAGTTTGTAGTGTTCTCTACAAAGTGTTCTTCTCCTGTGTGTGCTTAATTTCATTCACTATCTCAGTTCTCTTAATGTTTTCATCCTCTGCAATTTCTCATGACACAAACTTTGTCACCTTTGCTCTTCACCATGGCCTTCAAATCATTAATAAATATCCCAGGCACGTGTCATATTTTTAATCTTGGGGGCACCCTACATGGAAGTCCTTTCCATGCTGAGACAGACCATTTGTTCCCCTTTGTTTCCATTCCCTCAGCTGTGGGCTTTTTTCTCTCCCTATCCATGCAGGACTTTACCTCTCACCTTGTGGTTACTAAGTTTCCTTTATAGCCTTTTCTCAGGAACTTTATCAAAAGCCTTTTGAAGGTCTAAATAAAATACAGACACTGGTTGTCCTTTATCCACTGTTTTGTTAACTCTTTTAAAGGTCCTGAAGAGGTTTGAGGTTTCTTCTAAGACAGAGGTCATGCTGGTTTGTCCCTACCATATCACCCTCATCTACTGCTCCTGCATTATAAGAATGTCTAATGACTCCTCTGCACTGGGAGTGTTGCTTAAGAAGAGAAAGCAGAGGGAGATACTTGTCTGCGGAGACTTTTCCTTACAGCCTTCTAGCTAGTTGGTTTATGCAGCCTTTAAGCCCTGAGGTAAGGAAACAGGAAAACAGATTAACAGACATAGCAATCTCCCCCAAGATACTTCTAGATAAACACAGCCTTGGGCATTTAGAAAGTCGGATTTATTACACCTTAAAAGAGGTTCCTGAAAACCATGGCTGTTTTATTTTAAAGTATGCAGCCAAAGGCATGCACTTCTTTAATCTTTGCCACTCTTTCCTGATAGACAACCAAAAGCACAGGTCCCAGGGTTTAGAAACAGTTGTGTACAAACTGGAAAAAATCTCAGCAAGCCTTTAGAACAATGAAGATCTCATTGGGGGCACTGAAGTGGATTTGAACTAAAGCCAAAACACATTTCCAGTGCACAAGCTGTACAGAAACAGACACAAATGCACAATTGATATTGGTAGGGTAATATAATTGCCAACATTTTCCTGGAAAAATGAGAATGCAGACAGTTATGCTTGAAGGTAGGTGGTTTTTTATGCTCAAAACAGCACTGAAGAGCAAACCCAGGCCACAGGGTTTGGCTGGCACTGGAAAACTGGGATCCCAGCTGTGACCCTTGTTGCCTGCAAAGTGGCATTACCAGCATACTCGCTTCTCATCACTGGTTGAATGTATCCCAAGTCTCAACACCTACCTGCACTGTACTGTTGGTGAGTGGGTTGCATATGCCCAGCTGAGTTGCATACACCCAGCTCAGTTTAAGTATTTACTTTTGGGGACCATTGGAATTTTTCATTAATTTTACCTGAGCTAAAAGTCTTTGAAAAGATGGCTTTGCTATTCAGCATTCATCTCTTTCATTACATTCATAAAGGCAGGAACATGTATTTGTTGATTTGCTTTTGACATGCGGAGGAAAGGCTCATAATCTCAGTTACTCTCATTTTGTAATTTTTTCCCTACTGTGTGATCCCATTCCCACCCTTCCCTCAGTTCCCAACAGACAGGTAAGTAATGTAATTGGAAATGCTCTGACTCCTCAAAAGGCTCCCTTCTCTTAGAGTTTGAGGTCTATAGCATTTTTTACCAAGACAAAGATAAAAATCACCTGCCACCATTGGCTTATGTGAGACGGGACTAATTTATATCCATTTCCATGCCAGGTTTATAATTTACTAATAAAACTCTGTAAGATTCTTTTGCAGACCCTCTGACTTTTGTCACTCCTTTTTGACCATAAGCATCTTCAAATTTTGGGTGGTCCCTTCCCCTTAAGGGTGGGACACCACAAGAGGTATTATTTTACTTCCTAAATGTGTTACTTTTTGTTACTTGTGAAAAGAAGGATTAAACTCTTTGATGCCATGCTGGTCTGAATTTTGTAAAAAATATTCCAATATCATAGAGAGTGATCTCAGTTCTGAAAGGAACTGCTGGTCCCTCTGGAGATGCTGAGGGCTGCTAGAAAACTATAAACTCAGCACTGTTCATAGCCATAACTGCTCAAATGAGTACCATAGCTCTGGGACTAGAGCACGCTGGGCTGGGTGTAGTAAGATTCCCTTTTTTTCAAACTGGTTCCTGCCTCAGATACATCCATCCACCTGCACATGTAAAGGACACCCACACATGCAGAAGAAATCTGCTGATAATGTGTGTTAGGGATTGGGGTTAGCATTTAATATTTTGTCTACCCTTCCAGTGCATCTTCACAAGCCTCCCTGGATACTCCTCATCCCCAGCATTTGGATTTGTCTTTTTCTGCACTGCCTGAAGCACAGTTTGCTCACGCTTAGGTGATATACTACAGGCTGCACAACTGCTTGGAAATATGCAAGGCTGTTCTTGGCAGTGCTGGTGTAGATATTTCAGTGCCCTGCCTCAGATTGATAGTGTTGTGCAGGGAAGAGAAGGCAGCTCTGGAAAATATTTGAGTTCAAAACGAAAGAGAATCTCTTTAATCACTCAGGCTCTCAGGAAACACAAGATTCTGTGGGACAGTTTCCTCACAGTTGGGACTGTCCCAGAAAATCAGTGGCATTTGAAAGCAAAGTCACAGCCAAGGAAAGTGCTGCAGTGATGGAGAGGGCCCCAGCCAGTGTGAGTGAAATGGCTACTGCCTCTGCTGCAGCCAACAACTGGCAAGGAGACTTGGGGTTCAGTATTGCGGAAAGAACAGCATATTTAGCAATGTCACCTTTTCTTTTTGAAATATCTGTGAGTGTTTGGATCATACAATCAATCAGGTTTTAAAATGAGTGTGGTGCAAGGAACTATTTGAAGTCTTCTCAGATTATACTCAGGACCTGATCCGGCAATTTCTTGCCTTCTTTCTCGCTTTCTCCACCTCCCTAAATATACATATCCTGACTGACTCCTATGAGATTAATTCAAACAGAGCAACTGCTGGATTAGACCTTAATCCCTTTTCCATCCATTTAAATCATCCTGAACGGCGAGGGATTGCGCTGTGTTCCAGCGCTGGCCTAAGATTCATTTTATTCTGGCATCTTGTTGTTTTGCATCTGTTTTCTGTCTTTTTTTTTTCCGCCCCAAATTCTCTGTCTTCAGTTGTATTTGTAACTTGCAATCTTACCAATATGGTCTGGCAATGACATTTTGTCTTGAGGGGACCACTTTTTCCCGGTCTTGCTCTGCAACAGCCAGTTGATTCTTATGAAAGATCCCTCTCATCCGCCTGGCTCTGCTCTGCAGCTTCGCGGGGTGTGAACTTTGAAAGGCTCAGCTCAGATTATCCACATTTATAGCTGTTTTTGTTGGGTTTTTTTTCCAGCAGCACCCCCTTCCCCCATCCAGTCACTAGCTGCCCAAATAGCAGAGGGTGTGCTACTACACAGAAACCTCTTTGATGTAGGAGTTTCCTCAAGGGAAGCGGCGGTCACCTCCCAGCTACCGAACTCCCGTCAGTGTGGGAATCAAGTTCAACAGGAAGCACCTCCCTGCACAGCCTGAGCCGCGGCGGCGGGACGGGCGCACACTGACCGACGCAGTGACACTGTGTCCCCGCAGAGCCAGCAGCCCCGCTCAGTGCAGCTGAANGAGCGGACGCCGCCGCCTCCCAGCCCAGAGAGCCTCGTGTTTTAGCCCTGCGGATAATCCAGTGCCCCGTCGCTCTTGGCCCCTACAGCCTCTTGAAGTCCCTTCAAGGGTGGGGAGTAGGGACTGGTGTAATTTAAGAGGAAGCGACTTGGCCGTCCCTGTTCCTGGGGATGTAAAACAGCCCGTGGCAGCACTCGGTGAGAGCCCAAGCCCCAGTAGGGGAGCCGGGCTGGACTGGTCCCTCCTCCCTCAGGAGCATCAGGCACATGATGATACAGGTGCATCAGGCACTAGAGGTGCAATCGCTGCCTCAGGAGGGTCTGCCCTGGCCTTCTTGCAGTGTCAGGCTGGAGTGCCACGTGGTAGGAGAGGGACAGAATCATAGATTCGTTTAAGACCTTTAAGATCATCAACAATTAACTCAGCACTGCAAACTCCACCACTTGATCATGTCCCCCAAGTGCCACATCTTCACGTCTTTACAATTCCTCCAGGGATGGGAACTCCACTAATTCCCTGGGTAGCCTGTTGCAATGCTTGACAACCTTTTCAGTGAAGAATTTTTTTTCCTAATATCCCGTCTAAATCTAGTAATAAATCTAATAATAAACCTAAAAATAAATCAAGTAGATGCCACCAATAGCCGGGTGGCAGCAGCTTAGTAAGTGTATACCTTTATTTTCTCCTTTTTTCATGCTTGCCCTGTCTGGCTTTGGTGTGCTTTTGTTTTGCTGCATCCTGCTTTTGTTTTGTTGTGTCCTCCTGAAGATGCCTGCCTATTTAAAAGCTGAAAGGTTTGAAATAATGGTTGAACCAGCTGAAAATTTAGCTGGTACAGGTGTGCTTCTTGTGTCTTACTGAGCTAGGTTTGCTCATTCTTAGACACACTTTTGCATTGACTAGATCAGGAGGAACCACATATGTGACACTGTTTGGGATACCTATAAAGAATTTATTTTGGGGGGCTGCAGGAAAAAAAGTGACGTGTTGGCTCTTCCAGTCACATGCAAGACGTACTTGTGGATTTAGAGCTGAAAGCCTTTCTAGCAACAAGCTCCTGAAGTAGGGAGGGTGCTCTTTGCTATCTGGCATCAAACATATTTTGAAAGTGTTGTTTGCTCATTGTCATTGATGCCAGCCCAGATCTCTGTTTGCCAGTGCTGGTGGTTTGGCATCACTGATCTAGAGTGAGATCAAACAAGGGGGAATACGGAGCCAGNTCCCTGTTCCTGGGGATGTAAAACAGCCCGTGGCAGCACTCGGTGAGAGCCCAAGCCCCAGTAGGGGAGCCGGGCTGGACTGGTCCCTCCTCCCTCAGGAGCATCAGGCACATGATGATACAGGTGCATCAGGCACTAGAGGTGCAATCGCTGCCTCAGGAGGGTCTGCCCTGGCCTTCTTGCAGTGTCAGGCTGGAGTGCCACGTGGTAGGAGAGGGACAGAATCATAGATTCGTTTAAGACCTTTAAGATCATCAACAATTAACTCAGCACTGCAAACTCCACCACTTGATCATGTCCCCCAAGTGCCACATCTTCACGTCTTTACAATTCCTCCAGGGATGGGAACTCCACTAATTCCCTGGGTAGCCTGTTGCAATGCTTGACAACCTTTTCAGTGAAGAATTTTTTTTCCTAATATCCCGTCTAAATCTAGTAATAAATCTAATAATAAACCTAAAAATAAATCAAGTAGATGCCACCAATAGCCGGGTGGCAGCAGCTTAGTAAGTGTATACCTTTATTTTCTCCTTTTTTCATGCTTGCCCTGTCTGGCTTTGGTGTGCTTTTGTTTTGCTGCATCCTGCTTTTGTTTTGTTGTGTCCTCCTGAAGATGCCTGCCTATTTAAAAGCTGAAAGGTTTGAAATAATGGTTGAACCAGCTGAAAATTTAGCTGGTACAGGTGTGCTTCTTGTGTCTTACTGAGCTAGGTTTGCTCATTCTTAGACACACTTTTGCATTGACTAGATCAGGAGGAACCACATATGTGACACTGTTTGGGATACCTATAAAGAATTTATTTTGGGGGGCTGCAGGAAAAAAAGTGACGTGTTGGCTCTTCCAGTCACATGCAAGATGTACTTGTGGATTTAGAGCTGAAAGCCTTTCTAGCAACAAGCTCCTGAAGTAGGGAGGGTGCTCTTTGCTATCTGGCATCAAACATATTTTGAAAGTGTTGTTTGCTCATTGTCATTGATGCCAGCCCAGATCTCTGTTTGCCAGTGCTGGTGGTTTGGCATCACTGATCTAGAGTGAGATCAAACAAGGGGGAATACGGAGCCAGAGCCTCAGTTTATTTACCCGAGTGTGAGTGAATGGAGAAATGCCAGCGTTAAATGTAGGTAAGCAAATACATAATCTGTCACTTAGACTCATTTTGACACTTGGTAAGAATAACTTACGAAGCATCCTGTTGGACTACAGTAAAAAAGCAAAGACTGTGTGTATCTTCTTTATCCATACGCTTCTTACTAAGGAAGAGGTTTGTAACCCAATCCATTAGGAAAATTAAACATGAGTGTTCCCCAGCTCCATATACCTGTCACCTCCCCCATGTAACTTGCATCTCTAAAATTTCCCTTCTGTGGAATGTGTTTATCCCTTCAACAGAAGAATAACAACTTGTATATGAAATACTTTAATTCTCTTAAATTGCTTATAAGTGTCAAGTAGAGATTGAACGTAACCAAAATACATTTTAATACACCAACTGAACCATTGAACAATATAGAATAGCCAAAGTCTATACATGTATTTTCAATATTCTTTTATTTTTTACATGCTGACAGGATTTTTAGTAGCTTGACACAACTGATTTTTTTTCCTGGGGAACATTTGTAGGGGGTCAACAAGCAACTCAGTCCATCAGGGAAGCTGGGAGCACTGATCATTTGTTCCTGATGAGTGTGGTCAAGGCATCCTATATTTCACCATCTCTGATTTGTAGGTGTAGCTAGGAGTCTGTGTTTCCCAAAATGAGTAAGGTAATTGAAGTTATTCTGTTCAAAATTCCCTTTTTTTTTTTTTTCTTTTTTTTTTTTTTTTTTTTTTAATTTGTATGAAAGAATAGTAGAATTAGTTTTAGCTTGTATCTGTAAACCACTCTCTTAGTGTGAATTTGAAGGTATGTCCTGTAAAGTCCGCTGCAGGCAACCGTTTGCAAGTAGGCAAACGTTATTTAACCCTTAGATCATGCTGTGTTTAATTGATTTAAGTAGTTTGTTTGATTATTCATGATTTTTTCTGCTGAGTTTCACAAATAGTCTATTGAATGAATTTACTACCAGCTATTGAAACAATAGCATTTAACTAAATATCACATAGTATTTTTGCAAGGCTATTTTCTGTTTCAAAAGTCAAAATACGGAAGCGGAACCTTGATTCAAATGTCTCATTTAGCTAATCAAGGAAAGGAAATATCTGCTCTCTGTCTGGTATTCTGAGTTTTAGCATTCTTTTGACTAGTCTTGCAATGAATTGCTGTGGACAACAAATAACTCAGTCAATAATTTCAAATGAATAACTGAGAAACTCACAACAATGTCTGCAGATAAAAGAAAGGGTTTTTCAATTGAGTAAGTTATTCACTGTGAACTGTCCACTGAGCCATTACTGTGCAGTAACTCCTCTTCATGTGGGGATTCAGAAAACATTAGCACCTTGCTTCTATCCCTGCAGGATAAATATGGCTTGCTGCATGCCAGACCAGTGTTTAGGTAAGTCTTCTACAGTGAATGGTTTCCAGGATTTTCCTTCTAGGCCAACAGTTTGTAAACAACCTTTTAAAGTGCTGTGAAAATGTTTCAATTTTCCACTGGCCTCTGGATAATAAGTAGCAGGGACCCTGTGATTCACTGTGTCTTCCTCAGTTCTTCTGAAAGTGAAGTCCAGGGTTAGAAGCCAGTTTCTTTTGGATTTCCTTCATGGTGGAAATTTGTTAACAAGAACTTGATTACTGCAGTGGAAGTAACTTGGGTAGTAATGGCTACTTCTGGCTATTTGCTGAAGCAATCAATTGCACTAATAGTGTAGCAGCAATCCCCTACTGCTACTTTAGGTGTTCTTCCAATTTCAATAGCATTTCTCCCCTGTAGAGTGAAGGATCTTGCAACAAAAGGCATTGCATGCTCCAGGCATTATATCAGGCTGTGGTTGGATGACAATAGCTTTGTTACACCTCAAACAGACTCTATGGGATATTTACAACCTTCCTCAACTTCAGAGCTACCTGCAGGTGTCCCTGACTCTTTACTTGGTCTGGGCTGCCCTGTTTGCAGGAGCATGTTGAATATTATTGAGTGAGGTTGTGGCAAGTGCTTTTGTCTGTTGAAGGTAACAAATTACACTTACATTTTTGGGAGTGTGATCAGAGACCACAGGCAGAAACAGGACTATATTTTTATGAGAAGTGTGCAAATATGAAGCAGAAATTCTTGCTGTAGTATAAAGGTTGTAGGCAAATAGCTGGTTCAAATGAAGGGCAAGATGATGATAATCAAGATAACTTTTTATTTTAATGCATGTCTTTCAGTTGGCTAATCCTACGCATTTTTTTTTCAATTGTGTTTAATTTTCTCCTTCCTTGTATTCTGCAGATATTGTGTAGCACAAATTGTTACATTTCTGCCAAAGGCAAATGACCATCCCAGCGTTTTTCCATGGTGAGCTTTGCCTGGAATTGGAGAAAAAAAAAACCTGAAATGAACAGCTCACTGTGACCATGCAGCTTGAGTCACTTGAACCATGTCAGATGGGAAACTATTCTTAGTGGTCTTTCTGTGCAGTTGGCTTATCTTCCAAGGAGGAAGAAACCCCATTTTTTGGGGTGGGTGCTCCACCTTTCACCAGGAGATTTGCTTGGCCTCTTTTGCTGCTCTAACGCACTTGTTCCCTCATGTTTTTCATATGTTATCTGTGCCAGTAAAAGTGCTGGATTTCACAGAATGAAGACAGTTAGGCAAACAAGGTAATCACTGTGGCTTTTATCAGTCAGTTCCTCAAAATTAAACTGAGCAACATTTATCTAGGAAAACATAGCATTGCTCTGCCTGGCGAATTTCCATTACTCTTGCATAATGTGGATACATTTGGCATAGACATACCATGAGGTTCAAGTCTCGGGAAAGGATGCCAAGTAGTCACATCTGCTGGCTTGGGTGCCAGAGCAAACACTCCACGTTGCCTGAGTCAGGGCTTATGCTTCTTTTGGAGTTCAGAAGAATAGTGGAGGACAAATTGTCTGCGTAAAGGAATTTCAGCTGCATGTTTATATAACTCTCAGATTTCTTTGTGCTGCTCTGAGGTCTCAGCACTGATTATCACCTAGATAACTGTTCCCCCAACACCAGGATGGCTCTTTCAAGATCAGTGAAACAATATGCTAGGAAAGCACTAGGGTGATAATTTAATGTGACTTTTATGAGACAAAGATGTGGAACTCTGTGTTGTATTAGTTGCAAGATCCCACCTATTTGTAAGTCATGGTGCATACAAGTGATTACTCAGAAATCCAAAGAAGTTAAATTTCCTCATAGTCCCAGGAATACTGCCCTAGTGGGAAGAAATGATGGTAGATTGCTCTCATTCACAATATCCTTGTTAAGCTCATGTACACTCATATCACAAGGAAAACTGCCTCTTTTTTTTTAATTTTTTTTTTTTTTTTAAATTCTTCCTTGGGAACAAGAATTGGATACAACCAATCATTTGTCAGTTAAGCCCCTCATTTGATTTTGTAACTCCTGAGAAATGGCTTGCCTCTTACAGATAGTGAGAACACATATGTCGTGACTATTGTTTAATGCAAAAGTGTAATTACACAGTTCGGTATGATAAACTTGGTGCAAACAGTTGATATTGAGAAAGCAGCTGTTTTCTTTGCCAGTGGAAGTAAAAGATATACAGTGAGAGGGTTTAAAAGGTCAATGCAGAACTTATACATCTCCTACACAAACAGCAACAACAAAAAAGTGTGCAGGTGTAAGGCTGGAGGAAAGGTAAGGCTGGGGAAGTTGTCACAGTTCAAAACTAAGTATGAAAGATTCCCACAACTATCTCAAGGTGCGTGTATCAGAGATTGCTTCTAATTATTCAGATCAGTTGTACTTCTGTAGCCTCTCTGAAAACAGAACCAGCTGTAGGAGAGATACCAGGTAGATACTACCCACCATCACTTCACTATAGCAGGGCTGCTTTAAGATGATAATTTTACAAGAGTGAAATAGAGCATGCATCACAAGCAGCAGCATCATGTAGATTTTGAGGAGGAGAGTTAAGGAACATTTGAGATATCTTCCCTTAGGAGGACTTTGCTAGAACATTTTGTGGATCTTAAGCAGCAGCTTTACTTCTTCAGACCTACTTCTACAACATTTCCTTTATCAGTTAAAGGCATAGATGTTCATGAAGCTTAAATTTCAGAATGACAAGCACACATTTTTCTTAAACAGCCTGAAATAAGTATGTCCAAGTGTTCCTGGCAAAAATGGCTGATGGCCTTGGAACTGGAAATGAACCATGCCACCTGAGTCAGACATATCTAGAGAACAGGATTTAACACTTGGAAAGCACATTTTGGCAGTGACACATGGGGTTTGTGTCTCATTCAAAGGTAATTAATTTATTCAGACATTTGATGATGCACTTTACTAGAGGCAAGCATAGACTCCATCCATGTGATACATCATTTGCTGCAAGCAATTTACACAGATGTAATTCTTCACTTCAAAAGGGAAGATCAGCCAGTGCCAGAATTGCTACAAGTGGTCTACCAGACAGAAGCCTCTTGCAGCAGGACTATTTTATGACATGGATAGTCACCACCTGCAAAGCTCCATTCTAAAAATAATCTTGCAATAAGCTACATTATAAAAGAGTAGCCCTAAAAGCAAAAGCCCCTACAAGGACAATCCCTCAATTATTTCTGTGCATCAGCCTTCTGAGTATGAAATGCCATAATGACTGACCATAGGGAAGTGATTTATAACTAAAATAAAGCCTGCAATAACTAAAAGTCTACAAGAGACTGGAGAGTTTATTTGCTGAATTACTATTCAAATTTAACAATTAAATCTTTCAGCTCCTAAGGGAATAAGGAGGATTACTAAAGAGAAGGAATTTGGAAAAAAAAGAGATGGAATTGGTAGGATTCTCTGCAGTTGATCAGTTCTGCCCTGCACAGTAGGCATCACAGCAGCTAGTAGGAGTTACTGCAGAGACTTCCAGGAACGTTTGTATAAAGCAGGGAAAGTACGATGAGGAAATATAAAACCTCCACTGTGTGAGTCAACTTTTATTTGTTCGTCTGTTTGCAAAACTGAACTATGAATTTGTCTTCAAGACCTCAAGTGAGCTCCACACTTCTTGCTTCTGTATTCATCCAACTCAAAATAACCAGATAACTTCAGAAAAGAAAAAAAAAGTCAACCAAGAAACAACAACTCTCTTTGGTTTGAGTGATCTGAGCCTTTCTAAACTTATTTATTTATTTATTTATTTATTTTCATTATCCCGCTTTCTAAGCTTGGTAGTTTGAACAAGAGACTTCTGTTTTGACAGCCTGTCTCCTGGGCTCCCCACTGAAAAGGCCAAAGCTCCCAGTGAAGCAGCAGTAGCTGCCTTTAAACAGGAGCTGAGCACTTCTTGCTTTCCTGTGCTGCATGCAAATGGAGAGGCTCTGTGTTACCCAGCGCGGCCAAGCTTCCCCCTAATGTGCCTTCTGCATGGCAGTGGCCACTACAAGTGATCATCCAGCCTGTCTGTGAGGTGTTAATGTCCCTGATCCTAGTGTACTGATCACCCACTGCGGCAGGGGACTCGTCATCTGTACAAACAGCGTTTGCAGAGCCCGCAGCCTCCCGGCTGTACGTGACAGAGAGCTCTGTTTTATGCTCTGCCTGTTCAGCAGAGCTCAGTGAAGGGCAGCTGCCCCTTCCATGCTCGTAAGTAACACTTCCATGACAACACCTTCGGCTCATTAGTTTTGTTTGTTTCTTCCTAGAATGGCAGTATATTTTCTAGGGTTTTTTAAAGTATGCTAAAGAATGGGCCATCATATCTGTTACTAAGCTACCCACGGGGTAATTCAGGAAAAGGCTGAAGGCTTTATAAACAGAGGGAAGATGATCACATGACAGAAACTATATTTACTCCTTCAACCCCCACCTCACCACCTGATCCTCTGCTGCAGTGCCAGTACCAGAGCCCAATACACACATTTGTAGTCACACATGCATGAAAATGTGTTTAATAAAGTGAGAAACTCAAAACCCCAAACTGACAAAATCTAAAGCAAAGGTAGTCAAGATGCTGCCCTCTTCTACCTTGCTGTTTGTTAGTTTCTTTAATGGAGGAAGAAGTGTTGTTGCCTTCCCTCTGCCAAGGGGAAACCAAGCAGCCAGGTAGCTCCAGAAGGGTCAAAGGGGGATGGACTCATATGAGAGTGGGAAGCAGATGGGCTGTCAGGGTGTTTGTGAAAGTAGATGTTTGAGTTGACATGAGTAGCGGTTTTCTTGGGGCCACACAGCAGCTCTGGGCTGCCAAGGCACAGGGCATGATTCACACCTCATTTTTGACCTGACTGTGCCCCCCCAGTGAGGGATTTGAAGCTGTAAAATCTATGCCAGTATGAGATTTCAGTGCCATAGCTTGGGAAAAACTTACAGTCAGTTGGCACCATGACACATGCCCTAAATTGACACTCTAGAAGTGAAGAAAACACAGAAACAGAAATATGTGAAATCTCCATTCAGCCATGTAAAATCCTTTGCTCCTTGATGCCCCATCCCCCCAAAAGAAGTAATCTTATCATTCTATATGAAAGTTTACTTTCCTCCCTAAACCTCACAAAATCTGGTTAAATCTCTAAGTCTAAGCAAAGATTTTTAATAAATCTCACAGCACAAATATTTCAAAGCACTTCTGTGTGGAAGATCATGCATGTGCAGTGGATATTCCCATAGTTTTGTTCTTTTCTGCTAAATCTGAATGGCTCTTTTTTGCTCCTGCTATAAAGACTACACCCTGACTGGAGCATGTGGGTACAGAAGAACACAACACAATTGTTTTTCTATTTTCTGCACACACCTACCCACAATGAGTACAGCTAACTCTTGCTGCTATGAGCTGTGCACTTGAGCAGCAGCCAGGCAGATACAGCAGGCCAGGGATAAGGATTCTATACAACAGAAGATAAAGTCAGATTAGTGTGGGGGTGAAGGAGGACAGAGGCAGCAGTGCACCTCAGCTAGACCTCAGGTAAGAGAGAGAGGAAAGGGTGCACAATAAGCATATTGCTCCCTCGAAAGATACTGAGAGCAGAAGGGGGAGAGAAAATAAGGGACTGACCACTGGTTGAAAAAAACACAAAGAAGAGAAAATGTCACCTTCAGGGAGGAGGTGGTTCTCCAAGTGCTGATTCAGGTATAGTCTGAACCAGGGCAGAGAGATATTGAAATGAAAAGGCTTCTGTTTACTTTAAAAAATTGCTGTGCAATGATTATCTACTTGGGTCTCTGCCACTTTCTTCCCAGCAGTTTCTCCCTCCTATAACCTGGTGTTTCTTATTTGCAGTGGCAGTTTGGCTCACAATCTGTTCTCTGCCAGTTCACCTGCTACCCCACCCAGCTTTCACAGTAGCCAAAAATCCTCCAGTGCTCCTGCCTTTTGCTGACATCACTTTCTGGAGTGAATATCACCTGGTAGGTCAACTTTAAAGCCCACAGGATGTGGCATGCATCAGGTCACACTTCTTTTGTTGTCACCAGTGTTCTCCATATCAGGATGGGAATAAGAAGAAAAGACAAAGATTGTGACTGAAGTATGCTAAGCCTTCGATGCCTAATTGCTGTCAGCCAGAATGCCCATCCCTTAGTTTTATAAGCATCAGCTTAACACACAAAATTAGGTAAAAGGAAAAAAAATTACACCCTGAGGCAAATTTTCTCATTCAAGTTAAACATTTTTCTCTTGAGCAGCAAGGTCTATAAAGGAAACGCTGATACAACCTTAACCTTGGCAGCACAAGCACTGGGGCTGTGTTAATCAATGTAAAGAGCAGAATCAGTGCTTCAAGCGTTAGTAAGAATCCCTGAGATCTTTGCATAGAGTGGTACATAAAAACCAAAACCAAGTCACAACTCAACAAAAAAGATTTGGAAATTTCCCTTTCCCTGCTGAGGTTCAAAGCCTTCTTTTTCTGTCTCTGATATGAAAACAATATGAAAATAAAGTGTTATTTATGCACAGTCTTAAAGCTGAAGATAAGTCCTATCTGCATGCAGATCTTGACAGCTTCGGGCCAGAAGAAAGTAGCCACACGTTACTACATATGTAGAAGCTTTGTGCATGTGGCAGAACAGTTGCAACAGGGACAGCCTGTTACTAGGAAGCAGATATGCTGAGTTTCAGGTTCATGTTACCAGGAGACTCGAAAAAGTTGAAACTCAGCCTAACCAGGCTGCCAATGGCCTCTAATGAAAATTTCCATTTGGAAAGGCTTGATGTTGACTTGGCATGACACCAAACAAGCAGCCTGCTGCAAATTTTTACACCAATTGTATTTCTCCTAATTAAACCCTGTCTGACCTCAGCATTAAAAAACAATTTGTTTCAGGATATAACCAGCACACAGAAGCAATTACATTCTGTTTGCCCTATTAACATTTTTTGGCTTCTGTGCTTTCCAGTGCTTCTACTATTGCAAATGCTGTGTGGGAGCCAAAGGTATAGGAAGTGTGGAGTGTCTAAAATTTTTTGTTGGGTAGAGAGGGAAGGGAGGAGAGAAACAGAAGCTGAACTGAAAGTATCATCAACTTTTAGTCATACGATAGACACCCAGAAGCAGTGATCAGATGGTGCCTTCAAGTTTATTCAGGGACAATGAAAGACCGAAATGAAGTGACTTATGCAAACCACTGAGAACACATATATCAGTGTCCTACAATTTATTTTTTTTTTTTAAAGTGATAATATAATTATTCTCTCTTCTAACTTTTTATTTTTCATTCAGTTCTCTAACTTGTGCTTTTCACCGGTCAGTTAGAAATATCAGAAAGGACAGCCTTTGATGCCCTGGCTATGAAACACTACCCCTAGCAGGACACAGGATGCACTTGTCTCTGTCTTTCTGAGGGTCAGGGAAAAGTGGCTGTCGGAAGACAAGTGATTTGGAGGTGAAGGTGGGGCTATGTTGCACTTCCAATACTGAGGGGTATCTGTGCAAAATTTTCCAGTTCCTTAAGGGTCTTTCTCACTGACAACTTCAGTAAAGCTCAGGCACATGGAGAATTATTTAATACTATATAGGATGTAAGAATATAGAAATCATTTGTGCGTCAGGGTTTCTTCACAAGCCAATGCTCAGGAAGACCTCTGTCCCCTGCACATAAGTGTATGCTCAAGGACCTGCCTTAAGTGGTGAGGAATCTGGAGGAAGGAGTGAAAGGAGAAGGGGGTGGCCTGTTGACCTCACATTCTGGATGGGTGAAATGTGAAAGACAGCAGAGGAAAGAGAGGAATGAAACAACCAAATGAGGTGTGTCCTGAACAGGACAAGTCAGCTACAGTTTGGAGATTTCAACATTTTCAGTCCACACTGGGATAGCGCTAAAAGCTAGATTAGACCTTTCTGTGTTTCTTTGCCGTTGTGAGACTGAAGAAGACTTTCTAGTGTTCAGATATTCAAGGAACTGTCTGGAAAATAGCAGCAAGATGTGTTTGTGCCAAGGCCATTAACCCTCTATTCTTGCCAACATCAAATTAAATAAACTGAGAAAACAATTTGCATAACACTGTCACTGCGATATACAGTCAAGGCAACCTTTTGGGAGACTGAGCTTATGAAGAGGTTTAGTAGAGTAGACACAGTCAATGGCTGCATGGTGAGACCTTGGAGTGACTGAGTGTGACTTTTGGACACAAGCTCCATGGGTCCATGCACAGGTCTCACAGTGACTCCCGTGCTGCTCTTATGGGCCACAAAGTACAGCCCTCTGCTTGGACCTCTGTGCAAACTGCTGGCAGGTTTTCCTGATGGTCTTCTAAAGGCTGATGAGATCCAGAAATGTACATATGTGAGCCATTTGAAAGCAACAAGAGAACAGCAAATGAGAGTCTGTGACTGCTGGAGAACATGGAGTCAGCTTGTGTGAAAATGTCTAAAACAATCGCTTCTGTCACTGTCTGTACCTGTTCTTGCTCTTTACAGGCAGATGAACCTTGAGTTCTCTTTGAGCAGAACAGCAGCAGCCACTTCCCTGCCCTGCTTTCACTTGAACTAAGCACATGAGGCACTTCTGTACCAGATTTTTGTCCTGGTTATGTTTTGTGTCCACATGACAAGGAATGGAGTAGCAGGATATGCAATCTGGAACACAAGATCTGAAACTCTGAGATAGGACACAAAACAATATAAGGCACATCTGGAGTCTGAAATATTTATGCTAAACAGTTACAGCTATTTACAGTTGCTTCAGATTTGCTATGGATTAGCAAAAAAGAAATAAAAAATGTATGTATGGATAATTATCAAAGTATGCTTTAACTTGAGAGATTCTTTCAGCTCTCAAGAAAACATTTAAGACTGAGTAAATGAAAATGTGCATTTACACATTGTCTAACTATGCACATTCTTTTCAATGTATTTGCATATTTAAACAATTGTCTGTAAAGAATGTGTTGTTCAATCCCACAGATAAACCCAAGAGAGCATGGCTAAATCCTATGCTAACTCATTGAAAGCATAAATCTTAATTTTATTTAAGTACCAATTCATGTAGTTTAGTTTTCTTTCTTGTTCTGATTTCGTTCCGTCATCTCAGTCTCATCAAAAAGAAAACAACCACTCAAATACAACCTATCTGAGCATCTTGAAAAGGTAAGAAAAAACCCTATGAAAAGGGAAGCCCTCTAAACTTTCTCTTGGAGCTGTTTGGAAGCAGATACAACATTTTCTTTATAGTCGATCGTGTAAATATGAAAATATCTGAAAATGGAATATATTTAGGCAAGTTTTAAAATGCATAATATTTATTCAACTCTAATATCTTTTTATTAGGAGTCAATAGGGTCTATCAACTAAATGGGTATTTCAACCATTTTCAATAGACACATTATTTACTCAATAGACCATAATGATTCTGAAGGAGGCATTAGGGCCTATTATGCAAATCTCTATGTATTGTAGGTGTATTCAAAAATAGTGAAATTTTGACCCTGGCTGTTCTACACATCCTGATGCCATTGCTCTTTAGAAAGCAAATCATGTAAACCTAGTTTGAATGAAATAGAAAGGTTAAAAGTAGCACAGTTTAAATAATAGATTTTTTTTTTTTTGGTTGGGCTGCAGAGCAGAGAATATAAAAAAGTTTTAGTTCAACTTGAAGCAGTCTTTCTCTTTAACAAAATACATTTTTAAAAAAAAGAAAAATAATTGTGTCTTAGAAGAAACATTTCCTTTCCCACACAATGTTTTCACTCCTTTTTTACCCAGTAGCAACACAAATAACTTTATTGCATTTTTGGCTGGTTAAAACATTCTCTCAGGAGACCTGCTATGAATAACCTGCTTGACACTGGATGTGAGCAGGAGTGGTTTGTACAAGAATTTGGACCTTTGCTAAGATGGCAATGCCAGTCACCCAGCACTCCAGTTGGTCAGTCCTCTAATTTCTTTCCAGCTATACTGCTGACAAATTGTTTCAGGCTGACTGAGAACAAATTTAAAAAAAAAAATACTGCTGGTGGTAAAAAACCTATAGAAATGGCCCATTTGTAATGGTATGGGGAAATTCTAATAACATTTGATAGGTGGCCTGATTCAAAACTAATGGATAATAATGGAGATGTTTCATACAGTTTCAGTGGGGTTTGGCTCTGTGTTATTTGTTGCATGCCAGACACAAATAGATTTCTTTAGGAATACTCATTAAAATTCTAGAGGGCAAATATAACCAGAAAATATACTTTTGACTCCCATAAACAGCATGAAACTCTCTCAAATTCAGCTGAAAGTGTCAAAACAGGTGTCTTCATTCTTTTCAAATATTGAAAAAAAGCATTTCTGAAATAAAAAAAGTATATAGGTCCATACTGAACAATTTAACATAGAGAAATGAATCCTGGACTAAGACATCCAGACTAACTCAAGGACCACAGGTAATATTATAAAAGTTTGGACAAAATATTTTGTTTATGTGTCTTTATAGCTTGTACGAAGTGTTTAGGTACTGGGGGATGCTACTGCCTGGTGCTTTAGCTCTCCTATGTGTCTTTACAGAATAAAAAATAACATAAACGTGACATTAAAAAAATACCAAATTGACATTCTTTAATTTGCTGTGTACTGCAAAGTTATTTTGATTTGAAGGGCTCATTTTATTTCTTTTTTTTTTAAATGCTGAAACCAAACAAATGACTGAATGACTGGGTCTGCTTCTGTCAGGAGCAGATACATAGAACATCTGCAGGAAAACTTATGTGTGAGCTACATGCAGCAACAATGACTGAGTTACGTTCTTTAGCTGTGTGTAATTAAGTCTAATCAGTGTTTTCAAGAAAGGGCACAGTCTCTGGTGAGGCAAGGTTTGTAGAAAGAAGCAATATTTTGTATGAAATCGTACTGTTTGGAATTATGTGCACAGAATGAATGGACATACATTCTCGGTGGTGTACAGCTTGTGTATTTGGAGAAAACCAGATGGACTTCTGCATCCAGACCTTCCATCATGTTCTGTTCATCAGAATTAATTTGCAATTACAGCCTGGAAGATGACCAAGATTGTACAACTATGTTACATTTTATGGTACACTCGTCATATCCTTCTCTGAGGACCATGTGAGGTGAGTTAGACACACTGCCACTTGCAGCTTCCTTAGTTTTACTAGTGGCAGCAGGTAGGTTTTCTTCACAGAATAAGGTTGCTTGTGAACATTAGCCCTGGTCTCCACAAACCAAGAGCTGACACAGAGCAGTGTGAGCCAAATGGCCATCCCATGACAGTGTAGCTGGGCAGCTGTTCTTGCTGGCCTGGAGGTTACAGGAGTAAATGTGAGGTAAAAATGGACAGTGCATAAGGATCAACCCGAAATGAGAGTGAATATTTGAGTAAATTTACTATTTTGACAAAAGAGCCCCAACCTTGCTATGCTTATCTAGATTTTATTTGTACTTTATGATCTCATACTGGCAACAACAAAACTTCCGTTTTCTTTTATTTCCTCTTTTTTTTTTTCACCCTGTCTTGTGACAAAGAGTTATTGAAATTAGTTTTGGGGCTGATGAATACTCTGGAGGTGCTTTGGCCCATTGCTTTCTTCTAGACCATTTGCCTTTAACTCTCACTTGAGCTTCTGTTCGACGAAGTTAATAGCTGCAAATTCTTCAGGGATGGTTTGTTAAATCATGTCCAAGAAAATAAATATAATGAATGAACAATCTCAGGAGAAAGCTCTGACATTTTTAAAAAAAGTAAGTGAGTCTCAGAAGTATCAAGCTATTGAATAGACAAAGTACATTAGCAAAAATGAGATATGTTTTGCAGCAATTAGAGGAGGAGATGAAGTCTTCTCCAGGGTAACACACCTGAGTTCTTGAAAACTCAATCAAAAGCTGGTTGTGTACTGTGTCCTGGCATCTAACAGGTCAGACCTGAATGTAGTCTACTCGTAACTTCCCTCCCACTCTCCCAGCATTTCAATGTGCTTCATCTGTCATTGCATCAATGGACTTTGATATGAGGAAGCTGGAGTATAGCTTTGAACTCCACTGAACCCAATTACATCTGGTCATTTCAGACAGCTGTGGTGGTGCAACCCTGAACTAGGAGGCAGAGAGTTCATGACAGAATCAAGTGCTGCAGCGGTGCAGCAAATTCATCTGGTGCTGTGGTATTGCAGGTTTTGTGCTCCAGGAAAGAAGTGGCAATCTGAACTAAGTGCTGCACTAATTAAAAGGAAGGTAGGTATGCAACTAGTGCTTGGTATGTGCTGGGGTTAATGTCTTTTAACTGCCATGGCACAAGTAGTAAGTTTAATCTCTGTGTGCTACTGGAGGTGTGTAGGGGATTAAAGTCACTTACTGAAATGGGCAGAATTCAGCTTTTCCCCCACTACCAATACAGAGCATAACTCTTGTCTTTGGCAATGGCCCTTGCTGTTTAATGCTCGAGAGAGGATAAGCATAGCAGGGATCTTAATTTCCTAGAGATACAGGGAATACCACATCAAAATGATATTAAAAAGCAGTTAGTTTTGCCCATGGCTTGTGTAATTAAAACCTAGTCTGGTGACAAGGTACTACACATAGTGATAAAGACACCCTTGGGCAGAGGACTACTAAAGTCTTATGCATTGCTAAAGTCCTATTAAAGCCTTTTTTTCTTGGCTTTATTAAAACCAATTTCATTTCTCGACCCTGAAAATGTACCTGTGAAATGTTTCCATACGCTTCCCCAGTATTGATAGCTTTCAAAATCTTATTGCAGATTCTGTTTTCACAGACAGTGAACCAATCCTGATCTCCACTGCATTAAACAAGATCAGCTTCTACTTGGTTCTCATGCCTGCTAGAGATTTCCCTCAAGAAAAGAGGACCAAGAAGACCTGCCTGTCCAGGTCTTTCTTGGGTGGAAAGAAGAAGAAACTGCACACCATGCACATGCACACACATGCACAGTCCTTCTTCCCATTAAAAAGAAGTAAAAACGCATTACTATGTCTAGCCCTTCCACTCCAAAATATATTTTAGTTACAGGTAAAGCTTTGAATTGGATACATAAGAGATCTGAGATCTGCACTTGTTTTGTGGTCACATAACTGGAGTTTGGCATTACCAATATCTCTGCTCAACCTGTATTTTTTTTGTGCTTACTGTAGCTACTGTCTAAGAGGTTTGGGCTCTTTTTATTTCCCGCTTTCAATTTTTGGAATTTTTTTTCACTCTTTCTAAATATAATTTTAAATGCAGGAAAAATATTCTTGGGATGGACTCTGACCAATACTCAGTGGAATTTAAGCCAACTGAATTATTCTATCATATGGATTTGCAGTTCTGATTATTCCTTGTACTCTGTATGAAAAGCTGCCACTAAACAATAGTGAAAAATGAACTTTCCCATGTTAAAATTATGCTGAAAAACTATCTGGTAAGAATAGTGAAATTCCCAGGTTTCTAATCACTCTCTTGATCTTGAAAGGATCATTTTTAGGTAGTCAGACTGAAAGTGGGAAGGGACTGATTTAAAAAGAATGTTATGAGGAGACACTCCAAATTTATAAGCTGCAAAACTAAGCCAAGTTCATAGTTATTATTAGCTGAGAAAAAATTATTAGAAAGCAATTGTAACAGGATAAAGAGAAAATGGGTCCGCCCTAAAAAAATCTTAATATACAGAAGAAAACTGTATCCAAATGGTAGCAATAGTCATAAAGGCTCTATCTAAGGAGTCTATCTTACTTGGCATTTAAGAAAGCATGAAAGATACTGATTTTTAAGTTATAAATAGCATTTAAGACAGAGAAAGTAGCAAGCAGAATACAAAATCCAAAAAGTCCTATTGTTTTACCTCCAGAATTGCCAGTAAAAATCATCTGTGTGCTCCTCAGGTGCTAAAGGATAGCTTTTCCACCTTAATATAATTTCACTAAAAATTAGTTCTGTTATTTCTAATAACTTTCTTACACCTTGCTCTTTTAAAGACATTTCATACACAAACAATTTGTGGTATTCATCTAAGAAATGGCCAGAAGCAGAAGTCAACTACAAGCAATATGAAACTGAGCTTTGTCTTCCATATATCTCAGGCTATGTACATATTTAAAGATTCCCAAGACCAGAATTTCATTTTGTTTTTAGCTGAAGAAATGTCATCTGCAATACTACAAAGATCAGGTGAATGTTGAAGATGGGAAAGTATTTTGTATGTTCTTTACGTCTTCTGATATACGAAAGTTAATTTAATTGCCATAATCAAAGCAAAATGCGATCCTTAACAGAGTATTAATAACCTCAGCCTCAGCAGAAAGACATTTGATCATGTAAAGTGGGATTTCTTCTGAATCATAGACAAACTCACTCCAAAGCAATGTCAGATGCTGAATTTTTCTCTCTATAGTGATAATGTTCAGGGTAGCAACAGATTAAATTCCAGGAAGGAGGAAACAGATCTGATTGGGTTTGTTGGCATTTTTATGCTCAGGCTGCAGATGTTTGAGTATATCCAGGAATGTTCTGAAAGGGAATTGAATTTTTCTATTACTTTTCTTTTAATATATAGGATCACCCTTAAATGTTTGAGTACCTTATACTTCTATTGCCCTTTGGGTCGGGAAGCCATATATGTAGTCCTATAGAGGTCCACATAGTCACAGAATGCTATAGAACGTGACATTTTCTCATTAAGATCATCTGTGATTTTTTTCATGTGCCTATTTCTTCTGTCCAGTTGATAAAACCAATTATAACTTGTTCAATTTTCCATCTATTATAGTTAGAGTTGACACAGTCAAAGGACAAAACTCCCACAGGGTATAAATATTCTGAAATCAGCATATTAAGGGTATCATTTCAGAATGGTGAGGACCAAGAATTCCCACTGAGAACAATGGAAAATAATGTTTGCTTGTTTAATTGTCTTCTCTGATGCCTGAACAGGCTGTGAAGTCTCAAGGACTAATGAAAACATAAGCTTCAGGTTCTAGCCTGGGAGCCTGCGTTGTGAGGGATCTTGTTTCCTGCCATATGGTCATGTGAGAAGATCTTTTAATTTCCCTTTTAAAAGCAAGATCCAACACCAGCTTCACTAATCTCACTTCTTGCTTCTCAGTCTGTGCCCAGATTCACAAAATATGTATCTTTTGTTTGCAATAAGTAAAAAAGAAAAATATTGTGGATGTTCTTCTTCAGGTAATTACTGACAATAGAAATATAGCAATTCTGTTATAAAACTGAAGTTTTCTCAGTGAGTTGTCCTAATCACTTGACAATGATTGGTCAAACGACTGCTCTGGTCTTGCTTCTTTTAAACAAACTGCTATTTTCTCCTTGTTTGGTTTTTTTTTTCTGGAAAAAGGATCTCCTTTTGGATAAGGCAGCTGTTGTCCCTCTGTTGGGAGTTATGTTTCTCACTGGACACTTGAGCTTCAGCATGTGGTCATGAGTCGGTGGTGGTGGTGATTCCCTTCTTGAGGCACCTCTCATGCTCTTCAGTGGCCTTTTTTTAGAGGCAGAGCAGTTTCATGGCTGACTTCAGGTGTGCTCTTTGAATACCACTTTTCCAACTGCTCTGTGGTTCAAATGAGTTCATCCATCCCTGACACTTGCACAAAAACACTCTAGAAATGTATTATTTAAAGCCTGCCTTCCTTGGTGTTTCAGAAATAAAGGTGTAAACTTTCTTTAAAGGCTAGAAAAAAGAAATATTTCCTTTGCTATTGTAGGAAGAAGTGAAAGGCCAGGCTTTGAGCTGCATGCGTACCCGCAGAGGGCCCTTATGGCAGGAGACGTGCCAATTACCAGAAGTGATATTGTCATCTTCCTCTCTGCATCTGAGGATACTGAAGCCACCAAGGGGTGTTGTGCTAACACCTGGCCACTACTGTCACCAGAGGGTTGCTGTGATGTTACCAGAGCAATCAGCGTGTCCTGAATCACACCTTCACCTGGGCTGGGGAGGAAGGAGCTGCTCCAAAACGTAAAGGTCTCTTAGAGATTTATGATGCTTCCATGGTTTCTGTTGTTGCCTGTTTGACCAGTTGCTCAAGGTAGAAAGCAAAATCACGAGTCTAAAATGAACACTGTATGGTAAACATCTTTTGAAGGGCTTTGTGAAGGGGTGGGGTCTGGAGATGGCATAAAGAGTGTGAGGAGGGCTGGCTGGATCTTATTGGTATTTTCATTAAATGTGCTTTTTCATTTTCTTATAAATGCTTTGTTGGGGGTGCCCATTTGAAGGAAGGTGTGAAGAAAAGCACTTTTAAGTGTCAAAACTCCTGGTTTCTAGGGTATCTCCTGTTTTCTAAGCCAGAGTTGGGAGTCTTCTGCAAGCCAACGAATTTGCAAAATGTAAGCCTGTGAAGGCTCTCAATAGATGGGCTTTTCACTCTGTTACATAATGAAAACAAGTTTGAAAGCTTATGAACTGGAATTGCTGGTCTCCAGGTAGCAGTACACAGTGAGCATTTCCCTTACAAAAAATCAGATAAATACTCCAGAATTGCAATAGCAATCCCAAGTAGAGCTGTAAAACCGATGTACAGAGGATGTGTTGGAGCAGAATGGTGACAAACTGCAGCAGTTTCAGGGAAGCATCTGTGCGTGTGGTAGTGTGGAGTACAGATGCTGTTGGTGTGTCCCATGCAAGCAGTACCTCTCATTGGAGCATGTCTCTGTAAAGCAATAGAAAAGAGTTGAGCTATTTGAAGCATGGTATGTAAGAACATCTGCCCTTCAAAATTACAGTAATGCATCAGGTAAATGGAGGTGAGCTAGAGCTTCGTGCTGCATCTGACATAATTAAAGGCGATGAAGAAGTACTGCTGTTGTAACGGGGGGGATATGGTTTAACACATCTATCACAAAGAATGCCATTGTAAGAAGAGCAGAAACAGAGATAAAGATGTACCAGATTTGTACCAGCAACAGAATTTCCCAGTACGATTTCTGCAGCTTTCATCAGGCGCTTGGTAGCACCTCTGCAAAATGACTGTTATCTCTGGGCATGTTTGAAGTGTTATGCTACACTTCCATGGACTCTGTCAGGTTACATCTTTTTGAAAGGGACAAATCCTGTGCAATGGCTTAGGCCTCCAACTTCTGTCTTTAGGTTAAATCTTTGGGTAACTCTCTGGACAGTATGAGAACTGACAGCCTTAGATCAGTTCAGGAGACAAGGGTCTTGTAGTATTAACCCCCCACTCTGTGCTCATACAGTAGTCTCCTCAAACCCTATAATGAGATAAATAAAACAAGCCTGCATCAAAACCTTAAATGGAATATGCAAAATAAGAATAATAAAATAGGAGTGACCCAAGTACAGAGTTTCATGAGGAGACTGTGAAACACAAATCGACAACAACCAGCAAACAAATAAACAAAAAAAAATCAGGCTGGACAAATGAGTGCACAGATTGCAATTTAGATAGCATAAATGCATTAAGACCAGCAAGAAGCTAAGTTAAATATTCAAGCTGAGTAAGAACCAAAGAATGCACCAGAGTTTTGGTTACCTCAATCATTAACCAAGCACAGATTTTAAAGATGTTCAATAAAGGGAATTGACAGGTCTTTACAACACAGTTAATATGAAATGAAATGACGAATCAGAGTAAAAGGTCACGCCCAATTGCTGTGCTGTGGCCAAAGAAATATGAGGTGGTGATATTCAGGAAGAAGAAAGACAAAAATAATAAATGAAAAGGAGGCAAGTTAAGAGACACGGCCTGTATAAATCTTTTGCCTTATCCACAAAACTAGAAATAAAAATTAGCATCCACTGGGAGGTGTCACAGACAGAGTGCAAGCATGAGGAAAAGCATCCTTGAAAGAATAAAGGGGCAGCACCCACTGGACATTTTAATGTAAAATATAGCAGATTTACTACAAACAGGGGCTAGCAGCCAGTTCCTGGGTTAAATGCTTGGCCCCGTGCCGTGGCTGACATGTCATGGGACAAGCAAACCTTGACACCTTCTCTGTCCAGAAGGAGAGGACTTGATAATACCCACTCAAAGCCTACATTGAATCAGTTCCACCATTGGCAGCTTTTGTATCCTTCTCAAGCTCAAAACTTCCTAAGATAGTTTTCTGAGTGGTCCCTGGTCGTCCCCTTTACCGAACTTTAGACATGGTTAAGCCTGCGGTGTCCTTCAGACTTCCTTGGGAATTATTGGATCCCTCTTGGTGGATAACCAATGCCATGAAGAACCATGGTGTGTCAGAGCTTAGGCTATGGCATGAGCAAGTCATTGGTGCAAGCAGAGAGGCTCCTGGCTGAAGCCTGCTGTTGGGAGGGCAGGAGTCTCACAAAAACTGTTGGCTCTGTGCTGTGGAGAGGGAGATTCCAGCCAGCAGGGCTTGGATGGTGAGGTCTCTAGGTAGGGTGACAGATCTGGAAATTCCTGAAGGAGAAAAAGTCTTTGCTGATGCTATCGTTTTTGTTGAATTCAAGAAGATGAGTCTTCAGGTGAAATTTTTCCTCTTTTTGAAGGGGGATAAATAAACAAGTTTTTTTAAGATTATACCGAGAGTCCAGTTGACATACACTGCTGATTTCTTATGCAAATAAAAACAAGTCTGCAAGGCTGTGAAACTTTGGCTAATCATTCAACTGAAATTGCTACTCTATATTAATAATAAAGACATCTATTGATGATTATGTTCTCGATTCACCAATCCTATCACAAATGCTTTTTCTCTGTAGTTTCTTTGTACTCATATTTTTTACTTTTTTAAAAAATATAAAAATAATTGGGAAAACCTCAATAAATAGTTTACAGGAACAGAGAGGAATTCCATTACTATACAAGTTCTTCCCCTTTCAGCATTTTCATGGTAATCATTTAGTAGCAGAATACAATTATGGCAACTAGAGAAAAGTATATGGCTTTCTGTTACATGATATCACCCTTATTTGCCAATACTGTGAGTGCACAAATGACACACAAAGATTTCACTTGAAAATCCAGATTGGACACTGGTGCAGGTGTTACATCAGTACCTTTTGTGAATAGAAATGCATGTCTTAGAACTGTTCCAGGCTCTTTTTCTCTTCAAAAGAGAGAGATGAACTGAGATCGGCTGTTTTATTTTTTATTTTCCTAAATAATTTTACAGATAGGATTATTTGTAATCCAGTTTTCTGGAAAGAACTAGTTCATGCTCAGCAATTTAAAAGTTTCCTGCTCCTTTTTCTTCCAAAACTGCTGTGCTGCCTTCTGCACACAGCCCTCTGCTTTTGCCTCTTCCTGTGCTGCCTTCTCCTGTCAGGGTCTTCTAGGTTCCAGTTGCTGTAGCATTATGGATACCTTCTGATCCTTTCAGCTCTGTAGAGGAGAAGTTATCACTTGACAAGAAAAAACCTGGCCAGAAAAATGTGTTGTTCCAACTCTTATTAATCAGATGCAGAGAACATCTGCCAGGCAATTGAGGATACCCTAGTAATGATCTGGAAACAACAGAAGTGGGTAATTTCTGCTATGTCTGCCCCACTTCATTATCTCCTCCCATCTCCCTTCCAGACTATCATTATATATCTACCATGTCCCTGCTGCACACAAGGTGCATCCCTGTCTTACCACACATCTCCATCCTCCCTTCCATTGCTTTTAATTTTATACTATTCAAGACACATCAGGAGATCTTCTGGTCTTTTCTAGATAAGGGACAGACTATCTGTGCTGCAGATGTAGAAAAGTGAAGATTGCTACAACCTTGTGACATCCAACAGGGTTGTTCAGACACAGGGAATTGTAGGGCTGTCATTTTCTTTTTCCTTTTTTCCTCTTTTTATTTTTTTTTCTGTTTTTTTTTTCTTCCCCTACTGCTAAAACCTTTTTTCAGAGGGATACTACTTTGTAAAAATTTAGTCTCATGATCTGTATTTCTCAACTGGGCAAATTTCTGCTATATTCATGTGATAAGATTATTTATAAGATCTTTAACACGTACTATTTATTTCACAGATTATGACTGCAGCCTCCACACAATGGATAGTGTTGGCAGGGGAAACATAATTTAGTCAGAAGGCTCAAGAAATAATCTGTCATATGTACAGGGAAAAACTGTGTAAGGAGGTTTCTGGAAAACTAAAGTTTATGGTTTTGTGAGCATATGACGTGGAATGCTGGTGGCAGTGGTTAAAATGAGGTTGGACAAAAGCAAAAAAATGGTCAGCTTTTTTTCACTTTGCTTTCATGGCAGTCTTTTTAACAGTGTGGGGCTTCACTTTTTAGCAAAGATGTTTATGGTTTTGTGGGAAGTAATTTCATATAGGCAATAGTCTAGTCATACAAGTATTGGGTTGCCAAAGGACTTGGATTCTAGCAGTCTCCCCTTTTCTCATGCCTGTAATGAAAGATGTGCTCTGCATTATCTAAGGATGATTTTCAATCCCTGCAAAGCCACCCTGCAACCTCTAGTATTGTTTAAAGATGAATGCAGCTGGTGGAACTAAAGCATGTTGTCTGACCTCTGCTGTTCTGGAAAACAACTCTGGTCCATATTCTTGTCTTTAGGGACCAGAACCTCCTTGTGACTCTTCTTCAGTCCTTCTCTGCAGTGCAGTAGCATCAGCCTTCATACTTTCCATCCTCGTTCCCTGCTGCCATTCCTAGGAAAGACTAGGGTCACTGCTGGGCCTGTTACTCTTCCTGCTGTGAGGCAGAGTAGAGGCAGGGGTGTGGCAGGGGCACTGCATGATTCAGAGGTTTCCCCCGGTTCCTGCTGAGCTCTCAGGGGAGTCTGCAATTGCCCAGACACTTGTGGGTAAATAAGAAAGCAAGGAAAGCGTGTGGGATTGAAGTGGTGGCTCTGCACATCCCACAGCTCCCAGGCTTTCTAGCTCATGGCTGCTGCAGGGCACTGGGCCATGCTGACAAGATATTTTCTCCTCAGACAGCATGTGCAGAGGTCAATGGTCAATAAGCTTAATGCTTATTATTTTTGCCTATAACTGGTATGGATAATATTCAAAAGAAAAATGTGATTCACAATTTTTGGTTGCATTCACTCACTCTCTTTTTTAGGGTACACATATTTATGTGCCAGTTGTATCAATTAAATAGCAACCAATCCAAGTACATTTACAGTCTGCCTTTAAAATGCCAGTTCCATATTGTACTTTCCAATTAAGCATGAACAGATTAATGAGATGCATTGTTCTCTTGGGTTAACTCTACCATATTGTCATTAGGTGGATACGCCCTCATGAATCCAAATTTTCTTTTTGTGAAAGGAGAAGAAAGTGCATGCTCAAAAAGTAGGGCAATTTCTACCAAACAGAATCAGCTGAGAGAAAAAAAAGAAGAGAGTCCCCTCCTTCCCACTTTTTTATTTCAGTTGTTGTTTAATTGTTTCTTCGATCCAGCGGTTTAGTGATTTCACATCTATTTAATTAACAGAGAAATGGATAGGGTGCACTGAAAAACAAGAAAGGAAGATCAGATAGACGAATGGTCTCTGTAAGTTCACAGTTCCTAAAACAGATGTTCACCTCCGCTGGCTATGGTATATCATTATCTCCAGGAACCCTGAAGAGAAAGCAAAATCCTTCATTACTTGTAGGAAAATTAGAACAGTCTTACAGGACTAAACACCAACCCATTTCATCAGATCTCATCTCATTGCTGTTGTATTGCTCACAAGTCAACAAGTGTGTGTGTCTGGGGAAACTGAGGCTGCAGATAAACATTGCAGTTGTCTGTGGAATGAGGGACTATGGAGATGTGATGATGAGCTGGTGCCTAAAGCAAGAGCAACTAAATGGTGGGAGGCTGAGGGAATTCCTCTGTTATTTATAACAGAGTAAAAGGCAAGATGTCAATTGTCTCTTGGACCTCTTACTTATTTTATGAACAGGATCAGCTTATTGAAGTGGGGCTGCCTGACTATTACCTATAGCTGCTTGAGCCTCTGACTGAAGGGTTAGGGAGTGTGTGGAAAAGCATATTGCCTCTTGCTTTCTTTTTTCTATTTTCACTATATATTGCAGATATAAATAGGTAAAATATCAGCCCAGTGCTAAGAAGTCTTCATCTCTTCTGCCAGGAAAAAATCAATAACTATGGGAATTCCTCCTGTCCTAGGGAGACAGACAAGTAATAGATAGACAGGAGAAGTTTCCCTATGTAGTCAAATGCATATGCAAATGCATGCACAGACACACCTGTGCAGACTGGCCACTGCCTAACTGTCTGGCCTTGAATCTGGTTTCACCTGTGGGGCAAGAAGTGCTAGGTTCTGCTGTGTAAGCAGTTGGGATGGCATCCAAGAAAGAGCCCCTTGGAAAATGTGCCCTGAACACTTTGATTGCTGGTGCTCCAGATGTAGTGTTCCTTGTGATTATGCTTTATCACTCTTACTGTCTCCACTAACTTTTAATCACAGCTGAGTATTTCCAATCCGACTGCCATTTCTGACTTCAAGTGTATTAAAGGAGTATTCAGACTCCCAGGTAACAAAAGTGTGGGGGTTTGCTAGGCAGGAGGCACTAGAGGGACCCCTCCTGCTTCCCCTTTAGCTATCACCTTTCCCTCTTACATCAGAGCCCTGGTAGTGGAAAAGAAATGTTGAAATCAATATAAGAATAAATTGCCACATGGTCCTTATTGTGGAGGCAAGGTTTCTACAGAAAATCCTTGTAATCAGAAAAGAAGGAAGATGAGATTAAACTGATTAAACTGAGAAAGTCAAAAAAGGACAACTTGAAAGATTAGCTCTAGGACGACTGAAAAGCATAATCCTCCATGCATGTTAAGTAGAACAGTCCCTCTCTGTTATCAGCCCCTTCATCTGGTGACCTTCTGTTGCAGAGCTACTTGATCCAAGGCAAATAGTGAAAATTGAAAAGCCAGAATGCCAGTGATTACAACAGGTATCAATATTACTGCAGTGATGGTTTGTTATCATTAGGGAGCTCCATCAGAGCTCATTCTGGAAGCAAAAGGAACAGAAAATAACAAGTCATTACACTTGTGGCAGGCAATAGAAGAAAAGACCTTGTGTTACAGTGGAAAAGCCTTTTTCATCTGCTTCAACCTCTAAAATTACAGTGTCAGAATAGGAAAGGAGATGAGGGGAAGCAATACAGGAGCTCACCAGTGTTTCTTTCCCTGGGAACAACTGAGCCTCAGTAGGTTGCACACAGCCAGTGTGTGCTACCCTTTTCTTCTGGAGTGAGAGGAAACAAAAGGCCTGTGTCAGTTTTACTGGTTCAATGACTTTTTTTGCCTCATACCCCCAACTTTATAGCAAATTTGTTCCTTTGTGGTCCCCAGCAGCAGCAAGGCTGGCACCTGTGCAGTCTTACAGCTCCACATTGCAGGGCTGCATGTCTGTGCCTGGTGTGGTGCTGTTCAAAGGCAGCATCTTCTCCCTTCTGCTTCAGAGATGTAGGAAGGTCTGGAAGAAGAAAGAAACAAAGAAAGAAAGCCTGCTCTAGCCAAGGGTTGAGCTCAGGTACATCATATTCCCCATCTTAACTTATAAAGGAATATGGTTCCTGATTACACTCACATTTTGTGCTTTGGAAATGAGCTTAGCACCATATTGACATAGAAACATTTTTAGAAGATGATTTAATTATCTTTCCTTTTAAGTTGGCAGAGACCACAAAAGCTGAGGAGTGGAGAGTGCACAGGTTTGTGACTGTGTACTTCACCAGTCATATTTGCTACAATGCTTCACATTTGTGCCTGTTTTATCCTTTTCTCTGTTCCCTCTGCCCCCCCCTCACATTCTGTCTTTTTACCCCACTATTGTCCAAAAATGTTTTATACTCGGGCACTCTTTTCTTTGTCAAAAGCCTGGAAGTCTCCAGTTCTATTAATCTTTGTTGTAATGTTGCTGATGTAAATGCAGAAGCATGACTCTGAATCATTTAAATGTTTTGACTGAATACTAGATTTGTCACTGAGTTGCTCTTTCATTTTGTTCAACTTGCTGCAAGTCAGTGCTGCTGTTTCCCCTGCTGCCTTTGTTGGTCTCTGAGTTAGGCAGGATGTCTTCGTAGGTCAGAATTGTTTCTTACTGGACATTTGTTGAGAGAATGTGACTCCAGTTAAAAATTGACAAAAATACTGTCATTAACGGAAAAAGACAGTATCTATTTTTAGATAATTTGTCATCATTTTTAAACCCGCAAAAATTCACATTAAAAAGGCACAAAGCATTAGTGTAGCAGCATCAGGTTTAAACGTTTTGAAAAATCTGGAGGGAAAAAAGGGTTCTGCTACTAGTGAAATTTAATCTAGCTCAAGGATCCAGAGAACAGAGCCATTTCTGGCAAGGCTCTTTATTATTCATTTGAAAGATCTTATCTGCATGTAGAATAATAAGTAAGGGGAACTAAATGGTATAGTCTTACTTTGCCTTTCTTTACTGGAGAGGTAAGGATCCCACTACACTTTTGCTCCCAAAAAGCTTTTGCCCTTTTGTCAGTAGGTTGGGTCAAACCTAATCTAGGTAGAAAGAAGCAGTACTGTTGCCTTGGGAGAGTTCCTACTTCTGTCATGCCTGAATTTGTCCTCAGTTTGCTTAAGTCTCAATGAAAAGAGGTTTTCAGTTCAGGAGGTAAAGGGATTCATTAGATCTCATTCCCAGAAATGTCTACCTGATTGCAAAAGAGTCCCCTCAGGGGTAATGCTCATAAGCAGGCAGAGGCTGAGGGGCTGAAAAATGACCCATTTTGAAGTTTATCTAATTAGCTTCAAATATATAAGTTAGGTGTTTTGCTAGATGGATTAGTGTAATTATCTTAGTGCACCTATTCATGCTAGGAATGTCAGAAAGCCAGAGAACAGAGGAGCTCAGAAAAAAATCACTGTGGCTCAGCCTGTTGACTGCCCTGATCCACGTGTAATTGTGCTGCAGAGGAAAGAGGGAAAGCTGGGGAAAACACAAGGTGAGAGGAGCTGCTTCAAAGACAAAATATTGACAGTTGACCTACAAATAAATTGACAGGGATCTACCTTGGCCCAAATTCCTTACTCACAAGTACTACAGAAAAATCTTCCCAGGTGCATGCAGCCATTGCATGAAGGCAATATCCTTATTGTTACACCCGCAATTTGATCTGGGGTATTCACTGTAAGCTCTGTATCTTTAGTTTGACCTCTGTCAGTGAGCCATATTTAAAATGAATGAAGACATTTTTCTTCACCTTGAAAGTTCTTTTTCTGATGAAGAATGTATTACTATTTTATTGTTTGGTTACAGATTTTTTTTTTCCGATCTGTTGATCATGTAGATCCCGCACATCCTGTGAGATCAGTTGAAAATTCCCTTGAAAGAGAGTTGACAGCTATGAAATAGCTTTTCCCAAAAAGGACCTCCATTTCTTTTTTGGAGGAAGAAGATGAGGGATTAAAAAGAAAAAAAAAAGGAGAAAAGAAAAAGGAAGAAAAAAAAAAGATGGAAGAAAGAAAAAGAAAAAGAAAAAAAGAAAAAGAAAAAGAAAAAGAAAAAGAAAAAGAAAAAGAAAAAGAAAAAGAAAAAGAAAAAAGAAAAAGAAAAAGAAAAAGAAAAAGAAAAAGAAAAAGAAAAAGAAAAAGAAAAAGAAAAAGAAAAAGAAAAGAAACATAGAAGTGGGGTCAGCTTCTGTATTACTAAGCTTGTTTTTGTTACGATTTTTTTTTTTAGGTACACATCTGCCATGATGTATAGAAGCAGAGTGGAGAAAAGAACAGCACTGCCAAGCAAACCTGAGACCAATCAATGGCCCTTCCAAACATCTCTTTTTAAACAGTGAGTGCTCCAGTTGTGTGGTTTGTTCCACCCACAGAAATCATACTGCAAATCTTGGGCTGATGGCCTGACTGCTTCAGTGCCACACAAAATCCGGGGGTAGCTGAAGTTATTCACCCACCTTGTTGAACGCCCTCTTTTGCTCCTAATTCACGCTGTCTCCATGCCCCCATTCTGTAGGATTAGCTGAGTTTCCAGCTAATGGCATTTCCAAGCCTATCAAGTGTGCAACGTTAATTTCCCCAGCATCTCATTGACTTTCTAGTCAATATTGCCGTGATCCTTTCAGAACCACTCTTGTGTTCGAAGTATTGTAAATGAGTTTAATCACTGGAATGACCTGGTTTTCAGCAGGGTTGTGCACCCTTGGTAACCATGCTGTCACCAGGTGACCAGCACCCCCTCTGCCCCTTGATTCACCAAGGCTTTCAGTCATGCCTGTAGAGGATAACACCAGGATTAAAACACCCTTAAGAGTGTTCAAATATTCATAGTTTCCCAGATAAGTTGTTGATTGTTTGGGGGTTTTTTCAGTTGGAAAGGCCTGTTTTACCAAAATCTAAATTTTTCATGTGGAAAATGTTAATGATTACCTTTTCGTCATGAAAGAATATCTAAGGTCTAAGCACTAGATAGTGATCTTAACTGGGCCCAACCACTTAACTGGTTTATGAAATTTATCTGATTTAATTTGATGTATCATTTATAACAGAGCAAGTCACCTTTAGCATTACAGCTTCCTGTTATGTTTCCATAATGTGAGATTGAAAGGATCAAAATCAGGACATGATATTTTAATTTTAATAAAATTGAATGGTTGTGATTTAATAATCACAATTTGAAATAATCATTGTTCTTTTTCTTGTAATGTTTTTGTCTGGAATTTGGAATGAAAACAAACTTCAGAATGTGTCAGTTTCAGACAGTTTGAAACTTTCAAGTGACAACCAGCTTTATCTGCTTGCTTGTGCTAAAGTTATTTTACAGGTATATGAACTTTCTCCCTTTGTAGATTTTTTTCTTGCTGCTTTAAAGGCAAACATTTGTCCTTGAGTCACAGCAGAGGGCAATCAAATGGATTGAAGACCCGAGTTCTGCCCCTAGCCTTTATTTTTGGCAGAGCAGAGAAAGTAGAGGGAGATGTGTTCTGACATCTGTGGCGTGTGGTGGTTGGTGAACTTGCAACTTCACAGCTACACTCCTTCCTCCTATGTGCTCCTCTCCTGTCAGTTCCTCTCTGCATCCCAGAAAAGTAACTGCTGGCACCTGGAGAAGGAGGGCTCGTCCTGGCTACAGGAACATTTGTTCTGAAGGAGTGGATTGGTATAAACACTTTTATGCGCACACGCTGATGAGAGAACAACTCGGGAAGAGAGACCCCAAGAGGCAAAGGGAGAAGAGAGTAGCTAGGAATTAAGTGGCTGGAAAGGAAAAAAGAAATTGAGATCCTGCAATTATATGTGCTTTTAAAGCCTGTTAGAAATTTCTGATAGGTGACATGAAAAAGAGTTAGAAGGTTCCCACCAACAAGCAGGCTGCTTGCACTGCCAGCTCATGGCTTAAGGCCAGATTCCTATCCAGCTGCCAGTGCCACTCTTCCCTGCAGGATATCTTAACTGTTATACCTCGGGATGGGTTTTAGCATTCTCCTGGTTAAACCCGTTTGTTTCCTCAATGATACTGCTTCAGAATGTGGTTTTCATTTTGGAAATTAGGGAGAACTGTCATTTTTAGTGAGATTTCAGATATCTATTTGACATTATTTGTTCTATCTCTTTAAGACATTATAGAAATCCTTTCAGCATGTTCCTATTTTAACATGAATGTGGCATTTTAAGGGCCTTGCTTGTTGGTGCACTATGTTTATGTTCTACACGTGTAATTGTACAGCTACAAATGTAGCTGTAGCAATAAAGAAAATGTGAAAAAAGGTAACTACTGGAGAAGCCAAGGGCAAGGTGATGAGTTCATGTTCTAAGGAAACTAGTGGTGTTCTAAGGAAACTAGTGATGAAGAGCTACTTTAAACAATGACTAGGTGCTTTTTAGGACAGGTGGGCACGGATGGGGTATATTTGGAATGCCCTGATTTAGTTCTTGATGCATAGACAACTCAAAAAAGCCAGGATATCTCTTCTTGTTATTACTAAGTTATTCCTTACCTTTAATTAGCACTTTGTACTCTCTGAGGGCTGACCTTCATAATCTCACAAGCTGAATTCATATAGATTTTTGTTTGACTTGCTGCAGATAGATAATAAAAGACCAGCTCTTATCAGCAATCAAGTCCTCTGTTAGCACTGCCATTCATAGCCTTTCATGCTTGTTCAGTTGTGTCCCTGCTACTTAAGCAGGAAACTTGCTTGAGAACACTCTTCTCATTTACTGCACACATCTCCTCAGGTCTGGGCTCTTTCTCTTTCAGCTGACACTGTCCCCAGGATACAGAGGTCTGTGTTTCTCCTATTTCCATCCCTTTGCAGATGGAGTGCCTGTTTGCTCCCGCCTGCTGAACAGACACAAATCTGAACTTTTCACATTTTAGGCGACAGTCAGAAGGATAGTATTGTTAGGGATCTGAGCTGAGGCTATTTTTGATTTAGCGGTTGAAACTCTTAAACTTTCAAAATTTGAAGAAACTAACCTCATAGTCCGAGGTAATGTAGTCACATGACACATAGGAGAACAAGACAATCCCCCCTGTTCTGTTTAGCACTTGGTTACCTATAAAGTACCCCTCATTTCGGGAGCAGCCTGGTTTTGGTCCTGTTGGCACTGCCTATGTTTTTGAGAAGTTTTGTGTCAGCCATCTGTGTCATAGAAGCTGCAGGTGGATGCATGATGCCAGCAGGAGCTGTGCCAGACCTTTCCTCATGCAGCACAAGAGCAGTAGTACTGATGCTGTGGGAATTAGTATTATTGTCAGTCACTTCTTGTTTAACTCGGTTTGAAATGAGCTCGCTAAACCTGAAGAATGGCTTAATAGTTAACTGCAATTTGGCTGAATGTCAGGTAGTGCCTTTGGGTCTGTAAAAATTTGAAGTGATTAAACCACCTTCTTAAGAAACTTGTTTTGCTGAGCACTTTGAATATGTGTTTTTTTATTGTCCCTTTGGTGTACGTCATGAGTACAGGGCACAAGATGAAGGCAGTGTTGTTCTTTGAAAACAGTGAACTAGATACATGGAAAAGATTAAGTGAGGGAGTATTGACTTGTAGATCCATGAAATACCTCACAGAGCTGGGGCATCCAAAATACTTATTTTTCATAATTGGTGAGAATGGTTCCAAAAGGACACAGTACACTTAACACACTTACCAAACCAAGTGAATTTTACTTACTGCATGATAATGTCTGCACTGATTCGGAGTTGAGGATTAAAGATCCTTTGCTAATAAAAACCCAGAAAGTGTTAAATGGTAGGAGCCTTGGAGGGAATGTAAGCAGTAATTGCTGGTCTTTGGGCTGGCATGTTTATCCTCCTTGTGTCTTTGTTTGCTGGCCTCAGACATGGCTTGCAGTCTGGAGGCAGATTTGCCTGGTTGTTCCCAAAATCCACAATACGTAAGATTATCTGCATTTTTGAAGGAATACATGATTTGAACCACTGTGGGTTCCTTAGCTATTGTGTGTCATGCACCACCACATTTTGCAGTTACAGAGACAACATGAAGGGTCTGGTAGGACTGGTGCTGCTTCACCCTCCCTTTTAACAGGTCTCAATAAAATTACAAAGATAATATCAGTAAAAATAAGAGATGTCAGTAAAATTTTCTTTCAAAACAGAAAAAATTACCTAAGTGATCCTAGATTGGAACTTCAGAACTTCATCTGATGTAATATAAAGTAGTTCATTGGTGATTTATGGATTTGGGGGGTTGGAATAGATGATCTCTAGACATCCATTCCAACCCTAACAATTCTATGATTTATAGTGGCTGAAGATGTGTTCCATTGCTAGAAAACTGCATTCTTCATACATTCTTCAATCATTGCCCCAGTTGTTTTTATCCCCATACTGTACAAAGTAAGTCCTTGTAATTGTTGCCCTGTATAAAGCTGCAACTTTAAATGAAATGCTGGCAAGACATGTAAACATCAGCACGTATTTCCAGATGTCTACGAATGAGTAAGTGCAAGACTAATGAGGCTGCAGCTGCTGTTGTTACTGATGTGTACAAATGTGACCAGGAACCCTTGTTCTGGACTCAGCTCTTCTCTGTTACCTGCCATTCAATAACAGAACAAAAAGGTGATTTGAAGAGTCTTGTGGACAGAGACCAAGTTTTGCATTTTCTGTTTTGGAGAAAAGCGTAAGTGTAAATGAAGGCAAATACACTATTTGCCCCCAGCTACTGTGTCTGCCTTGCGTGCTGCAGGTTGGATAAGCATGTGCCATTTGCTGTCTGCACAGGTCTGTCTGCACGGAAAGGAGTTCTGTCGCATGCAGATGTAGCCAGGGAAAACCTTTTGTTTGTACAAGAGGCTTACTGACACTAATTAAATATTTTCTTTATTTGGAAAGCAGACAGTTCCTGACTACCTACATGCCCCTAGATTTACGCAAATAGTTGATTACAAACCTCTTATGTTCTGGAAGACTGAGAGGGAATTCCTATTTTAGCCCTGCTGAAATGACAGAGGTAAGCAATTCAAGTAATGGCCTGTTAGTCAGTTATTAAATATTGCTCTTCAGCAAAATTGCTAATGATGATGGTCTTTCTATGCTACCTTTAGAAGACTGCAGAGTATATTCTGAAGAGAGATTATCTTGGATATAGAAGGCCACTAGCTTGAATGCTGTCCAAATCAACCAATTATCTGTGACAATCAACTAGCTCTGCCAGGCCACACAGAGACTGGTTGCTATATAAAGTTCTGTGCTTTAAATTAAATGACTAACAGTAGAAAGGTGAAATTGTTCAGAGGATGAGACTTGATTTTTAGAGGAAGGATAAACTTTTAGCAGAGGTGGGCTGCCTCCTGTGGGTATAAGGACCATTCTTCTGAGTAAGTATCTTCATCAGCCTTTACAAGCTGTTCATAAAAACTGTACAGGTATAGCTAATCTAAAATCCTTCAACAAACATTGTGCTGTCCAGGTATATGCTGCAGTGTGCAGGGAGGTAAGTGTTGGTGGACGGGTACAAGGTGAAACAGAAGCTGCTCCTGTTGGGCAAGATAAGAAGAAGGTCTGACTTCGGATTACATATTGTGCTGGCTTTGGCTGGGGTAGAATAGCGTTAATTTTCTTCACTGTGGCTGGTATGAGGCTGTGGTTTGGATTTGTGCTGAACACAAGGTTAATAATTCAGATTTTTTTTTTTTTTTT
>VXBB01014251.1:0-30659 GCA_013399915.1 Illadopsis cleaveri | reverse complement strand
TTTTTTTTTTTTTTTTTTTTTTAGTTGCTGAGCAGGGCTTACGCAGAGCCAAGGCCTTTTCTGTTTTTGATACTAACATGTTAGTGAGGAGACTGGGGGTGCTTGGGTGGAGACACAGCCAGGACAGGTAACCCAAACTGACAGAAGGGATATTTCAGACCATCTTACATTATGCTCAGAATATAAAGTGAGAGGAAGGAGGAAAGGGGGGACATTTGAAGTGATGGTGTTTGTTTTCCCAAGTAATGTGATGGAGCCCTGCGCTCCTGGAGATGGCTGAACACCTGCCTGCCCATGGGAAACAGGAAATTAATGCCTTATTTTACTTTGCTTGTGCGCATGGCCTTTGCTTTCCCAATAAATTGTCTTTATCTCAACCCGACTTTTCTGCCTTTTTTACCCTTCTAATTCTCTCTCCAATCCTGCTGCTGGGGAAGTGAATGAGTGGTTGTGTGGAACTTGGTGGCTGCCTGGAGTTAAACCAATACATATATTCATAACAGAGATGAAGGAGAGAAGCACATCTCATTCTTCATACGTCATAAAAAACTAAACTGCTGGTCAAGCACATGAGCTTTAGCTATGATTGCTAAAAGGATTTACTTCTGTTCTTGCAAACAAAGTATCATCTGCAGCTACTGGCAAAAGAAATACTTGTCCTCTGGGCAATAATAGAGAAATATTGATTTGGGACGGTAATACAAGGAAAGAAATTTTGCCTGATTGCATCTTTAAAAGAGTTTAAAAAAACAGTGTCTGGACAAAGAGAGGTTACCATGAAGAAACAAGCCAAGCAGATACAAGGTTCCACTCAGAGGAGCTTGCTCAAACTCACCTGCATCAGAAAGTCCTGGTTCAAGTGTCAAACCTCTGTGGAGGACGTGGTACTGTCACTGCCAGGAGGAGATGCAAATGAGAAGAGGAGGAATATGAGTAACCATACGCATAAGCCATGGGCCAGAGACTCCTGCTCCTCACTCAGCTGGTACTTGGCTGCATAAGTCTTGTGCTCCAAATGCTCTTCCTCATCCTTTGCCTGGTCACCAGCAAGAGTGAGTTTTGCCAAAGCAATGAAATATGGGCTTAAGTCACAGGGCCAAGCCCTCATTGAATGTAAATGGGAGTGACTCCATTGCTTTTCCTGGCTAAGGTTCTTGCCCTCAGTTTTTGAGATGCTTTTAAGTATTGGATATAAACAACTTGCCACCATGGATACACTTTGGTTTAGAGTGGATTTTTCACTCCTCCAACGTACCTATTAATTGCAGTAATGTTTTGCTGCACTCCTTTGGATTAAAATGCTATTTGTAATTGTCAGTTAATGGGTTTTAGTGAAAGTCATTTCTTAAACATTATGTACTCAGTTTAAATCTAACAGGGTAACTAAACATTAAAGTAACAGGGGGGAAAAATCTATATTTCTCTAATCTGTATTGTATGTTCTTTTCACCAAGTGTAATTGCTATTGAATGCCTAAAGCAGCATTCTCCAAAGCATGAGTAACCAGAAAAAACATTGCAATTGTATGTAAAATGCAGCGTCATACCTTGCTAGCATAAACATGGGATGACGAGACAAGAGTTATGCAATATGATGCTTTGCATTCATTGCTGTTTCTCCCTCTCTTAGATAGGGTTTTTATGACTATCCAGCTCCCAGCAGTATGAAGAGATGGAGAGCATAAAAGTTGCATGCGTGTTTTGTTGGTAATGTAAGCTATATGGAGGGCTAAAACCAGACTGAACAAGTGTCTGTAATTGTACGATGGACAGGGTGATGTGTCACAGAGTGGCACTTTTTTCCTCAGTGCTGGAGAATAAACTCCATTTTCATATTTTCAGTGATGGGTCTCCCTCCTTAATGCACAGGGGGTTATATTGCCATAGGCATAGGGGAGCAGTGTTCACATTGCTCTCTGTGAATAAGGGAGGAGCTGGTGTCCAAGGTATCACTGCTGCTAAGAAGCAACAGACTTCCAAGAAACAACAAAATGCAAAAATCCTTTAATACTTGGAAATGAAATTATCTCCAGAATTATCAATAGTATGTATGACCTTGCTGTCTATAATATTCCATCTGGTATTTCATACCCAACAAGAATTTGATGTAAGAGGAAAAACTATCATTAAGGGTTTACTCTTGATGCTTTGATCATTCTAATGTGTTAACCAAAACTTTGTTAAAGCCCTTTGTCTGTCCAGCATAGCCATGCATAAATAATATATTTCTTCAGAAAACTCATCAAACTAATAATATCAGCTTCAGAAAACTCATCAGCAGCCTGTAAAGATGGACATCTTTAAGGACCTTCATGACCTCATCCTCAAAGGTTATCCACAACGTTTTAATAAAATCTAACTGACCGGTTATGAGGCACACACTCCCTTGTCTCCACTGTTATGATCCAAAGAAGTGTTCCCCATTCTGACTCTTTTTCATCGCTACAGAGTGCACACCTACAAAAGAAAACTTATTATTAAGAGAGAAGGTGTGAGCTGCTGTATAGCAGCCTTTTACTCACCAAAATACAGACTTTAATATTTATCTGGTGTCTGTCCCTTAACTTCTGCTTTCCAGACTACTAAAACCTGATACTACTTTTAATTTCCTATAGCCAGATAATTTCCAAAGAAGAGATATAATTCTTTCTATGTTTAACTACTTGCTTGAAAGGTGGAAATGTTCATGTGCTAAGTGGTGAAACTTATGTGCTATGCAATGCATTCATTTTGTGATGTATACTTTGCAAACTGCTTGCTCCTTCACCTGTGCTGTGTCTGCAGATCGAATCCCCATGGCAGGTGCAGATTTATGGAGGATAAAAAGAGAACTTCATCTTCCTCACCCTCAGCTCTTGATTCACACCTTCCTTTCATGACATCCACAGCACACGTTTTCCCAGAGTTATGCTGGAGATTATTTCTGAGTCCCTGTGCCTCATTTCAAAGGCAGACAGAGAGGGAGAAGTTTGGGCACTCAGATATTTTGGGTCTGGTCCCCACTGCTAGCTCCCCTTCTTTGTGCACACCCACCACATGGAGCGGCACAGAGACATGTTTCTCTTTCAGCTGACATCTGGGAGACATCTGATCCAGCTTAAGGTCCTCCTTATTTGTACTACCGTTAGCAAACAGAAACAACCCCCAGTTCTCTCCTAAAAGTCACCTTAACTTTTGAAGTAATTGATATTTGTATGTTTGTTTGTTTGTTTGTTTGTTTATTTATTTGTGGCCTGTGTGGAGCTAATTTGCTGAAAATTACGGTAGTCTAAGACTCAAATCAGGTTGATTTTGGAAAAGATAGTGCACATCTTCTCCCAGGTTAATGTCAATCCTTTTCCACATATTTTTGTGGAAACCAGTTGAACTAAATAGCCTATCTCAGGCCTACTCCCTACCTTCCCCAGGTGTGCTTGGTCAGTTTTCCAGGGTGGGTTTTACACCTGACTTTTGTGCTGAACTCAATGGGAAGTGTTCCATCAGCCCATACCAGCAGAAGGACAGTGACAGACACTTGTAGACTAATACTGTGTCAGATTGGTACAGACATTTCTGGACGAAGTTGTCACCTTCTCAAGCAGAAACTGAAAGTTCAAGGAAGCTCTAGAGGCTTAAGTTGTTTTGTGGTGCTGGAGTGGGTAGATCTGGAAGCATAGAAGCTTCTTGGGGCAGGACCATGTCTGTTTTGTTTAGTATTGTATCAAGCTTCACATTCTGTAAGTAAATAAAAAAACCCAGTGATGCTACAGTGTATTAGTCAGTGTGGGGAGCCCTGGGCTGGCTGGGTTAAGCGTGTCAGTGCAGACAGTGGAGAAACTCCTCTCTAAGGAGCTGTGGACAGCCAAGATTGTTCAGCCACTGGTGTGACAGGGGTGTGCAGGATTGATTCTTACAGTGCTGTTTACACTTGACTAGCAGAGAGAGCAGATCAAAATGGCTTTAGACAGGAATTTCTCAGCAAATCTGGGACCTTATATGTTTATTACTTTGCCTGTATTGCAAAAGTATCTTTCAGTATCTTCAGTCCATATTTAAATAGAATGAGTAAGAAGTTCTTATGGTATAAACATGCATGCATTCAAAATAACAAGAAATAAGAGGGTCAAATGCATTGACTGTAAAAAAATTACTACAAAACTACTGAATAATGAAAACTACAGAGATTCAAATAACTTGTAATAATAAAAAGAGCTGCTGTATATTTTATAGCTATTTTTAATGAATTATGGGTATACTCCCTTACTGTGCAAACATTTAGATTTAGCTGTTCTGCTTTTTCAACTTTTCATCTCCTTCTATACATACATATATACAAGACAGTCCCTGTTGAATGTTGATGATGGGATTATCAGCACCATTCTACTTTCACTCCACCTTCTCACAAGTCGATGACAATGGAAGGGTTTGTTTGCTACTTGAAAAATGGCATATGTGGGAACAACTTTGGAAAAAGTCTCTGGATCTGAAATCTGTGTGTCAGTGTCGACTTTGTTGGTTAATTTCAGCAGTGCTTTTAAGCTGCTGATTGCCAAGAGCTGGGACAATTCACAGAGGAGAGAATCACTCAGTTCTTTCTGCTGTGGCTTTTATATTTTTTCACCAGGCAGCTACTGGCAGGTGTTGGAGACAGGATATTAAGTTAAATGAAATTCTGGTCTGACCCCATAGGGCAATTCTTTCAGTTTTATTTAGAGCCACATCTGAGCAGTGGAAGAGTCTGCAGCCTGATCCATTACCCAGTTAAAAGAACATGTTGCAACTCACTTAAAAGCAAATGCAGTCTTAAATTACACATACAGAAGCTAAAAGTAGCCTGAGCTTAAATTAAAGGGTATGCTTTCCCAGAGGGGCAGCCAGCTCTGGTCGCCCAGAATGAGTCTTTTCCTGTGTGGGAGATTCTTTTTTAAGGCCGTATCTACTTATGCCAAAATGCTTCCTGATTCAGAGGCTGTGCTAATGCAGGCAAAAAGAGAAAGGTGAAGCATTACACATTGCTATTACCCACTATTTAAACAAATATTCCTTTTTTGGACCTATGGAGGTTTGTGGTTTTGCTTCTTGGTTTTTTTTTTCTTTTTTCCTTTTTTTCTTCTTTTTAAAGACTGAGCAGGCTTTTGGCAGGAGGATAATAAGGACTCCAGAAGGAATTCAACATGATGCTTTTTTATCACGCTGCCAGGGTTTCATGGGAAAGACAGGGCTGTGGAAAACATTTTAGGTTGTGGTTCATAATAACACCTATCATCTGCTTGCATGTGGGACTCCAGTGAGGAGCTACACAAATGCTTTGTGCCAGCCAGACAAAGCAGAGGTAACTTAAATGGCAGATTAAGAAATGGCATCTGTAAGAAAATGCTTAGGTGGGAGGCAGCCACCTGGACTAACAATTATTTTTGTAACAGACGCTCTCAGCAGAAAAGGTTTTGTAGGTCATTTGCAAAGTCTAGGAAGACAGGGGAAGAGAGGAGAGATGGGGCAAGAGTTAGGTGAAAGTTGGACAGCATTTTCAAAATCAGAGGTCTGAATTCAAAGGCCTGCCCTTGGATAGGTATTAGGCACTTTTGTTGGATCTGTTCCTAAAACCCCAGGACAATAAGGCTTTGATGTGAGGAAGCCAACCTCAGATACAGAAACGTCTCTCAGGGTTAACATGCCTGTGCAGGTCTAAATTAGCAATAATATGACCCAGAGGAGAATGCATAGTACAGATCTGCCTGTTTTACTTTTCCTGCCCTTTCCCTTCTGAAAGTTAATCATACATTTTGCTTAATTTTTCTATACACTAACTTCAGAGTCTCATTTGTTGCTCAGTTTGCACTTCACCTCTTGGGTGTATTTTGTTTCTGTTGTTCCATTGTGCTGGCTAAATAATGCAGGAAGACTAATAAATTCAAATATAATTTCTGATTGGTTTAGCATCAGTTTAACTATCTAGAATAATTAAGTGTTATTGGATACTTTATATGACGAGTCCATGGTGTTTAGACTAGAAAATAATAAAATGCACTCAATTGATTAAGCTCTTTGTAGGAGTCTAAGAATTAGCATACTGTCTAATGGCAAATAATTTATAATTACCAGGAAGAACTGATAAAAGGGTTCAGTGCTATTGACTGCCTGACTTGATAACCTTGATCAGGAAGCTTCATTAAAAGAGAAGTCCTAGCCTGAACATAACTCTGTAAAAGACATGAGACTACTTTAACACTTTGTCTCTTGAATGGGATGATGCTGTTTTGACAGACAGTCCCAAAGTGCTGCCTTTGGAGACCACACATGCTCCAGATTGAAGGGCATGTTGCTAGGCTGACTGGCAACACATTCCCAAGTGGAAGTTTTCCCTGCAAGGAAAATCTCTGTTTTGAAACTAAGTAGTACAGGATATGTATAAAGCAACTTACTGCAAGATTTTGGCCTGCACTTCATTAACTACACTTGTCAGAGTAGGAAGATGAGTTCTGCAGTGATATTTGCTATACTCTGTAGACTGTAGTTGGAGACACAGTCTGGTTCCTTTCACACATTTCTCTGAAGTGACAGATGTTTGAGCCAAATTTAAGGTTAGAGATAACTTGTAGAAATGTAGGAATGAGTAGATCACAGCTCTTGGGGTACACCTGTGGACATTTGATCTTTTCTAAACTGGAGAAAGGTGAATAAGCATGACTTTCATGGAGAGGGAAAGGTACTGCATGGAAACTGAAAGACACTGATGTGCCAGGAAGGTTGACAGCTCTGCCATTTAAATATTTCTTTTCAAGCACAGTGCCCATTCCCATGGCTTAGTTATGTCTGGCAAGTTCTCATTTAGTTTAGAATTGCCCCAATCTCTGACTGACAATATTGAAACAAACTTCAGGTTGTTCTCTTTTTCTGATGATGTGGGTCTGGGCACACCAGCTTTCTGCTTTGCCCCACACCCTCTCTAGTGAGCAGAGAGATCTAGTTAATTGCTTCACACATGAGCAGAGTAAGAACCACCTGTGGCTGTTTCTGGTGCATAGTGGATTTGCCACAGCCACAGATCTGTCATTTCAAGTCAAACTACAACCAACCTAAATGTTTTCATGCAAAGCCTTTGGCCTGCAGAAGAGGATAAAGATGACGAAGGAGGGAAAGTCCTTGGTGGGTTGAGGAGTGTTATATTATTATTGTTATCCTTTTAAAATTTTATTATCCTTTTAATTTTTTTTAATTGACATGGATAAATGTCACTGCTCTTGGAAGCTAGAAAAACTTGGGTTGTTACCCTCTGTTGTTTAAATTTTAATATATTCAAAATGGACCCTTTGAATGTGTCATCCCTTCTGCCCGTATTCTGACACAGCAGAACAATTGTTTTGAATGCTTGCCTCTAGCCATGCTCTCTTCAATCTACTCCAAGATTCTTGCAGCCAGGTCAAAGAGATGGAGCTTTGCAGGATACCTTTTATGGTTTTGAAGACACTTCTTGGGAGCACCGTGCGCAGGTGACATTTATATCTGGGCACTCAACAGACACTAATAGGAATGGGAATTGCTGTCACTCTATGCACAGAAATGGCTGTTTTCCCCATATTTTCACTGTGTTTGTGAGATGTCACTTTAGAAAGGCTGAAGCTATGATGATGAACTCTCTATCAAACCAGTGCAGCAAATCACGTAGCAGCAAAACTGCTTTCCTAAGAAACAGAACAATTCTCATTTTCAAAAATAAATTTGCACTGGTTTTAACATTGGAGTGCACAAGTTCGAATGTATCTTATGTGTCGCAAAGTGTTAGTCTGAATGAGTGAGCAGAGGCTGGTTTTGTTTCATTCTAAGATGATAAAACTCTTCATGTTTCTGCTAAATAAAAAAAAATGCTTCTGAGAACACATTTCTAATTCACATTTCTACAAATGAGAAATTTAATGTAAACTTGGAAGCTGAAACTTTCAAACTTGAAAGTTTCAAATCTCCTTAAACCTTTGAGTTTTACATTTGTCTAACTGTAGTGCAGTATGTCTAATTTATGTAATAAAACAATTCAGCACATATGTAGCAAATCCTTAAACTATCTTCAAAGTAATGGTGCAAGCTTGTCATAAGATACAGAAGTCTATGACAATAACATGCATACATAGTATACTACTAATACTACTAGTAAAAACTAGCTGGTTTTGTTGGATTCAAAAACCTAAATCCATGGTGTCTGACTGAGTTTGAAACAGAGAGAAGGTAGGAGTTCACATGAAGGATCTATAATATCTAATAATCAAGATTCTTCCTGTTCTTGGAATGTCTGTTTTGATTTTATTTGCTCTTGCAGTTTATTTGAAGAATATCTCACTAAAGGTCACTCTGTGGATAGCTTCCAAATATTTGGCATTTGCAATTGGTTCTGTCCTCATCGGTCATATCAGTGATATCTTGTATTCTGTTTCCCAGACAAAATGAACTAACATATTTTGTCTGAGATCCTTGGGATGAAAATTCTCCTGAGCTAGTCATGCAATGTTCCCTTTTTGCACAGATATAAGCAGTTCCAGAATAAGAAACATGACCTCTTAAACAGATATCTAACAGATCTGGTAATGCACATCTAACAGAGTCTACTTTCCTCCTTTATCTGGAAAGGGATCACAGAGTGACTAGCTTGGATGTTGGTGTCCACATTGTGGAAGTCTGAAGCCAGATGAGAGAAAGACCACTCTGGATGGGTACAAATTTGATTACATTCATGGTGGAGAGTGCTGTAAAAATATTCTGCCAGAAACTTTATTGTGCTTATAAGCTGGACATGGTAGAAATGTGAACAACTCTCTAGTGAAGAGTGATAGCCTAATACTCAGCAGGACTGAGTTCAAGTAGAGTAGATTCCACCTCTGACCTCAGGCAGGTTATTTGAAGTCAGTTTCCCTGAAAGGAAGAATTGCTTAACAGACCTTCTCTGTCTCACAAGAGCTTTGCTGTGATTAATACAATGGAGGCTGTGGGCAAGAATTCACATATCTGAACTACACTGTATGTGCCATCTCAGAATGGAAGAAAAGTCCAACCTTTGAAAATGTTAGCACCCATTGTTGCCTCTCCCTTAAGATGGAAACCTCTCCTGATCACCATGACCTTTCAAAGATGATCAAGACTGGCCTCACAATGACACTGGTCAGCAACCTGAGCATTTGTGGGTGCCTCCCATCAGATCCCAGGGACATGGTGTATGCCGTTTGTCTAAGTGTTCCCTATCTCCTTCACAAAGAATAAGTTTTCCTTTCTCTGGAGCTTCTTCCTGGCTTCCAGTGTGTGGGATACTGGATACAAGCTGTTAAAAGAGATGCAGAAGTCATTGTGAACTTGACCTTCTTTGTGGCTTTTTGTAAAGATCCACATTCCCATTCAGCAGCAGGTTCATATTCTCCCTAGTATTCCTTTTGCTGCTGTTGTACCTATATCAGCTTTTCTTGTTGCTCTTCATGTAATTGTTGAGACTAAGATCCCTGTGGTCTTTGGCTTTCATAATCTCATCTCTGCACAGCTGCACAGTGTCTTTATTCCTCATGGGTTGCCTGACCCCTGTTTTCCCTCCCTTGTACACTTCCTTGTTGTGTTGAGTTTTTGTCAGGAGCAACTTGTTCTTCCCTGCAGGCCTCCTATCACCTTTAGTCTGAAGGGCAGAACATGCTATTCTAGATATTGGAAGATGTAGCCCTTGAAAATCATTTAGGTGTCCTGGGCCCCTCATCTCTCTAGGACTGTTTCCTTGGGATGTGTCCAAGCAGGTCCATAAACCAAATCCTTCTTCCTGAAGTCCATGGTTGTGACATGGCCTTTTGCCTTGTTTCCTTCCATTAGTATTCTGGACTCTAACCTGTTTCATTTTATGAACTTATGATTCTAGGGTACATAATTCTTTTTCATTTTTTTAATAGAAATTTAGCTGGTGCATGTTTTCTAATCCATGGCTGACCTCTACTTCCATTTCCTATTGCTCCATTGGGTCCATGCATGGATTTACCCTGCAATAACATTGAAGTAGTTCTACAGGATCAAAGGACTTAGAATAAATCTGACCCGAGGTGAGAATCAGTCTCCTCAGTCCCTGTAGCAGAACTAACACTGACTTCTATTACACAGTCTTCTGAAGGATTCTCTGAAATTGTTTTGTGCCTGGACTACCTTTATTTTATTAAAGGAATGAAATAATACATCTTTACCAACTCCTCAATGCCCTTTATATTAACAAAGCATGCATTATTTCATCTCTGTCTAATTAATACCCTGTTTAATAGGTATCTCACTTCATGTTAGGTTTCTGTATTCTTAAGAATTTTTACTAATTTAATTGAGAGCAGTCTCAAATTAATTGTATAATTAATCTTGTCAAATTAGGTAACATTCATACAGCACCTTATTAAAGAAACTTGAATATTTTAAATTACCATGCAATTAGGCATTAATAAAGAAGTTCTTCCTCTGTATTGTTCTGCTTTATATCACAAAGAAGGTAATTGCAATATAAATTGCAATATAGAAGCCAAGTTCTATAGTACATTAATAATTAGATACACATTATTCCCCACTGAAGCTTTTTCTCTTATTAATTCAATTGTAGAATGGATAAGCCTTTTATAAAACAGGAATAATAAACACCCCCCGCCCCCCCTAAAAAAAAATACTAGGAAAGAACTATTGTGCTGATGCCTGAACTACAGGATGGGTAGAACCAGAGCTGTTGCTTGAGTGATGTCTCAGAGAAGCAGGTTTCTGAGAAACCTAGTGCTGTACTGCAAGCAGCTTAAAGACTTTTGTGGCTGTGGAAAACTTCATTTGCATCTCATGTTTGGGAATAAGTGTGTGTCTCCATTTCTTGACTGAAAGGGAAGAGATGGGCTCCCTGATGTGCTCCTATGGATTACAGAGAACAGCAGCCTCCTTGTAGAGCCTGAAAGAGGTGCCCCAGACACCCCTGGAGGTGACCATAAGACTGATGTGCAGGACCAGGGAATCGGAGGTGGTGGCTGCTATGTGGGAGAGAAGGGTGGGCGGGCTGAGGAGAGGGGAATGGATAATGAGAAGTGCTATCAATTTTTAATGAGTATATGGAAATTGTACTCAAGGTCAGAAAGCCCAAATACTATATTATATCTGTGGGTGCCAAAGAGATTTTCATTTATATAATATATTGGCCTAGTATTTTAAATCCTTAATCTTAATGCCTGTATTTGTGTGTACTAAAAGTGCCCATTAGATTAAATACTTGAGGCACAAGAAATCATCCACACATGAGTCCTGAATGAGTAAAACAGCATTTCACATAGGGACATATGCTTGGGTATAATGTATGGGATACAGTAAATTGCAGTGTCAGCCTTATATGTAGAATAGCCTGTTCTGATAAATTCAAAGTTACTGCTGAGAGGGAAAGCCATAAAGCAGCAGGGTGAAATCTGCTGTCATCAAACAGCAAACATCACTGGCCTCTTACAGGTGCACCACATGGGAGTTCACAAAGTTGTCTCTGTGAACACACTCTACCATGTGGCAGTGTATTACCTGTCCTGGGCAGATGACCATACAAGGCAAGGCAGTGAAATGCAGTTTCTTTCCCCTCCTTCTTCTTTCAGCCTTCTCCTCCCTGTTCCATAAGTAGATTCACCCCTGGATTACCTAGAAGTGCACCAAGCCACTATTTTTGGTATACATTTGAAAAAACTCTGTAATACCCTGCCCTAGCTCCCTCAAGCAGAGCTTTATGACTAACAGCTTATCTGGGGTTTTTTTGTTTTGTTTTTTTGTGGTTTTTTTGGGTTGGTGTTTTTTGTGTTTTTTTTTTTTTTTTTTTTTTTAATTATTATTTTTTTTAAATTTTTTATTTTTTATTTGCACAATTGACTAGGAGAAATGTGTTTTAAAATAAAGCAGAGCATTACGTATATGCCATTTAAAGTAAAGCGGGGAGAGGGAAGCAGGGAGAAGATGTTGAACTGAAACATTGCGTTCAGCCTGACACTAAGTGTTCCCATTTGCTATTTGAGGCTAGACCTTTCTTGCTGTCTTTTTATTTAGCTCTCTGTTTCCACAGAAAAAAAACCTATTTCAGAACAGAAATCCATGTTCATTTTGAAATCTTACAAAAAAAGTCGTCCTTCATTTTTCTTGGCTGAGACTAATCACCAAATGTGATCAACATTTGGAAATAGGATTTATCCCCCTCTTCTGTCCAAGTCTGCTGTCGCTTCTTCTTGGTCTCTCTCTGTCACTCTCTTTTGTTTTAATTGTCTTTTTTTTTTTTCTTTTTTTTCTTTTTCCCTCTTTAGTGATTAATCTGGCACTGTGCATTTTCTGCCCAGCTCTGCCCTTAGGTTCCCATTATCCCTAGGGCCAGCTACTAGACTGATTAGATTAGCTGATCTCTGGAATGGAGATCCATGCTGACACTTCATGTTTGTTTTGCAAAAATAGGATATTCATAAGATACAATATCAAAGAAACTTTTTCCTGCTTACACCCTTTTGAGGACAGAAGCTTCCCAGATTTGTTTTTGGGTCATAGGGATTGTAGTAAAACACCTAATTGGTGTAGACATTGTGTAATAGTTCAAATGACCATTAAAACCTAAGAGGGTAGGCAAATCTGCAAGATGCAAGGTTGAGAAAGCCTGCAAGTCCTCTTTTTCCAACAGAAGTGGGTTAGATAAGATGAGCTGCTGCTGAACACTGATAAAACTACAAGAATTTCAGGACTTCATTGCTCAGCAGGCAGTTTGCTGCCAACCTGAGGAGTGAAAGGCATGAGGAGATGGCTTCTGAAGACAAGTGGGAGAAAAAAAAAAAGATTAGCACAACATGTTGAGAAAGACAACTTCAAAGTTTTAAGCACAAATGCTGATTTTTCACTGTAATAGCAAAAATATCACACTGTGAAAATCTAATGTGCTACAGATCCATGTAGCAGTTACTTGAGTGAGTAATTGCTGTGGGAGTGACATTGCCATTACCTGATAACTCTTGGACACTCAAACACTGAGCAGGAGCTATGTGGTCACTGCAGAATGCAATGCTGAGAAGGTATCATGTTGGACTTCATCCATCACTTTCAGCCTGATCATAATCTAAAGGCAGAAAAACTTGTATTTTTACAAGCATATGAGCCCTTTGCAACTCTATCTGCCCCCTTAAAGGAGTGTGAGATGTAATGCTTGTCTGTTGCTAGTGATATTTTTCTTTGTAATTCAGTATGGTTTGAATCAGATGGAGTTCATTTCTTGCTGCTTTTTTGCAGAGCTGTCATCCTGATTTGTTTGTGGGTTGTTGTTTCAGAGTTTATTTTTGCCGTGTATAATGGTATCTGAATAACCCTTGTGCATTCCTTCTCCCCCACATAATCTGTAATATTGGCCATTCTGCGCTGCGGTACTTATCTCGGAGGTTTGACTTCAGTCCTGTCAGACACGCTGCTCAACCTGTCACTGCCCTCCTGCTGGCAAGACTGACAACACCAGACTCGTCACATCTTACCCTCCGAAGAGGAAGGGCGCAAAAAATGTCCCAAAAATGTATTTCTTCTGTTGCTTTTATTAAAATCAATCTTGCTCACCTACAGGGTTTCTTTTTATTATTTTAAACATTTTTTGCCTCACAGTCATTCCACATTATCGTTCAATGTTAATAAAACTGATTGCTTGCAGTGAGGAGAAAAAAATGCTTTCTATCAGGTGTGTATTAGCAGAACATGCTGAGTCCAATTGCTGCCTCTTGCAGTTAGTAATTTGTTTCTTATGGCTCCTCTCCCTCCTCCCCAACATCTCACCTTTAAAGTAAATGGATTTTGGGAAGAGAAACCTGAACACAGATGCCAAGCCCTGGAGTTGTATTGCAGTCAATTGGATCACAGAGTGAGCCTGTTTCCTTAGGGCCCAGAGCTGACCCATTTCTAGGTTGAGACTTGGACATGGGCTTGTCTTGAATCCTTCAAGTCTTTGTGCCGTTGGACACAGAATCCAGCCTCATAAATTGCTAGTGTCAGGATCAGTTGTGAAGTGCAGGGAAATATACAGTGAACAGGAAAAATTTATAAAAATATTCAGACTTCCTTTAAGTTTTTTTGGAAGCAAGATTTTTCATGGAGTGTTTGGTAATACAAGAAAACTCCTCCACTGAAAACAACCCCTAAATTCACAATTTCTTTAAGACATTGATCTAGAGAAAACATCATATTCATGTTCAAGTAATTAGCTTAAATGTTATCCAATTTTGTGATATACACAGGAAAAATATTTGAGTTTAGGTCGTCCTGGTTCTGTAACACTGAGAGATTGTGATATTTCGGGAGGAATTGAAGTGATGCTGTGTAGAGCTTTCAGATCAGAGATGAGAGCAAAAACCTGAGCCTTGAGAGAGAACCTACTTATTTGTGCCACACTTAGATTCTTCCCCAGAGGCAATTTCCAGCACCTGCCAGAAAAAGCAAAGGTTGCTTAGTCTCCACCCTTTCATGAGACTCAAGAAAATATGATGAAATTCTGTTTTGAGCATCAGCAAGCACAGCACAGTGAGCTTTTCTGACAAGCAAGTAGTAGAGATGAAGTAGTTAGTTTTATGGGAAATGTGTGCTTGGATGGATAAGATTATTATGGCATTGATGGGTGGGCTGGGAGAAACATTTGCAAATTATTTTGAGGTGAACAGGTGAAGGCTTCACATGGCAAGTGTTTTGGACAACAGAAGGCTGATGTGAGTTTGGCTTTTTTCATAAGTACAGGCTTCTCTTGGACCTCTGGACATGTAACTGATTTTTCCTCTTTTGAGTGAAAGTGAACCATACATGTCCAAAATATGTCCCTGCTTCTAATTTGCCATATATGCTTCCAGAAGGAACTTTGGCTCACTCAATTTTCCCACTAGAGGTCTTGAAGTGGTCCAGTCCTACAGCTGCTGCTGAGCATAAACTCTCAGCTCTCTGCTGCTGTTCTGAACTATGGCCGTTTTCTGAGGAAGTAGCATTTCTGCTCTCCCCAACGTCACAAATCATTCTTCCAAACAGAAAATGAATCAGCACATACATTCTGCAGTCATATGGAGTAACTGCCCTGCCACAGAGTTGAATGGCCATCTCAAATTTGGTCTTTTCCTTCCCTCTCTTTCTCACTGTTACAGTTCCTCATGACTGCAGCAACAGGACAGCCCTGGCTGCTCTTCCAGGTCCTCCCAAGAACATGTCTGCAGAGAACACACCTGTGAAATGGTACAAGAAGGTCCAGCACGCAGCTTTCTTCCTGGCCACTGCTGTAAATGAGGGTTGGAAGGGGAGAATAGGGGTTTGGTCCTTTCCCAAATATTACAATCTTTCCAAGACACTCAGCACCAGCCTAGATTCTGCTCAGTATGGATATGTCTAATGTCAAATTCAATGTGACAAGTCCTGTTCAATGTGGCACAAATGGAATACACTGGCCATACTGAGTCTATATGGCAACTCAGACAAAGCCTGCATATGGTGAAGGATGCAAGGCCACTGAAGATATGTATAGTTCAGTAGAGAGTTCAGAATGAATATTTCCCTTAAAGCAATTTGTGAATCTGTTTCAGTTTCTTTCAATGTGTGTCTGTAGAAACTAGTCTGGAGCATTGTCTACACCAAAGATTTGAGGTGAAATGACATTTCCTTACTCTTATTTCATTTCCTTGTTTGGTGGCAAAGGAAAGCCACTTTGAACCATTGTCATGGCAGTAGCTGCTTCCATAAAATTTTGGAGCTGTCTGCTCAGAACAGCATTAAACCAACACAGCAACAATCTAGGGTGCAACGTGTCATATTAAATTCGAGTTAGTCCACTAAGCTTTCATCTTGGTACTCTTCACAATTTGTTGTCCTTCAGAAATGGCTCTGGTTGATGGAAGCTCCCTGAGACTGGCATGCATGTTCTGGGATTCCTCCCATACTGCAGGGCAGGAGATAGTCCAGTGAAGCAGAAAACATAATTTGCTTTGCTTAAAACCACCTGCTCCCAGCTGATTATGTTTTTTTCCTGTGAAGATTTTATCTGGGGAGAGAGATATGAAGAAGGCAGGAGGGGGAGAATGAAAAGCAAACACCTGACATTTCAGAGAACCTGAACATTAAAGACAACAGTGATCTTCTTATGCATGCAAGAATTTACAGAACCATCAGTGTTTCTCACTATGCCACTACCAATTAAGGGCAGAGCTGTAAGCTCTGTGCTTTGCAGTGCTATGCAGAGAGTAGGAGAATACCACCTGGGTTGTTGCTGCAAGCAAATGTAGTTACTGGAAAAGATCTAAAGGGAAAGTATTAAATAGTTGGGGTTTGATACCTGGATTATTTATATTGGGGTCTCATTGGGTAGGATAAAAATGTCTTCCATTTTAAAGGTCAGGAAATGCCATCCAGCCTTAGATCAGCCCTGTTATGCTGGATAGAATATGCACATACTAGGATACCAGCGGATTACTTGACCTTGCAGTACTTCTTCTGTGAGCACAGGAAGCACTCAGAGAGCAAACAAATAAACTGATGGATGACGAGGCAGGGTGAAAGGAAAGAAGGAGCATCCCCTCAAGGAATTTCACAGATTTGTCATGAAATATTAAATATCCAGGTTAGTCCAAGACTCCAGAAGTCTCAATGCCACACAATTGAGCCCTTGTCATTTTTCCTTTTAATAGTTAGGAATTTAGGAGTGGGAGACTTCTATTGTTGTTTGTTTTTTGATTTTTTTTTTTTAATTTCTGCCTTGATTCTAGAGAGCACCAACTACTGAAAGCAATCCTCTAGAGAAAAAAAATTGATTTCCCCCCTGTTCTTCATTCTGTTTGAACTCTACCACTTCCCTAATTCCCCCAGGGAACAATTCTCTTCCCTACAGAGCTACACTCAGTTTCAAAATTGACTTGAAAACAAGAAAACAAAAATCTGCCTTTCTTTTTCTTGTATTCTAAAAGTTCTGACAAGGGCCTTTCTCCAGAGAGCCATCTTCTTCAATCTCTTTGTGTTTACTGTCACCTGCTAGCATTTTGTTCTGCCTTAAGGAGACAGTAAGCTAGCTGTGCTGCTTTCTTTTTGTGACTTCCTCCACCCACTGGCAGCATCCCACCAGATGTATCTGAATCTGGTCTTCCACTTGATCCCTCTTGATTGCCCTGACTGTTTGTCTATAACCAGAACATTCATATTATTTCATGGATGGGTCTCTGTAATTGCCTGCATTTTTCTCTGCCTTTCCCTCTTTTTCTCTTTCAGTTTGTTCTGCATCTAGGAAAGATTAGAGGCCATGACTGTGTGTAGGGCAACACAAAGGAGCTTTCTCTAGTGAGATACTGTCTTTTAATCTGTAGTAGAAATCTCTTAGTTTTACTAGAGTTCTGTATTAAATTACCTGGATACTTAATTAGACAGACGTAATTTGATTTTAAATATCCACATGACTCATGCAATTATTATTCAGCCTCTTGCAACCTGCCTCTGCTTATGATATACTCTGTCTGATGAAGGTAGTGGCACATGCAGAGAGGCAAAAAAAGTCTGTCATTCTAAGCATGTCAATGCTGTTTCATGGAATATTTTAAGATCCCCAGGCAAGCAGGCATTTCCCTGAAATCAAGAGCATTATCAAAATACTGTCCCATTTCCTCAGCATTTATAGCTATACACCAGCCAAGTTTCCTCATCAGGCCTGGGGCTAGAATGCTGTTTGGAGCAGGTACCTGAGTACAGAATCCTATGTGTAGCACACCTTTATGAGGCAGAGACCTCTGTTCAGCTGCCACAGGCTTGAAAGCTGGTTTGCTTCCGTCTCCGCAGTAATTCACTTTCCTGTGCTCCAGCTTCACAGGGACCCAGATAAATGGCTTGCTCCTTCTACAGCATATTATGAATGAAAGACCTAACAGAAAGGTTTCAGAACAAATTTTTCTAGTCATCAGAAAATATATACAAATCTGGATCAAGAACATGTATGATTTTCACTTCTCTTTCATGAGTTGTTTTTTTTTTTTCCTGGTGCAATTATGTATTTTCATGATTGTGGTTCATCATGACTTTCACTCTGGAACATGGCATATGCTGCATCTTTCCCAGTCAGGTTTTATGCCCATTGTCAGATGGATATTCAATTTCTAAAAAGCTGGTGTTCTCCTTGCTGTTAACCCTGCTTGCTTGCTTTGTGAAAAATCTTACTCCGAGAGTGCCCTTATTTTTGATTTTCTTCTTTCCTAGGGACTGCCTGGGCAGACCTGTTTCCTTTCAAAGCAAACATCAGCCTTTGTATAAACATGTCACAAGGACTGATAGTAAGCATTTGGCAAATTTGAAAAAGATCACAAAGAGCCTGACACTAGTTATTCTATTACAACAGCATTTTGCACAGAAATGTTCAAATTGAAGCAGGTTCCAGCAGTAGAAATAATGGAGGAAGCTCCCCAGAGAACCCATGTGGTCAGTGATTTCTTGGGTTCCTTCTGACAATAATCTGAGTAATTTCTGCCTTTATTAGTTCTGTTTCTAAACATGAATGACACCATGTCACTGAATAACCTCTGAGCCCATGTCCCACGTTGACTTTGAAGCTGTTGTTAAAGAAGATAGCTATCTACTAACACCTGTTTGACAGAAAAAAAATCCCATCACTCTGTCATAACAGGTGTCTTTAATGTCCTCCTCAGACAGAAAACATGCAACAGTACCCAACTTTGTATTTAACAAACATTTACATGGGACATGTCAAGAAGCTAGGCATTCTCAGCCAAGGAGCTCTTAGTACATGTTTAACTTGTAGCTGGCTTAGTCATATACTATTTTAAGATTTTTATGCCTTGGAAAATCTCATTTCAGTATTAAAATATTAGTGGTACTGCAATGTTATTTCCACAGTGCCCTGCTTAGCTCCAGGTCACTTATATTTTGTCAATCAGTCCTGCAGTGTTAGTTATTTATCTATCACTTAATAACCATGCTGCAGAGAATAATTTATCTGGCATAGCATGGTAATTTGTACTATAATTTCACCCCCGCTGCTGCAGACTTGCATTCCGTTACAGCAATGATTGAGGAAAATTAAGATTCCTAGGTCACACTTTGGGCTCTATGTTTTCTGCCTTTCATAATTTCATTTCACTTCATCATCTTTGATTGAAGAAAGGGTTCATCTAGAAATGTGAGAAGTGGCTAAAATAACTGTGTTTTTCAGCCCACTAGGACAGAGTTCATGAAGATAAAGGGAAGGAGACTGTGCAGTCTCGAAATTGGCTCAGGAGACTCATATATCACTGAAGCTGAATCCATTGTAAAAACTGCAGACAAGCTCAGACTACAGTTTTTGTTTCTCATTTCTTTTCAAAATGTAAATAAAACATATATGTAACATATGCAGCCCTTTTTGCCAAGGTCTAGCCAACATCAATGCCAGTCAGGTATAGAATCCAGCTTTATCAGACACTCACTCATCTGCACTAATTTTGGAGCCTTTTATCGCAATTAAGTGTAAGACTAGACAAGGACATAAGTATAAAGAAAGTAAACTGAAAGAGAAGGTAAAAATTTTTACTCATAGAATTGTTTTTATTTATCCTCTTTTACAGAACATAATAAACATACTTTTTTTAAAAACTATGAATTTTATTATGCTAATTAGATGGAGGAGCTTTTTGTGGTCCTAGTGGATGGGCATTGCAGAAACCCTCTATTTCAGGTATTCTCTTTCAGGCAGAGGAAAAAATGTGGACTGTAATTTGCATTGGGCAATGGATTTTATCCATTGCTGGGTATTGAGTAGTATCATTTTTTCTGTTTCTTCTGTGGAACAAAGAAACTTTCATGTTCAAATTGTCTTCAGATGTTGCATCCTTCAAGAAAGGTATTAAAATAGTAATTTTTTGATACAAGAAAAATTAATTGATGCCTGCTAAAAGGAGTATTTAGGTAGATTTCTAAGTGCTAAGGCAGTCTAAACAGTAACAAAATCACCAATATCAGTATTATGGAGATTAATTTCCATGTGAACCCTCCTATGAGAGATTCAGCGGATTTGCTACAGACCAACTTCTTCATTCCTAACATTTATTTATATATTTTAAGTGTTGTATAAGGAACCTAAATGATTTTTAAGTGAAGAACTTCTACAGAAATTGCAGAGCAGCCAATGAGTATCATCTCCTTGTCCAGAATTGCCACCAAGTTTCTTCTTTTCCTGTTTTTTTTCTTTGTTTGTTTGGGGTTTTTTGAGTAAAATGTTCTTACGCTTTTAGTTTTGCTTACTTCAGCTCTGCTTCCATATTGCAAAACAACCTAGGAAGGAAAGGCTGTTCTCAACATCAACCAATTGTTTCAGAATTGTACGTTATCTCCATAGCACACTAAGCTTGGTTAATGGGTACTTCAACCTGGTACAATTTTAATCCTCAGTTACTTGTATAGAACTAGGGAGTCCAGCTTGGACCTGTATTTCTTTGTTTAATAAGGAATGTGAGAGGTAGATATCTGCCAACAAATACAAATGTGAGCATGCAATCTGAATGATGATTTATTTATTTTCAAGTAATAAATAACATTATGCTGGTATTCCAGTTGACTAATTTGTCGTTATCACAATCTCAGACAATCTATCTAGAAACAGTCTTGAGCACATACTGGTGAGTGGTCTACACAATAAATGAATCAATGAAAATTATTAGGTAGGAGAGAGACTTGGGAGGAACTGCTGCATGGATAGCAGTACATAGAATTTCTTAGAAATTAGTTAACTCTGTGCTATTTTATACTTGTAGTTAAAGTTTTACCTGAACTGTTAGTGAATGGGGAAGCACTAATGGATAATGACAGCATCTGGAAATAACCAGGGCAGCAAGAATTCATTACTGCTGTTTTGCCATCTTTGGAAATGCTGATCAAATGTGAACATCAAATTATCAGTCTGATGAGAATCAGGATCAACAGTTTTGATTGTGGTGTGGTTCCCCTTCTTGTGTTATTTATAAGAAGTATTTTCCTTGCTGAACTCTCAAACATGACTTTGAGGCTAATTTATTTGAAAACTTTAGTTCTCAGTATAGTCTCTTGCTGCCTGTTTTTGTTGCTTCCCTTTCAAGGGTAACTCCTCCCCCCACCTTCCTGGTCTTATTTTGCAGGTGTTCCTTTCATTTCTAGCTCATATTCTAGCAGGTGGCTATTCAACTTTGGCATGGCTTTGAGTTATTGTGCTCCAGCTCTGCTTTGGCAGGGAATCAAGCCTTGCAAGTCTGTGTCTAAACTTCATGTCTTTTTGTACATTTAGCCTCTCCAGGTGGTGGATGATAAGCATCCATCCTTCCCTTCTTGCTAATCTCTAAAGAAAATGCAGGCAAGCCTTCCTAATGGTCTTTTTTAAAACAATGAAGACAAAATAAATGAATAAATGGTCCATTACTGGGGAAAAAAAAAAAGTTATCTGCATTATTATAGGGTGTGGATTAAGTTGTCATAAAAGATGCTATTTGGCAGCTCTTCCTCTCATTGCCTGTGCTGGCCTTGGGTGCAGATAAGATCAAAAGTTTATGAGAATTTCCTTTGACTACTTTTGGAGAGAATAGCTGGAGACAAACAAAAACAGCCCAAGAAAACTTTTGGAAGTGCTTATGATTTACAGGATTAAGTAAGGGGGGCAGAGGGACGGTGGAGCAGTTTGCACATTGAAATATAGCTCTCAGAGCTCATCTTCATGTGGTAAGAGGAGAATCTCCACTCCATTTCAGGTCCAGCCACATGTTATGCTTTGGAAAGCCAGGAATTTGTATCTGATCCCTGGCCCACCTGTCAAGGAGTGCAAGGGTTTGGGCATTGCACTCAAACTTTAAGTCTGCTAAAAATCTTGTATGTAGCCACATGACATTTTAAGTCCTTTTCTGAAATCTGAGTGCAGGTTATGCTCTCCATGTAAATACAGCCCAAAATAGATACCGGCAGGCTGCAAGATTTTAAATGCAGAGACATTTTAGATACCAAGGCAGATATAAAAACGAAATCTTTGTATCTGCCTTGTGCTAGCTTTACACTGATGCAACAGCAGATTTTAATCTTACAGACACATCCATCAGCATATTGCAGGGATACGGAAACTAGTCATAATGAAACAAATTTACACAGCTGACCAAGTCCTTGGAGTACAGTAAATCCTGGAAGGGTGGTTGTCTTTATACTAACACTAATTTCCACTCTCAGGTGAAAAAAGATTGCTCTGCATTTCTATAGTACCACATAAAGATTACGGGCACAGAGCCTAGAAGATAATTTAGATACCAGGGCAACTGAAAGGAGGGAAGTCAAGAACTCCTCTGCCTTTTTTTCATCCTTTTTAAAGTCTTAAATTGCTTTCTTGTAGTGCAGAAGAATCATAAATGTCATATGGAGTCTCCATCCTTCTCACTCTGCAAGCCAGATGAGACAGTGAAGTGAGCAACCTTTTATCACTGGCCAGAGGTCATCACAGCTGAGCCAGGAATGAGAACACTTCCACAGCATCAACTCATAGGCAAAACTGAGAAAAGTACTTGGCAGCTTGTTTCTGTATAGGTAAAGGCCACTTTCAGGTTGTTTCCCAGCTGCTGGTTTTCAGTCATCCCTACACCACTGGTGTTCTTTCACTCATTCAAGTTCTCTATCCAGGCCTTTATCAGGCCTTCCTCATCCTCCTCATACATCTTTGACTATCCTACCAGACTCCCCTAAGAGAAAGAAAGGTTTCTTCAGCAGTGATTTGCCCATTTACCAGTGCTTTGCAAAAGGATGTGTTTCCTCCCACCCCCTTTGTCTCATACAAGTGTTTGTACCCTTTTGATTTTACCTTCTTTCACTCAGGTCTATATGTACCTATCAACATTTGCAAAACAAAATAATGGGTCTTGGCATCAGTTTTCCTCTTTTTGTCTAGTATCATTTTAACGCTGTCCTTTATAAATGCAACTGAAAAACTGAGATGATTTGGACTTGATTTCCAGTGTCTGTAAATTGCTCTGTATCATCTTGGGTACAACTATCACACAAACAGCTATAACGCAAGTGATTCAGAGGCTCAAAAAACGAACATTCCCAGAATGGGCAGAGAAAGGTAAAGTCCTGAACCTCCTGTTTTTCAGTGTCCTATCCTTAAAGGAAGTAAAACATGCTGGTCTGTCTGTGAATGGCTCACCTGAAAATCAGTTGTCAATGTCTTTGTTCTCTAAGCACCATTTGCTTGCCTTTGTAGCTACAGTCATTCTGACTTTGACATCTGCAGTTTACATTATTCTCTGGATGCATAATTTGAAGTTAATTATTTTTACACCTGCTTACAAAATCTAATGATTTTAAAAGGTTATTCCTCTCTGAACTCGATCGGTTATTTAGATCATTTGAAAGGTTATGTCACTAGCTGGTTTCATATTCATTGGTTATCTTTAAAAACATGGTTTTTTGTAATGTTGTTTGTCCAATCTGAGCACACAGTGGCGTTCACAACTGTATTCAAGGATGAAAAACCCTTTGTCACACCACCAAATGATCCCACTTAAACAAAAGTTGTAGGCTAAAGTGTGTGCTCTGCTGCAGGGATAGCTGCTCCTGCTGCCTGCAACCCCACCACCCTTTCTGGAGCAGCCAGCACTTTGCCACTGTCTCATGGATTAAGAGCAAAGAAGGATTCCACTTCTGACAAACAGCCCAAAGAAACACTGTAATATTAGCAGAAGATACTAACTGCAGTCTTAGGTTTTTATATATTGGACTGGATGATTTGCCTGGCTAAAATTCCATGGTGTCCTGTTTACCAGGTCCTGCAGCAAACCTCAGAGCTGAATGGAGGAAGGAGTCCTGTACAGTCAGCTTCCTCCAAAGATGCAAGAAATTTCACAAGAAATAAGCTTTTTAGGGGAAATAGTCCTCACTTTGTGTTTATTTATATTCCTGTGGAAGGAACATAGCAGTACAGACCAAATTTATCAGGATCTATGACTCTTGCACCATTCGTACCAATGGAAAAGATCCATGTTTTGTGCCCATTTAAAGAGCTGCTGTGTGTATGTGCATACATGTGTGAGTGTGTTTACGCATTTAGAAGGATGCTTTACTAAATGAATTGGATCTCCTAGAGAGACACCTGGGGATACTGTGTAGTTGCCTCCCACTGGTATGCCCAGTTACATCCATATTTATAAACAACTTTATCTTCGGAACAGGAGCCGTTAAATCACTATCCCTGAGGCTGCTCTGGCTGTGGGAGATAAATGTAAGTGTATCTATGTATTTTCATGTCTAAGGATTGTAAGCCTGCATAGAGAGTTAAAAAGGGCAAAAGTTCAAAGCAGGATATGATTGAATGGACGGATGGTAGGAAGGAGAATCAGATGAGAGTACAGCGCCTTGTGTGGAAGGAAGTCTGCTGGTTAGCAATGCAGAGATGCTCTAGCCAAGAGCCAGGCAAGTGTCTCTGAGGAGCAACATTTGAGAAGTCTACAGGCACAGGATGCCTGTGAATAGCAGGAAGAGGACTGAGAGACCACAAAACAACTCTGGAAGCTTTGAGTTGTTTCAAAGGATTGCATTTTCCTCTGCATGAATGTGCTAATGTGACTTGAGTAGGGAGTAATGAAGCTTGTAAAGTAAAATTGAGGTTTTACATCTGCTTTTGTTTTTACACAATGTCCGTCTTGTATTGTCATAAAATCTTGATGTTTAGTAGATTCATTTTTAATCTTCTATTTGGCTGGGATCTGTCCTGCAGATTCAGAGTTCCATGGAAAAGCACTGGGTTCTGTTGGGGGACATTGTTCATTCCCATCATGATACAAGAAGTAAATATCCCTTTCTGCTGCTTAGAGTCAGTGTGGGTTTATTTCAGCTCCTTTATATTTGTGTTACCTCTCTTGCACAGCTACCATGCTTATGGAAGGCATTTGCTAGATGGTTTTGGAGACTGAAAGCTGCTTTGGCAGGTGAATTGAATGGCCAGAAGCCAAAAGAGGTGCATTTATATGGTATATATATATGATATATATATATATATGTATGTATGTATGTATGTATGTGTATGTATGTATGTATGTATATGTATGTATATATATGGTATATATATGTACTGAGGTACATTTATATGGTTTAGATGGAACATTCAGTTACTCCAGAAAATTCTTTTGTTCGGTTTTCTTACCTCATTTTTTGTATATTTCTGGCTGCAGTGACAGCTTGAGGTGATCAATGTTTAACACATAGAGCAAGATCTGCCCGATTCTACAGATGGTCATGCAAAGTGATCCAGAGACAGGCATTCTGTTTGTAGAAAGCTGTTTACAGCACCTGCTTTGAAGTCCAGTGACGACTGTCTCAAGACTGTCTCCACCCCAGCCTTTACCAGTAAGCTTGGCCTTCAGGATCCCAGGCCCAAGACCAGTGGGAAAATCTGGAGCAAAGAAGACTGATCCACTTAGTGGATAAAAAGCAGATTAGGGAGCATGTAAACAAATTGAACATGCAAAACTGTAGAGACCCTTAGGAGCTGCACTCCCAAGTCCTACTATATTTGCCAGGCTACAGCAATTGAGAAAGCTTCCTGAAAACTGGAGGAGAGTGAATGCTACTCCTTTGCTCATGAAAGGCAAGAATCTGGGGAGCTACAGGCTGGTCAGCCTCGTCTTGATTTCTCACAAGGTGGTGGAGCAACTAATCTTGGGAACCATTTCCAGGCATGTGAAGGATTAGGAAGTGACCAGGAGTAGGCCCCACAGAATGATGAATGAAAAGTCATGCTTAGCCAGCCCTGATAGTCTGCTACAAAACCTGAGGGAGACAAGCCACTGATAGTGCATCCCAGGGATTGATACTGGGGTCAGTACCATTTAACCTCTTCATTAATGATGTGGCTGATAGTACAAGTGCAGCCTCAGTTAGTTTGGTGATGATATAAAACTGGGAGGAGTTATTGATACAGTGGATAGCTGTGCTGCCCTTCAGAGTTAACAGGCTGGAGAAAAGAGAAGCACAGAGAGACATCATGAAGTTTCACAAAGGCAAGTGCAAAATCCTGCTGGGGAGGAATCATCCCATGCAACACTTCAGGCTAGAGGCTGACTGTCTGAAAAGCAGCTTTGCAGAGAAGGACCTGGGGGTTCTGATGTACAGCAAGCTGTCCATGAGCCAGCTTTTCTGATAAAAGAGGCCAGTGGTATCCTAGAGTGCATTAGAAAAGGCACTGCCATCAGTTTGAGAGGGGTGGTTCTTCCCCTCTACTCAGCCCCACAGCCGGAGTCCTGGGTCCCCTTCAGATGGATCTGTAGTCTGAAGTTCTCAGATCTTACATTGTTCTTTCATTGGTAGAGTGACGGTTGTATTGGCTCCAACTTGGCCACAGGATGTGTTTTATGGCGAGAAAAGTTCAGTCTTCATGCCTGTTCATACAGGACCTCTTGTCTGAGCCCAGCCTCAGAAGGCATCTGCCCACATCTTAAGACTACAATAGCTTCTGGTGGCACAAGATTTCTGATTTTCATAAGAAGCCTTATGAATGAGCCGGATGAAGTGCTGATAGATGATAAAGATTAGCAGTGAAATAGCATTTGTGCAAGAAAACCCTTTCTACAATCTAGAGTGATTTGTGAAACATTTGTTCCCCTCCTTAATATGATCCCTATGTTATGGTCCTTCTCTAGAATGCATGAGGAAAACTTAATGCCTAATTTTTTGTAAGACAAATAAGTAAAATCCATTTTTCTTAAACAAAGAGATGCTTGCAGGACATAAGAACTGAAGTATAGAAAAAGAAAAGAATAAACTTAAAGGCATTGCAGACCTATTTTGTAGGACAGTAGCTGTGTCCTGGTTCATTTTTCCATTTAAAGATCATACAGAAAAGCTTATTCTTTTAGAAAATAATTATTTATTTTTAACCATGGAGAAATATGTACAATAGCAACATGCCTGCAGGATGAAGCCCTATATTGTTTCACTCTTTACCATAAACCTGTAAAGCAGTACAGGCCAAATACTGCTTTATTATCCCTTTGTGACCTCCTTGAGTTCACAGGAGCTGTAAGGGGTAAAGAGTAGTTGTCTGACTTCATGTAACTGGCTGAAATAGAATGTGTAAACCTAATACTTACTGTAGGGCAATGACCATTATGGATTCATGTTGCTGATTATAGTTCTATTCAGACCAAGAAAGGACATATAGTGCCAGTGCTGTGGTATGAGGGAAAAAAAATTAAGCTATTAAAAGAAAGAATCCTGAGATGATTTAAGAAATCAAAACCACTCAGGGCAAAGTAGATAGCTGACCCAAACTGAGGCAAGTCTGAAAGGGTTTATAGGGCAAACTCATCTCTGAAACAATTCCTTTCCCTTTGGCAGAACTACAGTAGGTATAAATTTGACCCTTATAAAAGAGGGATCCTTGAAGTCTCAAAAGAAAGTATTCTTCATTGGAACTGTGGCTTACATAGAACAGGAACTGGCCATATATTGTGATGACTGGCTCATCTGGAATGAATGCTACAAACTGTACAAATGAAGTTATTGGAAGTAATGAGAGTGGGTTTTTTTTAACAGATTTCCCTAAAAACATACGCTGTAGAAACACTCTGAGTGTATTATCTCAAAAGTTGTTGTTTTCTGATAACTTTTAAATCTATGGACTATTTTCAAACAAATTGGACAAATAACTTAACGTGAAGAAGTGAGCTTATTTCTACAAATTTTGTGAAAATTGAAAGTCTCCTCTTACTGCCTTTATCTGTCGAAAGACCAGCAATCTGATCTTTTTTATTAGAATAACAGACAGTCTGTCCAAGGAGGAGATTTAAGTCATTATTTTTTTCACTTCTCATCTCTTCTCCTTTTTCACAAGGGAGGTCCCTACAAAACCATTGAATTACTCTTAACTATCTGTGGGTGCATGTTCTGCTCTTAATTAAAAGTCACGCATAACTTTGTGCTCATAACAACTGAACATAGATGTCATCTCTGGTACATTTTGCCACCTTGAGCAATCATTGCCCAAGTGAGTACAAGGCTGAGATATATGAGAATGGAAAACTTTATCTGTTGCCCAGTTATATGTACATCTTCCAGTCTGTAGAACATGTCATTAGGCATTATACAAACTCCTAATGTGTTTATAGGTTAAACAGGAAGGAAGAGAAATTGAGGTGTTGGGCTAGGCAGTGATGAGAACCAGAACACAAATCCTGATCCCTAATCTGAACTGTATCTTCTAGTCCTACAAGACACATTTTCTTAGCTCTAGCATATTGCTCTTGAGAAACAGCTGATGTCAGAAGTATATCTGTAAAGACACTATCTTTCCTTTCTTTTTCACCCCCCCTGCTGTTGAAATAATTTCCTGTCTTAGCTGGTTAACCTTTCCTACTCATTTCTATTTTCATGTAATTTCTTATTATAGTTGCAAGTTAATCACAAATCTATTGAGAGATTTCTCTTTAATCTAGCAGCCTTCGTTTACTTTCTGTGTCATTTAAAGCTGTTGTGCTGTGGTTAAGAGTGTCCAATTACATTCACTGCAGGAGAAAAAAACAAGTGATCAGCAGCCTACAATCTCAGCTGAAGATACCATCAAATGGGAAAAAAAATTAGGTGCCTAAAAATAAAATTAAGGATTCACATGCCAGATTCGCTTGTACACAGTGACACAAAATGACTGGTCAGATAACTGTTAACCTTTTCTCCCCAAATTAAAAAAAAAAAAAAAAAAAAAAAAGGGATGATAATCTCTAAACCAGAGGACAGGCATCCTTGTGGAGTCTGTATGAATGATATATTTTAGAGCATCTGCCATTCCAGTTTCTTAAATCTCATTGTGAACTTGCTGTCGCAAAACAAAACACCAGAGATTCCTCTGACTCAATAAATAGATTAATATACTAATTATACAGAAATTATTGATGCCCCTCACACAGTCTTCTGTATGGTCTAGAGGAGAAACTGGTGAAAACAGGGATATACACACACTGACTAGTAAGTTATGCCCACATTTGCTTTCTTTCTTTCTTCCTCCTTCCATCTCTCATTTTCTTTCTTCCTCCCACTCTGCCTTCCTTGTTTCCTTCCTCCCTCTCTCCCTTTCTCCCTTCCCTCCCTTCCTCTTGCACTGCCTCTCCTTGTAAGGATCTACTAAATAATACTTTGAAATAAATCTGATTTCTCTCATCCAACAGTGAAAGGGTCCTTGTGTTGATCAGTGCTCTGGAAGCTCATCAGTTAGGAAAAACCTATTTCCTGGACAGTCATGGTTTCAAATGAAGACTTGGACACATAATGTTTACTGATGCTTTCCTACATTTCTAAAACACACAGAAAGTGGTAAACGCCGGTTCCAGCACACACATTTTTGCTGCACCCTGGCACTGCCTCACATAAAGCATCTGTCTCAGAACCTTCCAATAACCACACTGTGAATGGTCTTTAGCAAGATTCCTCTTTCCTGAGGAGGTCAATAGATTATTAAAGCACAAGACAACTAAAACAAGTAATTCTGCAGGTAGAAAGAAAACAAATTAAAGTCTCTATCTAGTTATCCAAATAATTAAATTTCTCATAGTAAAATCAGAGTAGATATCCCATTCAAAATGCTTGATAGAATGAATTTTACAGAAGACTAGCTACTTATAGCTGAACGTCAGAAATCATTAATCTATCAAACTTTCCAAAAAGGCCAGCAACCACATACTTCTCAGGATAATTCCATGTTCTCCAAGAGGTAAAACCAGGCAGAAATCTGAGCCATGTTGTCAAATATCAGAGGCAGAAATCTGAGCCATCTTGTCAGATATCAGTCCTTATAACTTTGCTCTTCAAATATAAATATAATAATTTTTCAGGCACCAAATTGATTAAAATTGTAAACTACAATTCGGGGCTTGAAATTCAGCACATAACAGAGCCTAAGCTCAGTTTCATTGCCCAAGCTACAATGGCATCTTCCAAAATCATAAAAAGCAAACAAGCCCAGCAATATAATTGAGCCTTTAAAGTGGAAATCTGTCCTCAATTCAAAAGTAATAAAATATCAATCTGTTTCAGGTCTTTGTGGCTTAAAATTCTGCTGGACAAACAGAAGATAGGTTGCTGGTCTGTGCATGTATGTGCCTGTGTTTCCTTCTTTAACATGGCCATACCCCAGTTCTCAGCTTTCAGCACATAAATCAGTGTTTGCCAGCACTTATATGAAGGTGTATATAAAGGGGGTTTGATGACTCACTGCACAACGGCAACGACTGTAGTATTTCACAGGCAGGACCACAGCTGCTCCCCACCTACTCTTGAATTGGCTCAATATATCCTGTGCCCGTGGATGTTATTGACTTGCCTCATTTGTCTGCCCTAACAGGCTCTCTTTGGAGAAGGAAATTCTCCAGCCATTCTGAAATTGCCCTTTCAGGGTTCAAAGGTAAGTGCTCCAAATGCTCATTCATTGCAAATCCCTCTAAGTTATCCATCAGGCAGTGTATGCACCTCCCAGTTTTGTAGCTTACCAGTGACCTGCACAGGAGCAGGAGGTAGCATGGGCAAGCCCTCTTCCATAAGCACAGTGAGGTGGTGGGGGCTGCAGAAAAGTGAATGGGACTGGACAGATGGAGGAGAGGCTCCAGAAAGCATTTCCCTATTGTGATACCTGGCTTAGGGCAACCCTTGGACAGCTGGTTTGCTGGTACTTGTTCAGGTGCCTTA
>VXBB01014250.1:3911-15897 GCA_013399915.1 Illadopsis cleaveri | reverse complement strand
GAAAAACTCCCCCGTGGGGAAAATCCACCCTGGGGGAAAATCCACCCTGGGGGAAAATTCATCCTCAGGAAAATCCACCCTGGGGGAAAATCCATCCTCAGGAAAACCTATCCTGGAGGAAAATCCACCCAGGGGGAAAATCCACCCTGGGGGAAAATCCATCCTGGGGGAAAATCCACCCTGGGGGAAAATTCATCCTCAGGAAAATCCACTCTGGGGGAAAATCCATCCTGAGGGAAAATCCATCCTCAGAAAAGTCCATCCTGGAAGAGAATCTGCCTTGGGGGAAAATCCACCCTGGGGAAAATCCACTCTGGAGGAAAATCCATCCCGGGGGAAAATCCATCCTGGGGGAAAATCCAGCCTGGGGGAAAATCCAGACTGGGGGAAAATCTGTCCCGGGGGAAATCCACTCTGGGGGAAATCCACCCTGGAGGCCTGCAGGGGCTGGGCAAGGCTCTGATGTGGGTGGGTGGCACAGGAGGTGACTTTGGGAATGCCCACAGACAGCAGGGATCAGCTGCTGACTTTGAGGGTTCCCAGGGGCCCTAAAAAGCAGGGGGTGACCCCACAGGGACCTGTGCAGTTTTTCAGGCTGTCCTGTGATAAAATCCCCAAATTCTCCTGGCAGTGCTGCCTGCAGCTCCTGCCAGAGCACTGTGAAACCCCCGGGGTGCTGCTGCCTGCAGCATCTTTATGGATTGGGGCCCTCCAGGATCTCTGCTGGGTTTAATTGGGATGATTAATTGTCTCGCCATTAATTCAGCTGGAAATGCGTCATTTTGATTCTCTCCTTGCTTGGGGACCGATTTTCTCCCCTGCCAAAAGCTCTTGAGAAGCTGCAAGGCTGTCACTGCCACCCTGCCTCGGGTCACTGGGAGAACAGCTGGGATGGGGAGGAGGAACTGAGGAGCTGAGCTGAGATTTGGTGAAGAACCAGCCCAGGGGACAGCCCGGGGCCACACAGGGGACCCCACATTCCTCTGCTGTCATCCCGTGAAATCCTTGGGATGCTCAGCGCCTTCCTCATTGCCCTGCACTGCTGGAATCCTGGAGGCTGAAAATTTAAGGTTTTATTATATTGTAATGTAAATAAGGCAGGATGGAGGATTTTGGGCATTGTCTGAGTCCTTCTTCTTCCCCTTCTTCTTCTTGGTTTCGGGTGGTTTTTTNCTGTGTATTAATCCCGGCTGTAACGCAAAGAAAAGATAAGGAATCCTCACAGTGCTCCCTCTTTTCTCCTCCCTCTTGTTTGTTTGATGCCTCCTCCTCCTGCAGCCCCACACCCGCTGCTCCCACAGGGCTGCCGTGCACCCCAAACCTTAACAGGTGTTTTTAGATCAGGAAAGAGTTTGAGCTTCACCCCTGAACCTTTAAGGAAAAAGCTCCAGCCAGGTGCAGCCCTTCCCTGTGGGAAAAAAGAAGAGTGGGAAGAGCAGGACTTTTCCATTCTTTATTTGTCGGCACGATTTGTTCGGTGACAAGGACAGAGCCGTGCCCCTCCCCGTGGTGCCTCAGCTGCACACAGAGCTCCCCATGCCTGCTCCAGGCTCCCTGCAGCTCTCCTGCCGTGCAGAGCTGCAGCTCCAGCCCGTGGATGGGCTCTCCAGGCAGGACAGTTCCCCATTCCCCACACGTTCCCAGCACATCTCCACAGCTGGAGCATCCCCACTGCCGGAGCTCAGGCTGGGCTTTGCTGAGCTGGACCTTGGCTGGGCACTTGTTCCCACCAGGGATTGCTTCCCACGGGGTCACCGAATCCCAGAATGGGTTGAGAGGGACATTAAAGATCATTTCATTCGTAAAGATCATTTAATTCATAAAGATAATTTCATTCCTGCCCCAGCCATGGGCAGGGACACCTCCCACTCTTCCAGGCTGCTCCAAGCCCCATCCAACCTGGCCTTGGGCACTTCCAGGGATGGGGCCGCCTCAGCTTTTCTGGGAAATCCATTCCAGGGCCTCACCCCCCTCACAGGGAAGGACTTCTTCCTGATATTTTGGGATCTGAGTGCCCAGTGCCAACCCTGCTCTGTTTTGGCTCTGTTTGCCCCTTCCCTGCACCCCAGCTGAGGGGGGGAGCAGCTGCTGGGCACTGCCAGAGCTGCTCCAGGGATGGCTCTGGAGCTCTGACAGACCCATGAATGACCAGGCTCCTCCTGTGCTGAGCCACGGCAAGGACAGGGAGCAGGAATCAGGGAGCCAGGCGGGTTCTTGGAAAGGGAAGAGGAGCACAGCTCAGCTGGCAGGACAACACCAACAGCAGGTGCTTGAGGAGCAGCACGGGGGGAAAATGGAATGAAGTTTCCAGGAGAAAAGGCAGGTGGGAAAACTCCCAGCAGCTCCTGCTGTGGAGCACGGAGCCACCTCCCAGGGGACAGCACAGTCACCCCGGGGTCAGGGAGCTCAAAAATAGATCCAGCAGTGGATGGAATCCATGGAGCAAGCCTGGAGGGGCGCAGGCAGAGGGATTTGGACAGCTCTGCAATAGGCAGGTCCCTGCTTTTGGGCTGGCAAATGATTGCAGCAAGTTCATCCCTTCCTGTCCCTGTCCCTGCTCTTCACATCAGGGATTGGGGACAAAGAGAATTGCCCAACCCCGTGCACGGCCCTAATCTCCAAACAATCCCAAGGACAGTGCTTCCAGTACAGAATAAGGGGCTGGAGCCAGCCAGGAATCCTCTGAGAAACAGGATTTTGTTGGGAAATATCTCCCTTCAGCAGGTTTGGACAGAGCCTTGGCGAGGGAAGGGAGAAATCAGGTTCTCCCAGGGCAGCTGGGAGCTGTGCCAAGGGATTTCAGGGTGTCCTGAAAGCTGTGGGACAGCAGCAGGAGAGCTGAGAGCCCCCCAGGTGAGCAACTCTCACAGAGACACGGCCCTGCACAGAGAAAATCAGGATAGAGGGGCACTGCTGAGCTCCTGCAGCCTCTGTCCTTCCCAACAAAGCCTTGCTCTCAGTCCCTGAAAGATCCAAATTGCCTCCTCACCCCAGGGACAGCAGCTCTGCTCTCAGCTTTTCCCTCCTGTGCCCATTCCTGCCCACAGAATCCCAGCATGGAAGGACCTTAAAGCTCACCCAGTTCCACCCCCTGCCCTGGGCAGGGACACTTCCCACTGTCCCAGGTTGCTCAGAGCTCCATCCAACCATCCTTGGACCCTTCTGGATCATTTTCAGACCTCACAGAATGGTTTTGGTTGGGAAGAACCTTACAGACCACCAAGCCCAATCCCTCCACCACCTTCCCCAGGTGTGCTGGGAGGTGTCCCCATGTCCTTCCCCTCTGCTCAGTGCCCTCACACAGCCCTGGCTGTTGGTGGGGAGGGGGCTCCTTTAGCAGCTTCACATCAAGCAGCGAGACAATAAATAAATAAATAGGATTGCACTTGAGGGAAAGGGAGTTTTTTTTGCAGCTGGAAGCCCATAGAGGGAAGGTCTGAGATGGGGCTCCCACAGTTCAGTACCAGCACGTCCTGCCCAGCTCTGGGAGCAGCTCAGTGACCACAGTGACCACCACCTGCTCCTCCAAGGTGCACACCTTTTATGGTTTTCAGTCAGCTTTTCCTGCTGTTTTCTGCCTGAGACACTAAGTCCCTCCATCTCTTTCTCCGCTCCGTGAGTTTTCCACAATCCAAAATCTGGAGCTGGGCGTGCTCCTTCCCACAGCTGCAGGAGAGGGATGGATGTTCTCTTGTGTTCTGAGCCTCAGGTGGGAAATCTTGGCTCCCAAGGGTGGCTGGTCCTGCTGAAATCAAGGAAAAGCATTGCCAGGTCCCAACCTTTCCAATGGCTGAAGTCCAGGCAGGACAATTGGAGACTTTTTTGGAGCAAGGAGAGAACAAAGGCCACATTCCTGCCCTGTGCCAATCCTTCTGCTCCTCTGTGACAGTCAGGGCCCCCTGTGCTCTCCAGAGAAGAAGAGGTAGACAGAGGAGACACCAGAAGGAGAAACAAGCACAGAATAAAGGGAAAGAACCTTCCCTGCTCCTGTCTCTTGGCCTGGCACAGATTCCTGCATCACCTGGATCCCCACCCAGCACAGGGACAGGATTCCTGGCCTGGCTGTGAGGCAGTGACCTGCCTGTACCTCTTCCAAACCAGCTGGACACCACACGTGGGCCTGCTGCTCCCTTTTGGAAAGGGTTTAACGAGGGGGAGAAAAAAAAAACCCTTGGCACGTTTCGTTTGGACATCCCCTCCTTCAGCTCCTGTAGCTTCTTTCCCAGAGGCTCCCAGAGCCTCTCCTGGTCCCTTGGTTGTCCTTCCCCAGCTTCTCCTGGAGGTGCTGCAGGGTGGGTGGTGGGTTGGGATGAGGCCCTTTGCCAAGGCAGTTTCCCACAGCATCCCCCAGCCCGGGGAAGAGAGGCCGTGCTCCCACTCCAGCTCTCCAGAGCCCTCACGAGCTCAGGGTGGTGAGGAACAGAGGCTGCATCCTTCAGCTCTCCACCATTCCTGGACATCCAGGGATACAGTGAGGGGAAAAAAAAAAAAAAAAAGAAAAAGAAAAAGGAAAATAGCATTAATTTAGCACGTTAGAGGTTGGGATTCAGGTGCCAAATGCAGGAGAGAGATTAAACTTCTTTCTGTGATTGTGGAGATATCAAATGACTGACAAGTCAGATGAAAAAATGGGAAATTAATTCAGAGGTAGAGAAAGGAACAAGCACAGAATATGCCGGTGTTTTTATTTTCTGGAAGTGATATTTTTTTAATAAGGACATGGACAAGATTATCATCTGTGCGTGTAGGAGAGGAAAACAGCTTTAAAGCCAAAATAGAACTGCAGAGAGGAAAAAAAACCCTCCATATCTGTTCTTTGGGAACACAATGCCTCTCTCAGAAGAATTCTGGGTCTCCAAACTGGAGTTGTATTCCTTGTGCAAATCAAGGATGAGGTTCCAACGCGACAGGGATGATTTGCCCCAGTGTCCCTTGCCAGCATCTCTTCAAAGAGATTATTTGCACTCCATCTGCCCTGCCAAGTGTGTTCATCCCCCCCTTCCTTCTTCCCTCCCTTCCTTGCTCCCCTCTTCCCTTCCTTCTTCCCTCCTAACCTGTGCCAGGGCCTCCCCACCCTCTCAGGGAAGAATTTCTTCCCAATATCTCACCTCAACCCCTCTCTTGATTTCCCCTCGCCCTGTCCCTACAATTCCTGAAGGAAAGCTGGAAGTCTTGCAGATTACGGAGCCCTTTAGAAAACCCCTGTGTGGAATAATCCCAGCTCTGCACTCCCAGCAATTCCCACAGGCAACAGTGGGAGCAGGGAGCAGCAGCGTGTCCAGGGTGGACAATCCCCCCCAGCCACGAAGGATGGACGGTGGAACCCGTGGCTTTGTGCCCTGTGGAATGCTGAGCACGCTGCAGTTTTTTCCAGAACAAATCTGGAGACTCAGAGTGAAGCTCCTCTGCCCTTTTTGATCAGCTGGGAGCCCGAGGCCTCTTCTGCAGCAATCCTATAGATGGTGCTTGTCAGCTTCCAGGGAAAGCTGAGCCCTTCCTGGAGCTCCCGGGGCAAAGCCACTCGTGGAGCTCTAGTGGGAAAGGAAAGGGGATGCCCCAAAATAATTCCATTTCCCCAAAATAATTCCATTTCTGTGTTCAGGGAATGCAGCCACAGAGCTCAGCAAGGCTGTGCCTGCAGCTCTGCATCCCTCACCGCTGGGGTTTAATTGCTGCTGCTGTAATTAGAGAGCTTTGCTCGTTACAGTTTGCTCATCACCCCCATCCCTCCTGGGTCAGGGGCTGAGATCCTGGATTGGTTTTTCCCAGGGAAATGAAGGAAGTCGATGTTTCTGGGTATTTTACCACAAGATTATCACAGTGATGACTCTTTTGGAGCAACCCGAAATCTGAAATCCAGGGATCAAACTCCCCTTGGCAATCCCATCCTGGCACCCACGTCAGTGATCCCGGATTTATCCCCGTGTCACCAGGAGAGGGATTATCCCTCCCTGATTTATCCCCCTGTAAAGCTGAGGTGCAGGGGGAGCAGGGTCTGTAGCTTGTCCAGGCCCTGATGGAAGGCAGGGCTGCCCAAACGGCGGCATGATCCCAAGAATCTTTATTTATGGGCTGGGAGATGGCAGCTCCAATAAACAGCACATCCCTTCTCCCAAACATCTGCCTCGTAAAAGCACAAAATCAGATGTGGTCCTGGAATGCTGCTGGCTGCTCCCAGTGACACGGACACAGCACGGCCTGCCTGACCCCTTCCAACGTTTCCTCTGCCCTGGGAGCTGAATTCCTCAAGGTTCACAAGGCAGAGCTTTAACATTCAAAACTTCCATTGGCCGAGGAAACCTCGCACCCTCTGGTGCTGGCGGGGGCCTGTTCCACCTGTGGGAATCTTGGATCTGGCAGGATGAATCAGCCACATCCCACACAGCAAGGGATGCACAGCCTCGTTAACAACCTCCCAGCTGGAATTCACTCCTTTACATTCCCTTCTCTTGGTTCAGCACAGTCCTAGCAGAGGTGGAAGCCTGATGAGGATGTTTTTGGTCATTAGTCCTAATTAATCCCAGGCTCGAGGGCAGCCATTCCACAGGGTGAGGAGCTGAGCAGAAAATCAAAATTCCCTTTCCAGTCAATGGGAATGGATTGCTGCACACAGAGTCACTGCATGGCTCCCATGGGACATTTCCCAAGGGGTCAAGGAGAGGATGAAGAGGAAAAACAATTTCCTGTGGGTTGTCTGAGTGCTTTGCACTAAGTGGTTTTGCAAATCAGCAGGAACAGCAATGACAGGACAAGGGGGAATGGCTTCACACTGAAACTGAGCAGGGTTGGACTGGATATTGGGGATAAATCCTTCCCTGGGAGGGTGGGCAGGCCCTGGCACAGGGTGCCCAGAGAAGCTGTGACTGCCCCTGGATCCCTGGCAGTGCCCAAGGCCAGGCTGGATGAGATTTGGAACAACCTGGGACACTGGAAGGTGTCCCTGCCCATGGCAGGGGGTGGCACTGGATGATTTTTGAGCTCCCTTCCAACCCAGACCGTTTTGGGACTCTGTGATTCCATAAATCTTAGATTTGCCCCACTCCATTTGATCTCTGTGGGAATCTCTGTGGGAGCTGGATGTCCATGGGGATGGAGCTCCCTGCAAGGCACTGAGCAGCTCCTCCCCGAGCAATCCAAGGATTCAGGGTGGAATGAGGGCAGAGTGAGACAGAATTTCCTGCTCCAGCCCTCCAGGAACCAGGAAAAGCTGCCAGCCTTGCCCTGCACAGTCTGCACCTCCACGGGGGTCCCACAGCCCAGTCCAGCCTGGCACAGCTCATCTCCAGACTGTCCCCCCTTCCCTTTCCTGCCTCTCCAGCCTCTCCTTGGAAACTCCTGCTATTTCATCCTGTTTCTGCAACCTGTCATGCCCCATTTGCCAACAGCTCCTCCCGGAACATTTAAACAGCATCTGCTCCCAGTGCAGGGTGTGAGAGGAATCCTGGGGCACAGCAACGAGAGAGGAACCATCAGGTGCTTCTGCACAGCTCGAGGGGAAAGAAAAACCCGTGAAGGCCTGATAAGAAGCCAAGGTGTAGGATAAAAAAACCACCCAGAGTGTCCCAGTCCCAGATTTAGCCTGGTTCATGATCGCTTTTATCTAGGAAAGGAAAAATTCCATCTCATCCCTTCCAGTTTGCTGTGCCAAGCCCGGGCTTTTGGTCCAGCAGCCAGTGCCACCAAGCCAAACTGGGACACCAATTCCCAGTTAGCTCTCAGCATGTGTCCAGCTTCCCCCACGAGCCAGGCACCAGATTATCCCCACATACCCACTGGCTGGCTGTGGTGTCAAACTTCTCTGAAGACCCAGAGGTGCCCTGAACCCCCCCCGAAGGGTCTCCCAGCACTGGGATATCACTCAAATCCCCCTGAGTGAAGATCCCCAGCTCCTGCACTGGTGCAGTTCCATCCCCAAACCCCAAACCTGGATTTTCATTTCCTTTGCTGGGAAATAATGTCCCCATCAAATGGTGGATTTGAAGGACTTCTTTTTTTCCAGGCAGAGGATCATCCAAGTACCTCTGGAGAGCAGCCAGGGTGGGAACAGCTGCAAAGCAACAGGCTTTTTAAAGCTCTGTTATCCCACTTCCCTCTCCTTCCTTCGTCCCAGCTTTTCTGAGGGGTTTTTATTTTTGCTCAGTTTTGGGGAGGTGGAAGGACACTGTTTGCTTTGGGTCCTGTGGGATTTTTTAATCGTTGAACAGATTGAATGTTGTTCCCAACAGAGGGATAGAATCCTGGAATGACTGGGGCTGGAAGGGACCTTAAAATCATCCAGTCCCACCCCTGCCATGGCAGGGACACATTCCATTATCCCCTCCAGCCTGGCCTTGGACACTCCCAGGGATGGGGCAGCCCTCACAGGGAAGGATTTAATCCCAATATCCCATCTAAAGCAATGCTGGCAACACTTCCTCCATGGTTTGTGGCACTATAATTTCCTTTTCTTGGTGTGATGCCAGCAGAGTGCAGACTTGTCCCTAAGCCTGGCTAACACCCAATTTCCTCTGCAGATATTCCAACTAACACAGACTTAAACCCAAGCCAAACAAGTCAACAATGAGCAGAACAACATTTCCTCTGTAGGAACAACGGATTGTCTCCTCCACCTGCCTTTGGGCTCCTCACAAAGGGAGATTTGGGATGGAATTCTGAATTCCTCACCTGCCTTTGGGCTCCTCATAAAGGAAGATCTGGGATGGAATTTTGAATTTTACACTGGCCTTTGGGCTCCACACAAGGGAAGATATGAGGTAGAATTTTGAATTCTCCACCTGCCTTTGGGCTCCTCATAAAGGAAGATCTGGGATGGAATTTTGAATTCTCTCCTCCCCCTGCTTCTGGGCTCCACACAAAGATCTGAGATGGAATTCTGAATTCTCCACCTGCCTGTGGGCTCCTCACAAAGGAAGATCTGGGATGGAATTTTGAATTCTCAGCAGGTGCCTGTGAGTGCCTGGAGGGGATCCACACCAAAAACCCCCCACGTTTTAAGGAAGAAGCATTTGTGGACATTTGGATTCCAGCAGTGAAAATCCTTCCCCAGACTCGGCGTCATCGCTTGTGGAATTCAGCTCTGGACTCTGATTTCCTCCGACTGCTCCGAGGATTTCTTGGAAAAACTTGTAAATGGAGCTGGGGTGGTCAGTTTGATAGTTTTATGCAAAATACCTTGGTGTCAGGGGAAAACGCAGAAGTGTTTTTATTTTAGGAACTCCAGCAGTGCCTGGTAAATGGCTGCTCAGCCAGGGGTTTGCTTTCTACCACAAAAACCAGGGACATCCTCTCCATCTGCTCATGCTGCTGTCTCCCACCTGAGGACATGAAGAAAATCTCCTTTGGAAGACTGAGCAGCTTGTTCTGCCCCTCAGAAATTCTCTGAGCATCCCTCAGCTCTCCTTCCCATCCCCTCCTCACAGAACTCCATAGATTAAAACTCCTCCTGTTCTTCACTTCCCACAGAAGGAACCCCATAGTAAACACATTTATTTCAGCCTGGAGGAGTGTAAGTGGCAATTCCCATGCTCGTGGTTAAATCACTGGATTTTGGAGGATGCTGCTCCCAAGGACTCTCAGGGATCTTCCACCCTGTTGTATCAGTGACAACCAGATCAGAAATGCACAATTGCATGGGGCAGGGCAGGGACAGAGCCCCAGCTGACCTCTTGTGCAACACATCCCCACTGACTGTCTCCAAAGCAGCTCCAGAGCTCGAATCTCATTCCCAAAATCGCCTCAGGCAGTCGCTCACTCAGCAGTAGCTGCTGCTCCAGGAAAGTAAATCCCGATTTTTTTATTTTTTTTTTTTCCCCTGATCCTTCTCACCCACATCAAAGGGTGGAGGCCAGGAGCTGTGCCAAGGCCTGGTGAACACTCCCAGGGCTTGCAGGGCTGAAGCTGTGTGGAAAAGGCTCCGGCACACCAAGCTCTGCTTCCCCCATCCAAGGGCTGGCAGCGGGGTGCTGATGGTATCACAGGCAGACACAACACGGCCCTGCAGAGGCTCTGCAGCTCAGACAGCACCCAGGCAGGGCCAGGCACCCATGGGTGGGGCGGGCATCACACCTGGGTAAACACAACCTGTTTTCCCAGCTCCTGCTGGTGACAGCGCTGCGGCCCGTGGGGCTCTCCTGCTCTGCTCCCTGGCAAAGTCCCTCCTGCAGGGAGTGAGCAAATGGTTGGCACCTGCCAGGGAGATATAAAAAGATTTCCCTGCGGGGTGGAGCTCGGCTTGTTGGTGATCTCATGGTTTCAGTCACGGTGACTGGCTGCACTCGGTGGATGCAGCCCTTGTGGAGCTTGGGGTGGCCCTGTCCCCCCTGCCCAGGGCAAATCCCAGTTCCACACCACAGCAGCAAACCCAGCCTGGGGCTTGGGGTGGCCCTGTCCACCCTGCCCAGGGCAAATCCCAGTTCCACACCACAGCACCAAACCCAGCCTGGGGCTTGGGGTGGCCTTGTCCACCCTGCCCAGGGCAAATCCCAATTCCACAGCAGCAAACCCAGCCTGGGGTGGCCCTGCCCAGGGCAAATCCCAATTCCACAGCACAGCAGCAAACCCAGCCTGCCCTCCTGGCTCCCAGAGATGGGGCTGGAAACACACAGACATTCCCTGCAGAAGGAAATGTGCAGTAACGTGCAGAAATGGCAGGGGCAGGATGCTAAGGAGACACAAGGTTTTTGTTTTGCTTGCTTATTTACTGTAATTTCCCTCCTGTTTAGGAAGATTGAGAAGCCCAGCTGTGGCCTGGAACCTCATTTGGAAATGGATGGTCCCAAGACTTGTGCAGGAATGAGAGGAGTATTCAAGGAACTCATGTACAGCCCTCTGGAAGATTTTTCAGGTGCATTTTGTTTTCTATCAGCTTCACAGTTATGACAGCACTGAAATCTGAAGGATCCCAGCTTTTTACAGAGCTGGGTGGCATTGTCAGGCTCCTCCACGCCTGGCCCTGTGATCCCAGGGCTCAGGATCACATAAAGTGGCCAATAAAAACCAGTTCTGTGCAGTAAGAGTGGTTTCTGTGCAGGGAAATCTGTCAGAGGGGTGTGGGAACGATAACTGAGCGTTCCATAAATTACTGGAAGCCAAACTTTAACGAATTCCATGTAAGGAAGACGAAAGGAGGAGCGGGTGGGATTTGTTCAGCTCCATCATTCTCACCTCCAAAACCAGTCCAGCAGCCCTTTAATCCCTCAGCAGCTCATCTCCAAATTGTCTCTGTTGTTAACAACAAAGTGCTCGTTATTGCCATCGGCATCCTTTGAAGGAGCCGTGGATGGGGTGAGGATTCCTGGGGAGGGAATCGGGGCAGGGCAGGAAACACAGATTTAGGACACGATTCCTTCTGGATTGTCCCAGACTCTCTTGTCCAGGGAAGAAGTGCACACCTCTTCCTTCTGCAAAGACACAGCCTGAAAAACTTCCAGGCAACTCCTGAGCGGGATAAACCATCCCTGTGTCTGCACTAGGGCAGAGAAACCCTTCAGAAATCCGCGGGTTTCTCTCATTAATTGTAACAAAAAGGAATTTGTGGAACTCCTGGCTAAACCCACAGGGGATTTCCTTGTGCAAAGCCCCAGCCCGGACCTGGTTTGGTGGTCAGTTCGATGNTCAGCCTTCCCAAGGCATCACTATAATTAGCATTTGTACAGAAATTGCCATTACCAGCCTGTGACTCCTCGGGTCCCATTTGCATTGATGCAATCACCTCTCTCTTCTCCACTTGCCTGAGAAATGAGAAATGAGAAACGAGGCACCCTCGAGAAAGCAGAAACGAGGCACCCTCGGATGAATCACGCCAGAGGGGAGGGGGAAGGGAAAAAACTCTGCAAACACAACCTGCTTCATCAGCAGCTGGGGGAAGAGAATTAAGCAGGTTCTTACGGCCAATGGAATGAGCTTGCAGGGGCTGCAGTCACTTTTATGTTAGGAATACTCAAGACTAAAAAAAAAAAAAAGAAACAAAAAAAGGCTTAAAACCGGC
>VXBB01014245.1:105904-124923 GCA_013399915.1 Illadopsis cleaveri | reverse complement strand
ACACTCCTCTTTTCAATCTCATTTTTACCAGCCTGGAGTATCAGCAGTGGGTAATAATCAGTGGGCTGAATCAGCCCAGGAAGCCTCTCAGTAATATCCTGTATCCGGGCCCCTGGGAGGCAGCAGACCTCCCTATGGGATGGGTCTGGTCGACATATGGGGCCCTCAGTTCCCCTCAGAAGGGAATCACCTACTACGATTACCCTTCTTTTCAGAACAGTCTGAGCATGAAAAGTAGCACTACACAGCTCCCCCAGGTGCCTCTTCCTGACTTGAAGAGTTCACCTTGAGGATGAATTGCAAGTTCATTCTCCATGCCCATGAAATTTCCAATCTCTCTGAGAGGCTCTATTAGCAGCAACTGTGATTGTAATTTGTAGACATGTCAGTCAACTAATTTCATATAGACCACTGAACAATTATTAGAATGCAACAATTTGGATTTTTACTGACCCAGGCTGAATTTCAGCTGGTAATTTACATCTGAAAAACTCCATATGGTATTACAAAGTCCCCAAGCCTGCAGTTTCCAACTGTTCATTTAATTCAGGTATGCTTATTAGTTTTAACACATTCACACAGTCTACACAACTTAGTTTGTAGATCTGCATGGATAAATGCCATTGACTTGCTAATGCATGTGGAAAGCATATTTTTCTCAATTAATTTGTGTGGGCCTAGGACATTAATCAAAAATGGTAGTGATTTCAGACCACTCAATTTCTTTCCTCTTTTTGTTGTTCCTTGTTTTCAGAGTGGGGGCCTCAATTCTCCACCTCTGCAAGTGTTGCACAGAATCACGGAATTCTTGGAGTTGGAAGGAACCTCTGGATATAATCTAGTCCACCCCCTTTCTAAAGCAGGTTCACCTGCAGCAGGTTGCACCTAGGTGGGTTATGAATACGTCCAGAGCAAGAGACTCCACAATCTCTGGGTTGCCTGTTCCCATCTTGTGTCACCCTCAAAGTGCTCACCCTTCAAGTGATTCAGTTTGTGCCCATTGCCCTTTGTCCTGTTGCTGGTCTGAACTGAAAAGAGCCTATTGGGGTACACACTGCAGATTTAATTAGCACAATCAGTATCATAACTAAGATGCCTTGGCAAGAACAATTACAAGATTACAAGAAGATTGGATCAAGATTGGCAGCAGGAACAGAAGATCGAATCAACTGCTGCAAGCAAGAGATGTTGTAAAATATATAAGTTTGTTTGTGTGATATTTCACCTAATCATTGTAGTAAAAAATTACTAGCCTTCCTAGAATTATATATAAAGATTTGTAGCACACAATAAACAATGAATTCTGACCACCAGTCCGCCTTCCTGTCTCTCTCTCAATCATCAATAAGAGCCCATTCCCTTGCTCTTGACACCCGCTCTTAAGGGGTTTCTGTGCATTGATAAAATCCTCCTTATGCATTGATAAAATCCTCCTTATGCATTGATAAGCCATCTCTTCAGGCTAAACAGCCCCAGCTCCCTCAGTCTCTCTTCATAAGAGAGCTGACCCAGCCCCCTGGTCATCTTTGTAGCCCTCCACTGGACTTGCTACCTGTCTTTATTGTGCTGAGGAGCCCAGAATGGGACACAGCACTCCAGATTTGGTTTCACCAGGGCTGAGTGAAGGGGCCAGATCTCCTCCTGTGACGTGATAGCAGTGCTCTTCTCTGTGCAGCCCAGGATATCTATGGTCTTCTTGGCCACAAGGGCCACTGCCATCTCATGGACAGCTTGTTGTCCACCAGGACCCCCAGGTCCTTCTCTGCAGAGCTGCTTTCCAGCAGATCAGCCCCTAACCTGTACTGGTGTGTTGGATTATTTCTCCCCAGGACCCTGAAACTTTCCTTTGTTGCAGTTGATCAGGTCCCTCTTTGCCCAAACTTCTATCCTTACATGGGTGCTTTTGCCCTCATTTTTGCTGGGCTGTCCAGCCTGACTCTCTGCCCAGCTATACAAGGCTTGAGGCTCCAGCTTGTTCCTGAGAGCCCTGGTATGCCTTGGGAGAGGGCTCTGCCAGCAATATGGGAGCTGTGTGAATTCACCCTTCCTGTGGCCTGGACTGTAGGCCCAGGTGCCAGCAGCTGCTTTCTAGGAATCTTCCCCTGAATCACAGAGAAGTTTGCCCATGGACACGGAAATGTGAGAAGGTTCAGAGGGTCATTTTGCTTGAGCAGATGCTGTGCAGTTTAGATAACAGATTTAACCATTTGTTCAAGGTTTTAATCCTTAGAGAACTGCTAAAATATTTGGACACCTTGGAGCACGTGAATACTACTGACTTCCTTAATGCATTTATCACTAATGCTTTTTCTGGGGTAAACAACTCGAACTAAGAACTTGCATAAAATCAGATTTGAGGAGAAATTCTCATTCTTGCCTAGTTAGAAAAACCACAAGGGAGCAGCCTTTCTTAAGGTTTCTCAGGCCTTTTGGTTATCAACCAGCAAGTATAGAGAGGCACAAACAAATAAAGTTAAGGTAGAACTTTCCATGCATATCAGATATTTCAACACCCAACAGAGGGAAATTCACTTTATTTTATTTTATTTACAGGCAGTGCTCAGTCTTGCATGAGACAGAGTGTGTTTGGCCCAGATCTACAAGAGCTAATCAGCATACTAGGAATTAAATAGGAGAGTAAGTGCTATGCTGCATTAGCCTGGGGACGTAGGGGGTGTCCTTTACAGAAGTGAGCCCCACAAGGACTTAGGAGGACCTTGCCTCCATCAGACTGTGAGGAGTTCAGATAGTCAGGTCTAGTTCATAAGTGTTATTCTACTTCTGGGAACTGAAATGTTCTCTGCACTTCACTGACTGCAGGAACAAGACATAAACTTCCTCCTCCCTGACCTCTTTGACTATCTAGAAGCTTTGCTACTGTTGAAAAACACAAGCACTGCCAGAAGTCTTGTCCAAACAGCCTGAACCAAATCTGTACAACGACACCCAGAGTCAGCAAAATAGTGGAAAGAAGGATCTCATTCTCATGCAAATGTCTTGAGAAAGATAGCATAAGAGAAGTGAAACATACAGAAAATGTGATATATTACAATAGTTTCCAAAAAGAACATTTTTCAAAGTTTTCTTGAGCTGTCAGCAGCTGTTTAAATTTGTTCAGAAGCAATGGGGCAAAATGAAATCTTTTTCATATATGATTATTTTTATATTTTCAGGGTCTTTTTTCCCCCCAGGTATTATCTAGTGACACACAAGATAATGCACTGGGTCCAGGCAGAAACACTGAAAAAAGATCAAACATTTCACTTCATCATCTTCAAATACTTTCATGCTACCATGGGCAAGAAGAATAGAGGAAAAGAAGCAAAAGGACATTTTAAAAAGGATAGAGGAAAGAAAGAGTATATACACGGAGCTGCTACAAATTACTGCTAGTAAAGTTGAAAAATCCCCAAATGCTGGAGATGTAGCAGTCTGGGAATGCAAGTAGAGATTTAAACTTCAATGAACAGCCCTACCTCCCCCCACGCTTCCTTGGAGAAACACAGTCCCTGCTGTTCGACTATTAGTCTTCGGAGGAAGAGAAATGTGCAGATGGCCTATATATAAAATGTACATAATTATACAAGCATGGTCTATCTACGTGTGAATGCAGTAGTGGAAGTATTGAGGGCCAAGACTCATCTGCTTCATTAAAAAATTTAAAAAAAAAATTCAAAAAATTAAAAAATCCTAAATCTCACAACTCACAGTTAAGGTATGATACAGAAAACCTCAGGTGGCCTTTTTATTTGTTTTTGTTCTGTGTCATGAATTTAGAGTGTCACTTTTTTTAACAGGTGAGTAATAGGCTTTCCTAATAATGTCTTTATATTTCATCAAAATGGTAAATGCATATTTCTATCATGCTGAGCACTTTCTTCCGGATAAAACATCACTACTTTTCAATCTTTACCGCTGCAACATATGATTACTCTCTACTCTGTATTTAATTTTAGTTAAGTGTCTCAGAACTTTATATAAAGAAGTAGGTATATATATTACTTGGCCAGCTGGAACATTAAAGAAATTAAATAGCTTGGGCAGCCACCTCAATTTTTACATGCTTGTTGTGACATATTCCTTGTCATTAGGAGACAGGAGCAGTGAATATGTGATGATTTCAGCAGGACAGAAACTCTATCAAACCTAATTCTCAGTCACATATAGGAAGACTAAGAAGATCTTAATGTAAATGAGAGCTGTTTCAAATGCTGTCTTAATAAAACATAAAATTTTCAGGCTGTTATTCAGTGGCTATTCTGCTTTTTATAACACAACCATTTTCATAGCTGTCTGTTATTTCTTCAAAATGAATTAAGATTGTACAAAAAAGCTTGTTATAGAGAGAAAAACCAGGCTCTTGGTCCCCTAATTCTAATGATTTTTGAATCAAAATCAATAAAGTATTTCTTGAAGGTTTTTAAAGCTGACTGAAAGATACCGTGGAGTAAGTTTGAAAATGCCTTAAGAGGAGTGAGCTGCAGAGACAGGTTCATGCAGTGTTTAGATTCCCCATCTCCCATGGGACAGCAATCAGATGGAAGGCAGAATGGTATCAAAGGAGTCCAGTTGTTCTTTTTTAATTTTTTAAAGGCAAAAATGTTTGTTTTTGTTTTTTTTTTTTTCCTTGTAGCAGGCTTAAGGATGTTTGACCCATTTAGCTCTTTATCTGTCAAATTGTTTTTTCTAATATTACATGACTGATCTCAAAAAAATGTGGACAGGTCAGAGGCAGGAAAGTGTGTCTTGGTCTCACACTGTTGCAGCAGGGAAAAAGGGTATTGATGGCATTAATTAATGGCAGGAAAGAACGTTCCTGTGTGGGCCCTGCCGCTAGGAAAAGTCCAAAACCTAAAGTACTTAATGTGTGATAGTGGCCCTGACAGTGGGCTGTTAGTAGCCTTCTATATACAATTGATCTCCTTAAATTCAAATCCAGAGTTATAAGGAACTTCAAAAATGATACAGAAATGGCAATGATAAGAGGGCCACATGTTGAGCCTGTGTGTGCACTTTTTAAAAAAATATAAAAAAGAAATCAATAGTTTAATGATAGAAAGCGGCAATCCCAGCTGTGTTTTCAGATTTTGTATTTGATAGCCACAGGCTGCAGGACAATGTTTGTGACAAACCTGCACTTTGAGAAACCTGTCAAAGACATGACAAAAATACAGCCAGCTTTTTATAGCCTCCAGCAATACCATCTCATGCTCTGATCTCTCTAGATTTTACATGCTCTGGTAGTCAGGTTGAGTGCTTGACTGGCAAACTCCAAGGAAACCCAAAATACTGCTAGTGACTGTACTGGCTGCTGTGCAGTTACCACAGTCTTTGTTCAACACTGAGCCTGTCACCTGATACATCTGTAACAAGCACTGACTTCTGGAATAAGGGCTCCAAGTCAAGTTGCTTAATCACCCAAGGTCTCCTAAGGACCTTACATCAGGGAAAATACAAGTTTTAATGTACTGTTGATTTACATTCTTCCTGCAGCTATATTCAGAGGCAGAATGCTTTAGTCCCTGTTTGAAGCTCTTCTCGTGTGGTATCTGCTATATCATACTGGTTGTCTGATTTATGCAGTGGAGTTTGGGAGACAGAATTGCTCATAAATACTTTTCAGTTTCTTCAAGTATCTGGAATTAGCTTATGATTTAATGTTTATAAAATATTTTGAAATCTCTGAGAAAGGTGCTCTAGAATGCACTTCTAGGTGTAGTTTCAGATATGCAAGGTCAGGTCATAGCAGAAAAAATGTAGGAGAATATGTAATTTCAATGGATGTACCACATTTAAAAATCTTTGTCAAAGGGAATCCTGGGGCAACCTGCAGATGAGGAAGATGATACCTCAACAGAGCCTAAAAGAAATTTTAGGGATTTAGAAAAGCATATCTTCCTGATGCATGCTTGAAGGGTTATGACTCTACAGGCATGATACAAATTGTTGTAGCTAAATCCTGGCCAGCAGCCAAGCCCCATGTAGCCACTTGCTTCTTCTCCTCCAGGAGAATAGGAGATAGAATTGGAAGAGTAAAAGCTGGAAAACCCATGGTTAGATGGAGACAGTTTAATAAGGAAAGCAAAAGCCATGCACAGAAGCAAAGCAAAACAAGGAATTCATCACTTCCCACGCGCAGGCAGGTGTTCAGCCACCTTCGGGACAACAGGGCCCCATGACATGTAATGGTGACTTGGAAAGACAAAGCCTGTCACAAAAAACATCCTCAAATTTCTGCTTCTTTCCCCACTATTTATACTGAGCATGATGCCATGTGGTCTGGAATATCCCTTTGGTCAGTTTGCGTCACTTGTCCTGTCTGTGTCGTCCCTTGATCTCCCATGCAACTCTGACTTCCTCACCAGCATGGCCGTATGGAAAGCACACATGACTCTGTGTAACCCCTGCTCAGCAACAACAGAAACATCTCAGTACTATCAACCCTGTATTCAGCACAAATCCAAAACACAACCTCACACTAGCCACTCCAAAGAAAATTAACTCCAGCCAAAACCAGCAGATTAATTTCAGAATTATCTTGCTAATAGTGCAGTGATAGGGTGTTCAGTTTGTTGACTTTTTTTAAAAAAAATGTAAAACAAAAATTAGGAAAATTAACTTAATTTTAACATCATCTAGTCATCAATAGGAGGAGGCCATGCCAACTTGCTAAATGAAATTGATATTTTAAAACAAAATTGCCAGTAATTACAGTAATTTTCTATTCCCCAAATCTCTGGTTGACAATAGCTTCAGATGGCTTGCCATGCCATGTTATAGCTCTAGTTACAGCTTAGTGTTGCTGCTGAACATTACAGTAAATATTGACTATTTATCTTTGAATGGCTGATAACATTACATTCTTAAACGGGAGTCTTCTATTTTTGCAATGGCTTCCTAAAAGGAGATTAATATAGCATACAAATATTTATTATTATAAATGTAACAGTACAGAGATTATTGAGTCCACCATGGAGTCTAGTGCGTCAGTCTTGCTTATCAGAAAAAGGTCCCCACAAACCCAGAAGTTATTAAGCCTTGCAGAAACATTAATGATTTTTAAAGAAGCAGCAAAAAATATCTGAAGTGCAAGAAGAGAACAAGCGAGAACACAAAAAAATAGAGAGGAAAAGGCAGAAGACTGGAACTGCCACTGCAAAGGCACTGTATTTTTGGGTGACCTCAGCACATTAGTAAAGTTTGGGGAGTCTTATCCAAACCTGAACTCAGAACAAGTACATATGGAAGTTATAGTGTCTCCTCTTTGGATGTTGGTAGTTCTTTTTCTTTTTCTATCCAGACTTGAAAGCTTCTCTGCTTACTACAAATCTGCATGTAAAAGCTCACAGAAAGCAGAAGGATACTTTACTTGCAAGGTGTAGGGCAATGTTCCTAACACCCAAAATTTAAAATCTCTTTGCTTAGATTATCTTCTTTCTGAAGTTTCTTATACAGGTTTTAGGCAGCGCTAGTGCTGTTAATGTAAAGCTGATGCTGAGTGCATGATACTGTGTTATTTGGAACTGTGTCCATGTGAGCTGGCCAGTCTGACAGAGTCAGACTTGGGTGCCTTGGGAGCATTGTCGAGCCTAAGTGGAAACAGAAATTCAAGGAGTGACCCAGTTGAGCAGCCACTGGTCATACAGTGGTAGTTGTGCTGTTCTGGTCCTCTCCATCTCAGAGAGCATATAATTGAAAGTAGTCTGAAGAAAGGCAACAGGGATTATCAAAGATCCCCATCCATGTGAGAAACAAGTAAGTGAAAGAGGAGCCTTCTGTTTGATAAAGAAATGAGTAGGCATGGTACAAGCAGATTTGGGTAGTTAGGAATTGGAAATGATTGTTTTCTGCATCTTTCTTTACCAGAGGCCAGCAGAAGAAGGGGTCAAAAGTAGCCAGGATATAGGTGAGTGAACAATCTGCAATAGTTTAGTTGTGGTACTCCTTGCCAGAATTTGCTGCAGTTATTTAAGCTTACAAAGAGAAAGCTGGTGAAAGTCATTGAAAACAAATCCTTATGAGATTTCTAAATATATATATGATCAGGAATTACTTGAGCTGCAAAAAAGTTTGGAGGCAAAGAGAACACTTCAAGGGAAAGTATATGGTAACTCTGTTCTTATACTCTTGTCAGAAACTTCCTTTTGTTCTCACTGAAAGATGGACACAGGGCTTCGAGGGCCTGGTCAGACCAAAGATGACTCTTATGGTTTTGACATGCAGTTGGAAAGATGTCACACCTTAGGCTCTACCTGGGTTGTCCAGGCTTACCAGGCTGCTTTGAACACAGGCAGTAAAAAGCACCTATGGTGCAAAACAGCACTGAAGCATTGAATGATCAATAGATATTGCATGATAACAGAGGAAAAGAAGCAACAAAGAAAGGACCTGCAGTGGAAAAACAGGCAGTTAAAAGCTGCATGAGAGTTGAAACTCCCTGGAAATAGAAGAGTTTTAAACAGCACTTCACTCTGCCTTTTCTAGCAAGGGATGTCAGGAAAAGGCACAGTTTCAGAAAGGTAGTCTTCTTTCTAACAATAGCTAGCTCTGAAGCTCTTGATGTGTTTAATAGCTTCCACTTAACTCATGTAGAATTGATTGACTGTAAAACTGCTAGGAATATTTGAAGTTTCCTGTATTCTATGGGAGCATTAAATGGATGAGAAGGCGCTTTTTTTTTTTTTTTTTAGACACCAATATGGGAAAATACAAGCCTTGAGTGTGGAAATGAGAATGAAAAACCAGTTTTGCAATCTGGAACAGTGGGAGGAGGCGCTAAAATATGGTGAAAGGATGCAATGACAGAGTATCTGCAATGTATCCAAAGACCTAGTGGAATGAGGTGAGATGAGTTCACATAACCCAATGGGCAATGTTTCCACAAAAGGTAAAAAGTTTGCAATGAAGCATTCATTCATTCTAAGCAGAACATTAGCAGACAGCAAAAAAATGCTGCTAGACTCACCCAATCAGGACTGGCAGGAGAAAAACACAGGTATGATTAAACAAATTGATCGTTCTGTTTATTGTGTTCGTCTATTTCTATTAAATGCACATGTAAATTAGATACACATTCAAATAACATACTAGGAAACAAAATTTGAATAGTATCAGGAGAAATTATTATACTCATATTAAAAGCATGTCCACTCAGAGTCTCAAAGGTATAAGGCAACAGATACTGAGTCAAATAATCTGAAAGACCTGATAGAAGAGAGATGAAACTCAATAAAGTAATAACAAAATGTAGTTGAAAATCTCCAAAGTGTGTACTGGTTTGCATGAATACAACATAGTGAAAACTGTTGCCTATTTATTAAGAAATATAAAATGCCACTGTGCTCCAATACATTGGGGGACTGCCTTTTTCAAGACAATATCTGAATTTATTCTAAATATATTGTAAGCTTTGTACTCTAAGGATTATCAGCATTGGATGAACATGCTTTCTAAAGAAGCAGAGGCCTTTTACACAGCATTTGACAAAAATTAAATGGATCAAGAGACTAGAAGTATCTATTGTCTGTGATCTGATAAAAATGCCTTATCTGATCTGAGACAAATATGTGTACACTGAGGTCCAGAATAAACAACAAGTGGAAGACCTTAAAGGGAGTAATGAGAACTATTATCAAGCTGTGCCTCACACAATATCATCTGCACATCTCAGAATGCAGAATGCTGTATTGAACCAGTTATTTTGCTGTTAAGTGTCTGTCAGGGATAACAATCACCTTTGCCTCTCTGGCATGCATTAAACAACAAAACCAACTGAATTTCTTGTAATTTTGCTAGTGTGTTAATGGAGTTTCATTGACCCAAATAAAAGAGCAGGTCGTCTTGAAAATGAATACATTTAGAAAATGTATTTCATATAATCAGAATGATTTCTGACTGTAAATAATATCACAATTCTTTTTAGGAGTCACTCAAATTTATCTTTGACAGGAAAATGTTTTTATTTTTTTCTTCAGAATTGATAGTGCAGGCAGTATTCATGATACCAGAGATGGGCTGCAGCTCCTTCCTGAGAACCTGACAGGATGAAGCCATTTGCACCCATATGTAGGTCTGTCAGCCCTACAAAAGCAGAGTTTGAATCTAGAAAAATGTGGAAATCACTGTTTTTAAGGAAAGAGTAGTTTTTACATTGTTTCTGGCCAAGAACTGTAAAGGAGAGCAGACTGGTACTGTGTGTCCCCGAGAGTGACCTGTGCCTCAGGGCCCGGGGCACTCTGCTGATAAAGGGCTGAGGACAAAGGTGAGGAGATGGGGTCCCGTTTGGAAATCCAAGTGCTGTTTATTGTCTGCATGGTGGGTACAGCCTCAAATGTGCTCCAGGGACGAGAGCCCCAATGGGGTCAAGGATCCAGGGTTATAGACCAGATAAATGGGTGGTCCTTGAGAGTCAGGGTCCAATAGGGATGGAAAAAGTGGTGCAAAGGGGTGAGTAAGAACTAGGGGGACTAATGGGGTCACAGGGGTGGAACACTGCTGCAAAATTAAGCCAATGGGGTTCAAGGGAAGGAAGAACATTCTAGGAGGGGTGCATATATTGTGAACAGAGGCTGAACAGGGTGACATAAACTTAACAAACCAATAGGACAATGAAATCTAACAAATATTAACATGTGGCTGCAAAGGCCCGGGGGAGGAAGGTTTTTGTCACCCTAATCTGAAAGGGTATCTCTCAGGCCCCTGGGCCTCCACAGACTGGTCCCCTAGTTCTTGCATTGGTGTAGATAAAATTTAACAGTTTTCCTTTTCAAAGTAAATCCTTTTCTTAGAATTTCAGAATCCAGTCATTTATGTTTCCATTGAGAGGAACTTTGTCATGGGATAAAGGTTTAATCCCCAATACACTGTGCATTTTAATCAGTTTAAATCTTTGCCTGAGAACAGACATTTCACAATCAATGGATTTTAATAACCTTTGGGGGGAAATTGCATTAAAGGCAAGCAGTAATACTTTTCTGGTTTCCTCTTTGTTACTATTCGTTTTCTATTTTGTTATTAAGAATCTTAGCATGAGACCCAGATCTTAATTTTTTTCTCAGGCATTCATCTGTTCTTGATGATTTTTCTCATATGAAGTTCTAATCCTCTGTTTTTGACAACATAATCATTTCCACAGCAGCTAATTGCAATATTTGTAACCAGTGATTAGAGCTACAGGTGGGGATGTGTAGTCAGGATCTACTGAATTAAAAACAAAACAAATCCCAGACAAGCCAAAATAGATGACAGAGAACAGATGTGTTCTCATAACTGGGTTTCCAAAGCAACTATTTTTATTTTTGTTTACAAAAGCCAGCAGATGTAGACATCTAATGCAAGTGGAGGACTTCTCTAGATGTAGCCTTTTGATAACTTTGCTTCCATTATCATGGTTTCTTTACAGGAATGGAATATAAGGTGATTGGAATTGTAAGGTTTTTTTTTCCTGGAACCACAGAAAAATAAATCACCTGCAAATTAATGTTTCTGTCAGTCTGAGGTCTCTTCCTGAATGATTAGAAACCAGAGCAAAGCAGAGAATTTTGCTTTTATCAGCCACTATGTGTTTGCTTAGACAGAGAGTGAAAGAAGGAAATATCAAATAGTTTTACTGAATCACTGAAGAAGGAGTGATTAATTTATAATTTGCCCTACAAGAAACGTGTACTGTGGCAGTGTCCCATCACCAGTGCAGGAGGCAGCTGTAGCTCACCTGTATTTCCTGCCTTCTTGCCCTCCATGCTGGTACATTTTAATTATCCTTTCACCCCCAGCCAGGCAACCCTGAGCTGGATCAAGAACAAATGAGAGCAGAGCTCATCCCATTATTCAGTTTTCTAGTCCAGCAGATAGAAGCTGCTTTTCATTTTTTTCCTAGATCTGCAATCACAACATTTTTTGATGTGCTGTATGCATTGTGGCCTGGATTTTTTTAAGCAGAAGTAGGTGGGATAATTACAGGAAAAAATATTTCAGAGGCAGAAGATCAGTAGCTGACATTTTAGCCCTGAGCATGAGGGTGGAATTTCCAGTGCATTTGGGAAACTCTTCCTTTCTGCAGTGCATTTTCTTCCTTCAGATTGCATACAGGGACTTATACCCAGCAGGAGGGAATAAAGGGGCTGTGACAATCTACACCAAGTGAAAAATAAGAGTGCAGGCATCAGAACAGCTAGACATGGCTTAGATAAAGCAAAACTAAGCTTTTACTCATCATTTGTCTAGAACATAATTCAGTCTATATTTCTTTGAGGACTGAAAATGCTTATTTCAGAATTTTATTGCAAATATCAGACAGTGAGGAGTTTTAATACAGGTTGTGGACTATGGAAGAGTAGAAAATTTATTATTAACTAGTATATTTTTCTGGCCTATTACTTTCAACCAGAAAATAATGGTCTGGCTTAGCAATTTTTTATTAGATTGTAGCTAGAAAATATGAACAGGTTCATAGCAAAACAAACTGAAAAATCACAAACAATTTTTTTCCCCTCCAACTTTTATTTAAGTGCCTATGAAAATCACTTCCAAATCAATACTATTGATTATATTTCAAAGCTCATTACGAGGACAGTTTGAAGCGAAGTGGCAGGTAATCAGACTTTGCTTTAGATTCTGTTTGTCAGTACTGTATCTTAAGACATATTTTTTAACAACATGGTTTTGAAGCTTCATTTGCCACAACTTTGAACACTTCAGTCACTGAGGTATGTGTTCCATCCAAGGCCATTTGGTTTTTTGTGGTGTAAATAAATCTGTTCTGCTCCAGACCCACAAATGCAGAAATCTGGATATGCACTGTAAATATTTTTAATGTCAATATGCATCTATCTGTATGTGAATCAATTCAGATGAGTCCATGATCTTTTCTTATGTTCACTTTCAGTGAATATTCACAGAGTGATGGCAATTATCGATCAAAACTTTGCTTATTAAACAGAATTTTAATATCAATTACAGAATCTTTTGAAATCACTCAAATTTATTTTTATTTATTTATTATTTTCTCACTTATATGGGAAAGAATTTTGCTTTAATAAGAATTGTGGACTCCACTCCTCTGATGGAAGAAATGCTCATCAGGGGAAAAAAGTGAGTATTGGGTATATAAAAAAAGAAGTAATTTGAAACTGTAATTGTGAGGCAATTGAAATTGCCTTTACCCCATAATAGATTAAATCAACAGTGGGTAACCAAGTGTGAGAGGGAAAAGAAAAAACCAAACCACTCCAAAATGCTACAGACAAAGGCATGTGCTTAATTTTTTTTTTTTCCTGGCTAAAGAACAATCACGAGTATTATTGAGACTGTTGTAGAGACCTCACAGAAGGATAAATTAAGTGAAATAATTTGGTGAGGAAGACGGTAGCATATTCTTTTATTGAAAATGGTCACTTTTTTATCCTGGGCACGGGGGGATGCCTGCCTGCCTGCAGATGCAGTGATCATGCCTTGTTTCTGCCTGAACTAACCCTACCTTTCCTTAGGTGCTCCAGAGGGTCTCCCAAGGGTCTCTCCAGTTCCACTCCCTGAATTCCAACACTTTTATCCTGCCAGAAAAGTGTTGACTTTTAGGCTACAGCCTGTCACTTCTGTTACCCAATTACTTTTCCCTCATTTGGACCCTCTCTGAAAGAAAACCCATTTATTTGTGGAGATCCACACTCTTGCATCTTCACAGCCCCAAAACGATGAGAATCTGCTAGTTAACACTGTGTAATCATCTGAAAATAAAGGTGATGCCATATCATCGCTGAGTACCCAGTAGAAACTGCTCCACCTCGAATCCTCAGGGGATATCTCCTTTATGATCCCCTGGTGACTTTTAAAACTTACCAAGGACACACTGAGCATCTGCTGGTTGGCCTAGCATCATAGTGTTGTGTTTGTGGTCTTCATTTCTTCACTCCACTGAACTGCAACAGCCAGCTGCTGAAGTAAGTGCATGGAATCATTTGTCTTTCAGCCCGAGCAGAGTACCTAGGACAGACAACTGTGAGAGGAACTCGTGCTTGCTGCTACAAGGATGAGATTCGTGTAAGTCCCTTGTAAAATGCTGGTGCCATCAAGGATGAGCAGTGCTGTATTTGTTCAACCAGTTTGGAAAAATGAAGAGTGCCAGTTCCCAGAATCCTTCTGGCTAGTTCTCTCCCAGCAGTTCAACCTCTTCCCACACAGAACTGAAGTCTCTCCCTTCTTCACACTCAGCTACTGATAAAGAAAAGGGGGGAAGAGACCTACATTTTGCAGGTGACCTGCTGCATATTGGGATAACTGGAGTTCATGACCACAGCCGACAGCTAAACCTGAGAGCAATCCATCTGCTGAACTGTTCCTGCCTGAAAGCTTCTGAGGCAACGTTTCAGTGTCATACTACAGTTACAATTTTCACAAACGGTTCAAAGGCAAAGGTCAGCTTTCAAATTGCTTCCAGTGGAAATTTTAACCAGCTAAGTCCTCAAAAGTAGATGATAAATGTATGAAAATCTATGAGAATACAAGATAGGCCATATTTAATCCTGAATTCTTATCTCCATTTGACTTATGTGATTTCACCAGACTAAACACTGGTTGGGTAATTGTTACAATGCCAGGGTTGCTATTAAATGATATTTCCTATGCTCTGAAATACTGTGCTGGGACATGTACTGTTTGCTATCATCTTCAATAATAGTTAGATATTAGGTTGCATCCCTAACTTAATCAGGCTGCTTGTTAAATGCTATAGGGATTAGAAGTATGTTTTAGGAAAAAAAAAGTAAAATATATATGAAGATATGAATATGGCTATATTTTAGATGAAACAAAGTGCAGTTATTTCTCCCACTCCTCCAAATGATCTAAGAATAGAAAGATTTAATTAATTTCGCAGATTATTGAGCAGATTATATTACTGGACAGATTGAATTTGACTACTAGTAAATGAAATATCAAAGCAGGAAAGAAGAAAATGGGCAGATGCAAAAGCATCTAGACTAAGATTATTCAGTTGTTCGGAATGTTGTTGAAGCACTTCATCATATTAAACAATTCATTTAATTCATAAAAGATGTACTGTCATTCTGATGAGAGCTGAGCAGATGATTATCAACGAATTTAGTCTCTTTGGATCAACAATTTTCTGTGGAAAGATTCTTGAATTTATCTGCTTAATTTTACTCAGAAGTGGGTTTTCTTCCTCTCTTTTTTTTGCCCTCTTCTACTGGGATTATGCTATGAGGAAAACATTATGAATATTTTACACCTGAGTAAAGTCGGACCTGTATTACTCGCAGTTTTTCCATGTACGAAACCTGGCTTTGATTCTTTTTTGTTTTAGTTTCCTTTGTGAACAGACGTATGACTGAGGAGACCAAAGAACAGAAATTGTTATTCAAATAGTTAACATCTGCCTAGACAGCAAGGATTTTACATGGCACATCATTTTTAAAACTAGTGTCAGTGCAGGATTTTATGGATGGGCTTTATGCTTCAGACTTACTTTCTTTTTAACATGTGCACAATATAAACATGTAGGGGAAGTCAAAGCTCTGCTTTTCTCTCAGCCCTATTTTAGGCTTCCAGACTAGGGTGGTGTGGAAAGAGGATGCCCCAATGTGGAAAACTATGTACAGTTTATGACCACTCTGATGTGAGTATTTGAACATACAACCTAAAAAATGATTCTCAGCTTAAGCAGAGACAAGCAGATTTTCTTGGCAACCACAAAAGGAAGAAACAAAGTGGAAGAATTTTTTTTTAATTTGAGCCAATATTAGAACATATAATATGACATTCATTTTCCTGGGCTTGAGACATTAAGTAAGAAACTTGGGATGGATTTAAAAATAGATTTTTAAAAAGTATCATTTTCAGTCAAAAGGACAGTGCTGTTCCTTTTTACTTTTTCTCCACAAAATCTTGCTAATAAGAAATTAGCTCATATTTTCTCTCTCTTCTCATTTCAAGTTCTTTTTATTAGCATTCTGCCTACTTGTTAGATTTCTTCTGGAACTGCTTGTTAGAGAGTGTTTCACTTCCTGCCCTATCTCAAAAACAGTGTGTACTGCTGTTTCTAATGCGTCTAATATCACTTCAAGTGTGTTTGTGTTCTGCTCTGCTTTGTTTCAGCATATTTGCCATGTGCTTTGGTTTTCTATATTGGCTTTTAAGTATATTTGTCCAAGTGATTATGGGATAGACCTTTATTCTTCCTCTTAAGTATTGTAATTTTTGTGTGCGTGTATGAAATGGTACTTTACAACAGTTTTGTATATGTTCATTTTTGAACACTGGGGAGAGCTTCCATGTGCAATATGAGGCAATCTACAAAAGAGAAAGAGAGAAAGAAATACAACTAAACAAGTGAGGATAAATGAATGTAAAAGATTTCTTAAACTCAGAATTTTGAGAACTGAAATTTCATCTGGAAATTAATTGCTACTGTGAGCATGCATATATCTGGGGCAGATTTTCTTCTTTAGCCTAGCTCATTCTAAGTACTAAGGGCAAGCTACGGGCAAGTGGAAAAGTAAGAAAATACCAAATATTTGTTGTCAAGATTGCAGCAAAGGGAGACAGAAAGAGGACAGCTGCAGGGAAGAAGCCAGGAAGAAGATGGATATGTACAGGAGTGTGTACTTTACAGCTGAAAGAGTTATGCCAGGACCATATTAAAAATAAAAATCATGAGTTAGAAACATAGTAGGGAACAAAGATTGGGAAGTATTACAACATGAAGAGCTTACTCCTTTTGCTTGTATTTAGCTGAAAAGCAAGAGTAATAATTTCACCAAGTCAACTTTTTCATTTCTCTAGAAGATTGCTATGCTGTTTTATCTGGGATTGTGATAGAAGGCACATTTAATATTCCCTTTATATTTTGGCAGGGAGCTGACACTTTGTTATTTACATGCATTATGTGGTTATGTTTCATTACACAGTATAATAATATGACACAGCTAAATGACAAAGTCCCCAGTGAACATTTGAAGCAGTACACATCCCAGGACTGCAGTAAACACGCTAAATTACAAATTCATGGACTGGTGAATACAGACATTCAGTGATATAGGAATAGCTCATCTTAATAGACAGTGTGTTCTGGTGAAAGGGCATGGGCAATAGGATAGTGGTTTACTTATTTATTTATTTACTTAAGGGCTGAGGCTAGAAGCCTTTAAGAAAAGAGTATGCAAATTTATTTCTAGCACAAGGCAGAGGAAGTTTGGAACTGTAAAGAGTTATTCAGAGTGGGAAAAATCCTACAGACTTTAATGATGTTTTCACCACTATTTTCTACAGTTACTGAAGAAAGGGCAAAGGTACTTACAGATTAATTGCAAATTAAAGGCAAGGTTTAGTGATGAAATACTAGCTTTTATTAGCAACTGATTACTCCAGAAGCTCAGTCAATTAAAAATAACAGCCTCAGGAGGCTACACTTGAGTTTTGAACTTAGTCCCTCTCTGTCTACCTATTATCCTCCTTGTCATCTTCTCATGCCCTTAATATCTACATGATGCCAGACCATTTTATTTTTTGGTGTAAGAAATGTCACGGTTATTCCTGACTTTTGCTGAGAACTGTAAGAAGAAATGTGGCTGATGAAAAAATGAGATAAAAACAAAAGGCATTATGTACTCTTTTTTTCTTTCATTTCTTTAGTCTGAAAGAAGAGAAGGCTAAAGGAATGGAGAGGGTGTTGGGGGGAGAGTGGGGGTAGGATGCAATCATCAGCTGGAGAACAAAACAACCATAACAAATAATTCCCAAGCCTTTTACGTAAAATACATTTTGTTTTAAGGTTTCTAATTATTGTTCCGCATCCTGGAAGGAGAAAGCTAGGTTAGATGGGGCTCTGTGTTACCTGATCTAATGGAAGGTATCCCTGCCCACGGTAGGGGATTTGGATCGAGATGATCTTTAAGGTCCTTTCCAATTCAAGCCATTCAACGTTTCTATTTTATGATTCTATTTATCTAAAGCTACTACTGATCCTGGATGATTATTCTATAAAAAGATATAACATCCGCCTTTGCCACAACAGTGTGTTTTGGTTTTCTATATAGACTGTTCCTTGAATTCTCTCCCAGATACTGAATGCTTCCTCTCTAGTCAAGGATCATGCTAATCATCTGTCAATCCTGTGCTCTGTAGGATTTTCAAGCTGGTGATTCCCTTGAAGCCACAATGATCCCAACCTATACATGCACATCCTCAGGCTAACAGGAGAACAAACTATCCTAGAAGGTCATAATGAAGGTAATATAGTGCAGACTGTTGCAAATAGTGAAGTGAAAGTGATAAGAAGATTTTCTTTAGAAAAGTGAACCAAGAGAGTCTTTGTTTTACATAAATTCTGCAGGATTATATAAAGACAGAAGATTGGAGAGTTGAAACCATATGTGTTTAGACAAAAATAACTTAATTACTTTAGGTTAACTGAGAGCTGGCTCAGAATTCTAGGAATTTATGAAAACACCATAGTAACAGGAGAGTATATGCAGTAAAGGACAATATATCTTTAGGACCACAGAAATTATCTTCTGCATGCAGAATGGCTTAGCAGAATGAGAGCAGTCTGGATGGAAATGTATGATAGAGAAGGTACAAACTAAGTTATAAGGAAATAGATAAAAATGTGCAAACCAGTGTGAAAAGAGACAGGTCAGGAAAAGTTTGTATCCATAACAATTTTTCTTGAAGAGGCACATCATTAATCATGAAGACTTCAATTACCCTGGCATAGACTAGAATAGAAATTGTGAAATGACCATGGAAAGTTATTTCTGGAGGTAAAATGGAGCTATTTCTTTTCAAATCTGCTGAGCGATCAAGCAGGCAAAACATGTATTTGGATGTATCTCCAAGAAAATAAATATATGTGATTAATGAGACAAAAGTTGGTGAAGATTTTATTCATGTGATTGTAGAGCAACAGCATCAAATTTTAGGGAGTCAAGAGAATATTCATAAGACTAGGAGAACAAAAAATGCTGGACTTTAAAAAGGTACAGTTTGAAGAATATGAAATATATTGA
>VXBB01014245.1:51549-105873 GCA_013399915.1 Illadopsis cleaveri | reverse complement strand
AAGAATATGAAATATATTGAGAATAGGGTACAAAATATTAAAAAACATGCTAAATGCATGTAGCAGAAAGGGAAGCTATGATAAAAAGAGTTATGATAAAAAGAGAAAAGATAAAAATCTAGGATTTCACAATTGTACAATAAAAACAATGCCTGGGGTGATTCCCAGGTGACATAAATATAACTTAATTTCCTTGGCCCTTTTACACCAGATAGAGATGGTAGAGTGTTTAAAGTAAGATTAAAGTGAAAAAACATCAGACAAAAAAGAGATTTCTAAGTCAAATGTTGCACAGAGAAGATTATACAAAAAAAAAAAAAAAAGTGATAGAAGAAAGAAATTAGAACAGCTACAATGACATTCATGTACCTTTAAAGCAATTTCTGTATCAGAAAAAGCTTTTATTTTCAGAAATACACAAAACAGGGTGTTTTTTTTTTCTATTTATGATTCCTGCTGGTTTTATTTGTAATTCCACCATGAATTAAAAAGCTCAGATCATAAGGTACATGTAGACAATTTAAAGCAATGTCTTCACGTAAAGCATATTAGACAGAAAAAATTGCTCCTAGTTTTTATGGCCTGTGTGTCTGCTGACTAAAACAACAACATAAATTTGGTTGAAGTGAGCGTAATGTATCATACAGTTCACAAATCAAACAAGAACTGTAGGAGGTCTTTAAGCTATTTAAAGAATTTCATGGACTTTAAAAGCCATTCTCTGTGAATCATACTGTTTTTACAAACACCCAAATTATTTTTTAGAGGTTGACAAGCTGAAAAACTCCATATAAACCAAATGTATTAATGTAAAGATAAGAAAAGTTTTCCCTATCAGAATAGCATACAGCTTAGCACAGAGTTATAAACAAAGTGAGAGTGAGTACCTTACCATAATGTAGAACTCTATGCTATGAGAAAACTCCTGAGAATGTGGGTAAAAACTAAAGCAGAAACTAAACATTCATTTACTTTGAAAAGACAGAATTGCTTGTGAGGTAAAAGCACCCAAAACAAATCAGAAAAAGTTGAGTTTTTCACTTTGAAGGTCATAAACAAACCTGAGAGTATCAGAGTCAGTTCCACAGAAAACTAATACTTTGTCGTGAATAAAATGAAAAAGCTGCAAGGCTGACTGAAATTCAGCCTCATGAATGTTTTTTCAGAAAAAATATTCAGAGCACTGTGATATAAAATACGAAAAAAGGACTATTCTAAAACAGAAGTTATTGGGACAAAATGTATTTATTGCTATATACAATTGCAAAATAGCTGAAATTTTCTCTAAAAAGAAATTTATAAATTGAAAGCTGTTAGGATGTTCAAAGTCTATACATTTTTTAACCTAGGTAAGAGCAATTCTTAAATTATAGACATGTTATGATATTTTCTTTGCCAAATTGTATCCTGTGAAGGAATAATTTGTGGGCAGTGACCTTTTTAGTACAGCTAACATTGAAGAAGAACATGGAAAGTATTGCGATGAAGGACAGCAGTGACTTCTTAATTTGGAGCAGGGCTCATGGGGCACAGGCAGGAGAGCAGAGAGAGAAAGAGGTCTTCTGTGGAGAGCAGAGAAGTTTACCTAGCAGGCTTTCCAGACACTGAGAAGGGCTCTGTTTCTGTTTAGACTTCCAACAGGGTGAGACGACCGGTCCTGTACTACATTCTTATCTTCTCTTCCCTTTGTGTTATCTCACCTTTTACCCTGCTTCTAAATTTTCCTACTGTGTCAAGAACTATAAGCCATTCTAGATAAATAGGTGAAAAGTTAAAAAATGCCACGAATCACAGTAAAAGAAATCCATTTCAGAAGTGGAAATTAAATCTGAAATGTCAAAATGCATTCTTCTTCAGCACTGGAAAGCTTAAGATACTTACATAGTTGCTGCCTGCTTTTAAAAGAGATATTCTGCTTTGCAAGAGAGGATGGGGATCATGGACCTGTGCACACTGAACCTTGGTCTCCCACATCAGCTAGTAAGAGGGCCTGGATAGACTGCATCCCAGCTCTCTCAGTTTCCCCGCCCAAGCAACCAATTCACAGCTTGGGTGCAAAGCAGCTGGTGTCCACCTGTGGTGTTGGGATCTACATGCAGCCTGGCACTTACACTACAGATGTGAATTCTTGCTTCCAGAAGGAAAACTCAGTGTTTCTATTTTTGGATTTAAATCGTTTGCATGTAGGGTTTCTACTTTTTAATTTATGCAGTGTGTTTGTATATCAACCAGGTTATGAAGATATTCCAGGAGAGCAGATGAGTAAGTCTCTGTACTTACTTACAGTCCTCTGTACTGTAGGACTGCAGCTGCCCAGGTGCTGGCCAGGGGTGTGCAAGGTGCTCTCTGAGATGAGAGACCAGACCTGCCCTGTGCTGAACTTGATCAGCTGCAGCTGTTCCCAACAGACCCAGTGCAGGGCATGGCTGGGCCTTGCCAGCCATGGTGGTGGTGACTCTGAGAATATGTACCTAAGGAAAGGCAAAGGATGTCACTGATACAGAGAAGAAGGGATGAAACCAGTAAGAAACAGCAGACATGAAAGTCAGAGAAGGAGGAGGAAGAGCTGGTGGTCCAGGCTCCACAGCAGATATTTCCATTGCAGCCCTTGGAGAGGGTAATTCCAGATAAGATGGGCTTTCCCTGAAGAAATTGCAATCCATGAGGTGGTCACACTGGAGAAGAGGGAAAGTATGGAAGGAAGAAGGAGCAGAGATAGCAGCAACCATTATGTGCTGACCACAGAGCCTCCTGCCCCCCATCCTCCCTGTGCTGCTGGGAAGGATGCAGGAATGAAATAGTGCACTTGAGCCTGGGAGAAGCAGGAGGAGAGACATTAATGTTTGTTTTCATTTCTCACTATCTGCCTCTGGCTTAATTGAATAAAAATTAACACTAATTTTCCTCACATCAAGTCAGTTTCACTCACAGTAGCAATTAACAAGTGCTCTTCCTGTCTTGACCCATGAGCTTTCTTTTTCTCATTTTGTCTTTCCAAGAGAGTGAGCGAGCAGCTCGGTGAGAGTTGGCCTGTCAGCCAAGGCTAACCACCATTTGAAAAGCTAAATTAGTAAATTGAAGCTAAAATTCAGAATGAGAGAAAAATATTATCTAAACAATCACAGAGAAGTTCAAGAGAATTTCCCACAGAAATGCATCCATTTCCACCCTGACATACTGAGCAATTGGCAGACCTGCTACCAAGGTCTGCAACTGATGTAGAGGAGAAATGAAGGCGGGGAGGTCTTTTGGCTTTCCATCAGCAATGCCTTCCTGCTCTCCAGGATAAGGTGAGATAGAGGGAACAGAGCCTATTCTTTTCCCTGGATACTTTCCAACTGTGATAATCAGTTTTTCTTTCTGTTCAACACCTTAATATGGCAAAATTACTGTAAAAGCTTTGCTATATCTGGTGGCAGACAAACATATAAACATTCAAATGCAAATTGAATATTTGTGATCTTACTTAGATCAACCTTTATTCTCCATTACTAGTTTCTTATAATGTTACACACAGAAGTTTCTAGTTTATAGGAACATAAAAAGAGTCAAAATTATGATCCTGAATATTTTCACTCTTCACAAACTGACACAATAAAAATAATTCTGTAACAAAGCTGGAAAGGTCTAGAAGATAAATGCTTTAACACATATATACTTAGAATTTAAACAGGACAGTAAGAAAGATTGGCAAAATCAGATAATATAATATCCTTGATGATAAGGATTTTTGAAACCTTTACCTTTTAATTTGGCGATCTATGCAGTGTCATAAAGTGTCATAATGGACTGTCATTAAAAAGTGTCTGGATTAGGCTAACTTATGGAATGGAGTGTGATGGAAGAGAGCAAATACATGCAATAAATAGAGGAAAAAGCCTCAGGCACAGAGCAAAGTTGTAAAAAGAGAAAACTGGGAACACACACAAGTGCACATGTACAATACAGTATTCTTATATCCGTGTTTACTCTCAAGAGGTATTCTCCTGAAAAATAAATTACAGCAGTAGGTGAAAAGCCTACAAGGGAACCAGACAGATGAACAGTGCTGCAGAATTCTGTCTCCCATACAAAGGAAAAGTATACATCATAGTTACTGTCACAATTGACTATTTTAAAGAATCGAGAGCAAGTGCAACTGCTGGGCTTAAAAAAGAGTAATAACAACTGTCTTAGTGACACTGCAGCTTGTAAGCTGCTGTGACGTTAGGTTGGTGGACAGAAAAAGAGCTAGCATATCATCCATAAATCATTGAGACTAAGCAGAGATACAGCTCCTTGGCTTCTCAACCATCCAGGAAAATCAACCAGGATTTTCAGTAGTACAAATGAGAAATACTGCACAAGGGCAGCCACAGAATCCCAAGTCTATACAAGACAGATTGATAGAGTGTCTTCAATTTCAAAATGCCAGTTTTTATTTAAATTAGGAAACCCATAAGCTGCCTTTTAAATATCAATTCCATTGCATATGTTATCTAGGTTAAATATCTTTTCCACATTTTGGATTTATACATTCATGAAGTTACCTTTCTCTGTAATGTCACTGAACATGCTAGGAGAAGAGACTAGGATATAGAGCAGTTGTACATTCATCTTGGTCTTGCTTACAGGCCTCCAGTAAATATGGAAAAAATAGTTAGGAGGGTACAAACTCAAAAGATGTGTAGAACCTGTGAGACTACAGGCCCTTTCAACATGTGTTTAAAGGTTTCATTTAACAGATATAAATTTTAAACAGGCAGATGCTTAAAGAAACTCTTCAACAGCCAGTACACTAAAGATATTGCACTAATGTGTATAAATCAGTAGGAAACATAAATATATTCAAAAACATACGCAACACAAGACAGAAAAATGTAATTCTATTGTTTAAAGGCTTTCCATCAAATCTAGAGCTTGGAAAAATTGTGTTCTCTCCTGCTCCTTGTAAACAAAGTATCTTTCAGTGCAACTCTTAGAACCTCGTAAGTTTTTTTTTATTTCCCAATATAGTCTTGTACCTCATCTGTCAAAGGCAAGGATAAATCACTGTTTAAAGTCTTACCTCTCTGACATTCCCAGTTTAGACTGAAATATATATGCTGAGTTGAATTGAATCCGAGAATTGAAGAAATCCTTCACATCAATTTTTCTTCTGGCTTAATGCAACTAGGTTACAGAACAGAGGATTCTTTACCTTTGTATATCCTCCTTTCAGGTTTGGGTTGCCTTTTTTTTTTTTTTTTTCTGCTTCATGCATAGCACATGGAAGCAAAGGAAGATACAGTATTTATCAGAGATAAATATATTCCATAAAGAAGAATACATGGAAAAAAGAAATGGTTGCATGTAATGAAGCATCTTTATAGACTGTCTGTTGTACAGTAGGCAGGTACATTTCAAACCTGCCAAAGAAATTATTCCCTACTGAACAAACTGGCAAAACTCTTGCTGACTACTTGGCAATGGGAATTTTGCCAGATAAAGACTTTAAGATATGGATCTATGTGAACGGTGTAAATAGGGCTTATGGCGTGATGAGGGCCCATATTATTCCATGTGCTAGACTTCAAGAGGCTTTCCTGTAAACCCTTTCTCTCTAACCCTGATACAAAACATCATTTTACCAGAAATTCAAGTTCTTCATTTGTGAAGAACTGGACAATTGAGTCCACATGTTACATGCCCTGAAGTGGAAAATAGTGCATGTAAGCAAAACTTCTTGCTTTAAAATTCTATCTTTAAAAAAATTAAATCAAGGCAAAATAAAATTAAGCTAAGGCAAAGTGAAAGGTTTTCTTGGTTTTTTTGTGTACTGATTTCCACTTATCTTTCCCTGATATTCATATGTTATTTCCTTATTTTCTCTTTTCTAAATGTAGATACTTTGAAAATTACGATGCTTAAATTGTAAATTATTGACTGTATTTTAAGCCTGTATTTAATGTACAGAGGTAGTAAAAAAAAATTGGCAGAGCAGTTCTGGTTGTTCTACAAGCTGTTTTTCTCTGATAATAGTTACACAATTCTAAACATGCTCTTGGTGGTTTAGTTTGCTTCATTTCATGAACCTATAAAAACTAGAGTGTCCAAAGGTCCTCTTGTTATAGTGTACGATTTATCTGTTGCAGTTCCATCACGATTTTCTCTGTGCAGGCAAGTCATATAACATGGGTAGGATGAAGTGAATGTGCCACAAGAGAAAAGTTTAGGGAACTGATAGAGTTCCTGAGTGCCAGGAAAAGGTAAGAAGCGGCTGGCGAGGTACTCAGAATGGGAGGTACCCTAGCTTTTTTGGGGAAAAATGGTATTTCTTCTGTTTAAAAATAAACAAAATGTTCCAACATTCAAACAAACTTACATGCCAGCTCAGCATATAGCACTCAAAGATTGGATTACAGAGGTTCAGATGTTAACACAGAGAGATAGAGTGAGAGACACACATATACACATAAAAATATATATTTATATATTCTACCCAAAACCTCCAAAAGGCCAGTTTTTGTTAAAAAAAACCAAACAACAAAACAACAAGATAGGGACCTGAAGCTGACCATCATCATTCACCTTTTAGCTCTTCCAGATATAAATGCATCCCTGTAATTTTTCAAACATGTATCTCTTTCCTTATCATAACTCATTTCTTGTGCAAGGACTCATTATCCCAACTTATCACATAAGCAAATACATGAAGTGCAACTCATTTTTTCACTGAAGTAGCTGGGGTCAAAATAGTTCCATAGTTACCTTTATCAATCAGCTACCAGGTTACGACTGCTTAATAACCTGATAACAGACCTCTTACAAAACAACTAATTTTTCACTTTCTTCTTTATCTAAAAGGGAGAATGTAGATGATAGTTAGCTGCGATCATATTAAAATTGTATTATGGACTTTATATTACCTGTAATATACAAAGGGCAATTCCTTCAAACTCATAACTTACCTGAAAAACAAACATCAACATTATAGTTTACACAGGAGTCTTTTATATATTTGTTTCATGAGGACGTGATTAGTACATTTTCCTTATATTTGTTTTTTTTTTTTCTCCTCTACTCAGGGCTGAGGATGAGTAACACAAATTGAATGTATTGAATTTTTAGGCTCATCCTTCCTTTAGAGATACAGTCAAAAAATAAAACTGTCTCACTGACACATAAAACAACTACATGACCTCAGTGAGAAAATATTTGAATAATTTATCATTTTCAAACTAAAATGACAAGTATTGCACATATAACAATGTGCCTCATCAAAGAGCACTCTTTTTAAATTGCCTCCTGATTATTTACACAAGTTTAGGAGAAATGAGTATGTACTGCTTGTAAATTATTAATTTTATTTAAAAAATAAATTAACCAAATAAACACAATATCACATAACTATTATATAATTTTCCCTCCTCCAATAATTAACTGAGAATTCTTTTTTATGGGAAAGACATAAGAGAGCAGTCTCCACAGAAAGGAGTCCATGGTTGCCTTTACTAAGTTCTCTTTCCAGGCTGCATATCACCAATTTTATGTTGCAGCTGGGAATGACATTAAATATAGCAAAATACATTTTTCCTCCAAAGAAGCTCATGAAATTTCCCATGTTGGCCGTGGTAGATTTGATCAGCTCATGAATGTGAAAGCAAATCAAAGAAAATCTCTCAGGCTCAGGGTTGTAACCTAAGAATTTCTTTTTAATCCCACACACAGAGGCCTGCACTGACATCTCAGATATCCACACTGTTCTTGCTTAAGATAATGCAAATTATATGTGCACATCTTTGGGTGGTGTCAGGACCCTGTGAGCATTAGCTCTAAGTGTAGCAAAAGAGAATGTTCTGAAATACTCCATGGATTAAATGGTGGTTCCAGTGAAGCCAGTAGGATCTTCAACTTTGGCTTCCACACAATTTTTAGTTCTTTTAGATGTGGGCTACTGCCTCTGTTGTACTGTGGTGGTTTTTTTGTTGTTGTTGTTTGGTTGGTTTTTTTTTTTTAATGATTTGCCTTGAAGTAAGTACTTGGGAGAGATGATACCATTATTCTCTCAGAGACTGATTTTATTTTCATTAGCCTCAGAGTTATTTCAGCAACAAAAAACTTCCTCATAAAAACATACCCGTATGCACTGGCCTTCTTATGCAAGAATAGCTTCTAAGAGTTCATTCTCCATACTTTTTCAGCTTCTTCCTTTTATTTTTTCCCTCCTGCAGTGCAAGTATCATATCTTTGGACAGGTGAATGCTGTAGCTCAAGGACTGCAGCAAATTTCTGAGAAAGGACAGCTTAGGATGCTTACAAAAATGTAGATCTGATTGGATTGCTATGAGACTTATTCTATGTTTAGAACTAAATAAACTACATAGTTTCGTCATGCGATATTGGTGCCTCTGGTGATTTTTTCTGTAACCAACCAGGCTAAAAGCTCCTTGATGTTTCTGAGTCCTTAAGGTACTTCAAATAAGCATTAGTATTGAAAGGGGAAAAGCACATTCTTTTTTAATTTTTACACCTTTGCATAATTCATGATGGTTGTGTTAGAGGCTCAGTGCCCCCTAACTTGGACTTATTAACTAACACAGGAGCTATTCCTACCTAGTTTGTATCAAATGCTGGCCAATATTCATGTTCCAAAATTGAGTCCTTTGGTGTTGCCTCAAGGCTTGTCCTCATAATGTTGATTTAGATTATAGAACTTAAAGCGCACAGAGAAATATGACTTCTTTATAACTGTTCTGTACTTATTGTTCTTCTACATACATTTCTGTGAGTTAATACAAACTTTTTGTAGTTAACTCAGGTCTTCTTATCTTCCATTGACATACAAACTTCCTATAGTTGTTCAAGGACAGCTATATTATAATACAAAAAGCATAGACTAAGACTGGAACATCTCTAACTCATTATCTGACAACGGGACAATTTTATGGTACATATGCGACCAAGCAGTCAAGTATTCCCCTCAGCCTACTGGCAACACATAAGGAGAAATCACAGGAGTTGTTGTTGTTTAACTTATTTTCCACACTGAAAATATGCAAAAAGGGGCATATTTATAGACTTTCGTTCATGACATGACAGTTCCTACTTCACTATTAAGGAACATATCCCCTGCAGGAAATATTTATTTTTCTCTCTCAAATGCTATTTCATGCTTGAAGGATCCTTGCAAAGTCTTAGTCCATTTATGTGCAGATTTCCACTGTCCTCTTTGTCGCTGTCCTGACCTCTGTTGCAACTGCTGGAACAAATATTGCCAACAAGAGGCAAAGAATAATAAAACTGTATGGTATGGTACACACAATCACATTTGTTACATGACTAATTCAGGAAACTTGACATGCTTGACAGCCTAACAATATGAAGTACAGGTGATATTTTTCAAGGTCCTCTTCATTTATATAGTTTATATGGACACCTTATTTCACTTCAACTATTTCAAAGAATTGAAACAATGCTCAATGGAAAGAAAGCAGGAGTGCAATTAGAAATGCATGAAGGTTAAAACTGCTAAGTATTGACCTTTTCTACAGGCCTGTTTTATAAATCAATATACTTTCCTTTTGAGTCTATTTGTGCTTCAGATAGCTGTAACATCTTGTGACATCAAATTTTATAATCTCAATATCCACTGGATTTCAGTAGACATTTTATTGTCAATGACTCAATATCCTGAGGTGATCCTGAAATGCCTTGCCTAAATCTAGAAGTGTGGAGATGGTTTCAAGATCCCATCTTTGAAAGACAGAGAATATTTATGATACCTAGAGCAACAGAACCAGGAAAAGCCAGAATCAGTAATCAGCAGAATAAAAAAGCGTTTACAGATACATATATTCCTCTTCAAACAGAGCAAACAGGCAGTAAAATCTGGTGAGGAAAATAGGAATGATCTTAAAGAGCAACAAATTAAAATTTAAAATATATAATAAAAAAAGTTCGTAGTAAAAATTGCTATGGTACTTAATATACTGAGAGAACTTATAGTAATTCTTGTATGTTGAAATGAAGGCAAGGGCCATGCAGTGGCATAATCTGGTTGAATTTCAAGAGATGCAGTTTAAGACTTGGATTTTGAATACCACAGACTGTCATCTTGCACAAAATTTGTTGCTAAGAGAAAAACTAAAATTGTCCCTCTATAATGATTTTCCCCTCCCAGTGCAATGTTGACAAAGGGTAGCAACAGACAATATCTCACTTTAAATCCAAAGCCTAAGAGACCTTGGGCAGCTTCATTAGTTTCCAGTCCACCTTGGTAAAAGATGTTGAAGGATCAGGGATGGTAGAGTCTAAAACTCTGGAAACTTTTGTAGTAAGAATTTGAAATCAACTGGGGCTCTACTCTTGTTGAAAAGGAATTTGCAGTTACTTGCCTTTAGATAAAAAAAAGCCAATACCCACTTCACAGATAAGTTATTCATAAAGACCCCTGTCTCCACCCCAGTTCTTATGAATTCTACCCTTCTACCAAGCAAAAGTGAGTTAATGATTGCAGAAAGTCTGGCACACCCACAATGAAGCTTTCCTCTAAGGTGTGCAGTTGGGTGGGCCCATCACTTTTTTGAAATAGATTTTAGCTGGCAGTCTTGTAAGAAGTCAGCAGAAAATCTCTGAGCAGAAAATGCAGAAACCTCTTTTGATGCCATCATTAGTCAGGCCTGTTATTTAGAATGCCTAAACATTTTTTTAAAGTGATTGAAGACAATGACATTTTAAATGTAATATCCTGACACTCTGCTAATGTGTTCTTAGACATCTATTTTATCATGAGCGTATTTGGGCCACACGAACAAGATTTTTTAAGGAATCATCTAAAAATTACTATGCAGCAAGTCTGTTCTCCCTGCACTTGGTATGTATCACACATAACAAGTTCAAGTATAAGTGCTGCTTGTAACAACTCCTTGAATCTGACACCTGATTTTTTATTATGTTTAATGCATGTTGAATGTAAGAAAGGGGGGTTTGGTCAAGAAACACAATGAGCTAGTATCAGGCATACAGAAATACAACATAATATGGTGTTTTTAAAGTACTATCTCAAAAGATAGTGACCTGGAGAAAAAGCACTAAAGCCAAAGAATAATTTGAAACTTGTATTCCTGTCATCAGACATAAAGGACAATTTAAAAAACAAAAATCTGCAGCACAGACACTTTATGTGTAGTCTATTTCAGGGTAGCAGTATATGAATGACACTGGGAGTCACATTCTGCAGAGACAGAAAAAGTTGTTGATTTGTTGCTAAAGCTGCATTTTTTTATGCAGGCAAATGACAGTGAAGACTGTCTTATCCTCACCTGGTGAAGTAGTCCAGGTGGCAACAATTCTACCCTTAGCCACCTTGCTATATTCCTTGATGCACCCTGTGTGCAAAAAAGGCTGTTCCTATCCTCCTGCTTGCTTCAGGCGGTCCATCTAGTTGTTACATTTCTTAAATTTTTTTAGTACCTTAATTCCAAATCTATATAAAATGTGAGTTTATTCTGGAGTGCAAATGTATTCTGTAACAATAACAGAACTGGAAGTTTAATGATATATTTCAGATTACTGAGTTCTGCTTTTTTTCCTACTTTGCACTCACTCTATGAGATTTTGATAATTTCATAGCCCGAAACAAGTCCATAGTCAGGAACTTTGCCCTGCATTTCAGCTTATATATTGAACCTCACTGGCAGCTTGAAGGCCTCCGGCCCTCCTAACTCAGTCAACTGTTAATTAATCACCACTGTTAATGGATCACCACTGTTTCAAGCAGCTTTCAGTTCAGATAGTGTTTCTATCCACAGGCTTAATCTGCCACAGAAAATCTCATGAGGTGATATCGAACCTTCTAACAGATTGCTTCTATCTTTGAGCTCTCTTTCGCAACATTATTATTGTCTTATATCACCATATACGTGTCTGTATACAATTATGGTTTTATGGTAACATTCTTTATAAACTAATAGTACTAATTTTCCATGTTATCCTAATAAAAAGGCTGAAAAAAGCAACCAGAACTTTGCATGTGAGGATCTAAACATCAGTTACATTTTTAGAAAGAGAGGAAATAGGTGTGAAGCATGAAGGTGAACAAAATCTTACGATGTTTAAGAGCTCACTTTGCTATGAAGGGTAGTACTCAACTGAACCTAGCAGTAGGTGAAAAGTCTATTTTCACTAGGGCATCCAGAAAGATACTAATAGAATTTTTATGGATTATTTATGGGCTATTATTTATACAAGAAGCTAAATAATTTTTGCTGGCACCACTGAAAAGACCCTGGCGCCATCCTTCCACTCTCAGGTACTTATGTACATTGATGAAATCCCCACAGGGCCTTCTCTTTAGGCTAAGCAGTCAAAGCTCTCTCAGTCTTTCCATCATCATCTCTACCTTTGTCTAATTTCAAGAATCAATGATTTTGTGTTTCTGACAAATTCACTGATGTGGAAGGTGAAATTAGGTACTACCCTGTTAGACAAAGCTTTTCTTTGTCCTCTGAAATGGTCATGGTAATTTGGCTTTAACAATCTTCAGGTCCCTGAGGGTGCTACCTGAGCAGACCCTCTCCTAATTCTGCCTTTAACTTTACTTCTTCTTCAATAATTTCCTACGTGAAATCTAATAGTTTGTAATTACTGCTTCCACTGTAGATTAGTTACCCATAGTCCATGAGGCCCCTTGAACAAATCGGTATGTTGCAGCAGGGTTTATCAGCTCTGTTCTCTGCAGAAAACTGGGGCACCAACTGAACAGCTATTTTCATACTTGTGAACAGTCTTCAGTTAAAAAACACTGACGTTAGTTTTTTGTTATTCTGACTGCTGTGCTCTAGAAAGCATGGGGGCAGGAGAAGAAACGACCTGAAACACTACACACAAATTAATATTACCCCAGCACCACCTGAAGTTGATCTTTAGATGTCGTTTGCCTGCTTGAAAAGGCCATTTTCCTTCAATAGACAATTTCTCATGCCCAGTCAGGAGAGCTAAGAGAGGCGTAATTGGATATGAAGATGTTTCAGAAAAGTTTAATATATTTAAGAGAATACTTTATTGGGAACCATTACCAAGATGCAGTATAAGCACTTGAGGATTGAGCACAACATTTTCAAGAGAAATCACTTAACACTTGTTTTGCAGGTGAGTCCTTTTTCCCCCAAAGAAATTAAAAATTGTCCTTAGAGATATTCCTCATCAAAATAAATTCAGGAAGATTGAAAATCTGTATGTAATTACAGACACACTGTTAGTTATTTCTGCTCAAAGAACACTCTTAATTTTGTCAACTGCTTATGTTTAGCTGTTTTACAAAAATTGATCAAGATATGCTGCAAGTGCATCAATCTCTCAGTCCTAATAAAAGGCATACGGTTATAACATCAAAATGACTGATAGATTTATATATATAAAGCATCTTAGCAATGTGATATCCAAGTGAAACTTGAAGACTTCCAATAGATCATAACTTCCCAGTTTTCATGTTGAACTTAAAGAAGGCATAACTGAGATTAAGTAGAGCAAAAGCCAAGACCAATGGAGGTTAATGTGTTATCTGTGTGAGTATTAAGAAAAAAGGTTTTATGAAACACAAAGGATTAATTTGACTGACTTTGAGCAACACCCTAGACGTACATAGCATTTCCATTTTTTGACTTCTAATGCTATCATTCATGTCTTCTTGGCACATATCTAATCATAGCTAGCAATAGAGTTTGGGTGGCTAGGAGCAAGATGGATAGTCTGAGCTGGAAGCAACTGATGATGGTAGTTTGATGGTAGATGGACTTTGTGCCAAGCACCGTGCATTCACGTGGCTGGTCTGATGCTGTGAGTCTCTTTGAAAGAAAAGAGATCATTTAAAGGATGACAAGTAAAGACTGTCAGTTAAAGGAGTGGATAACAGTCCTTGGAAATGAGAATAAAAAATCTAAACATCTGATAACTTACCAAGCACGCAAATTCATTTCTGAAGACAAATATGTCTGTCAATTGAACAGATTCTTCCCTTCCTCCCTCTTTTAAACTTTGATTTCCAGCTCAGATTTACTAGACACTTTTAAAATTTATTCCTCTGATGCTATTTTTGCTAGTTTCTTTATAGACTAGAACTGCAATTTTAATAGATTCTAAAAATGAGTCCTGTTATTTTTAGTACACAGAACACTGTGTACTAAATGCAATGCAATAGAAGTTGCACAAAATACATGAACTTTAATACTTCTGCTGTGCATTTAAGTATTGAAAGTGTTAGTTCACTTTTTTCTACAAAACCTGGTATGTAAATCTTTCTTTAAGTAAATGCTTGATTGTTTTCCCTTTCTGTGTTCCATATAATGGGAATGAGAATTCAGAAGATATTTGTGAAAACAATAATATTTATCACACAATGGATATTTTGAATCATAACCCTTATGGATAAAGTCCAGGTTTCAGCTAAAATGATGTTAGGGAAATGATAGTAATAATAGGAAACTCTATATAAAACAGCTATTTTTTAAAAAATCATACAATAAATAATAGAAGTGTTTTAAAACATGATCAGTAGGCACAGAAATATTTCTGCTTTTAAAATAACTTAATTTGGACAAGATCTCTTCCCAAATTCACTACTTTGGAAAAAAATAGGCAATTAAAAGTGCCATAATTAAATTATCTTTTATGTACTGTCCATGCCCACAGTAATTCATAATAATTTACAAAGTAAGCATAATCTGATTAAATTAGTGTTAAAGTAATTCCTTAATACTGATGGAGTTTACTTGGGTTGTTGATTAATTATGACATTAATACAAAATACTATGGAGTAGATGCCATCATGCACAGCTATATTTGTCAGCCTAGAGCATTATAAGCATGACTATTCTGCAGTTACAAAAGTATTGTAATTCTCTAATTTGTATCTACTTCACATAATTCTAATTTTGAGTGTCCAAAATGTTTCTCTGAACCTAAAACTATATATTAATGGCCCTACATCTTATAAAGTGCTTTCAAAGATACAATAGATTATTTTCTACATACTGTAGATTATTTTCTACAGTCTAAAGACTGTAGTGCAGGTAGTAAACAGCTTGGACTACATAATGAAAGTTGCAAAAATTCAAAGCTGGCCAAACCTATTGATCTCACTACAGTACTAACCGGCTGACTTTAACTGCAAAAACATATTTAAAAAATTTAAATCTAAGATAATGTGGCTTCTGCATTAATTCAATTCTTGCTTCAGCAAAGAAAAAAAAAAGGTGTTTCTTGTACAAATCCTACTGTTGCAGAGTAATGCCTTAGATACAAACTGCTTGGCTACTCTTAATGTTCTCTGCACTGCTGAGGATCTCAGAAAAACTGGAGGGATACATCACAGTAAATATCAATGATCAAGATTTTCCAGTTATTAAGTCACACCTACTTGTCAAGCAGTTGATCCAAATGAAGTAAAACTATGAATTTGTAAATAGAAGGAGTAAAGCAAGGAGATTTCTAAGAAAAAATTAAGGTCACACTTCCAGAATATTTACCTAAAATGTAGATACATCACCAGAGAGGCAATTCTATGACACCAGTTGAAACATGTTCCTATAGTGAACCAGTTAACCAGAACCATAGAGTGATTTTGAAGTTGAGAGAAGGTTTACATGACTCCAAGTGTTTAGTCAAAAGAGATAGTAATGACTCACCTCTTTGGTTTTCCTGAACTAGTCTGTGTATCCTTTTCAGGTACAGAAGAGCTGACAGATGGAAATACCTTTGACAGAGAAAAGAAATATAGGTATTTGGGCAACATACGAGGAAATAATTGCAATAAAATAAGAGAATTTTCTTTGAAAGAATGCCTGAATATTTCTAAGCCCTTTTGCATAAATCTGAGTTGAAATTTTACATGATTTTATACATACAACTAAACTAATGTAGAATTCAGTAGATAATGATCTGAATCAAAATCTTGCTCTGGGCAAGAAAGAATGTATCATATAGGGTACTAAGAATTTATTTTTAGTTACAATAATATTTTCATGGTCTAATAATCCAAAACAGCACAGGAAAATGTAATTAATTATAGTTAAAATTTCTTGACAAGCAACTTCTATCTCACCCATTCCTTTGTTGCAATGTTCACCTTTCCAACGTCCTTCTGAATCCTATGGTCAAGAGCTGAGCCTTTCTCAGCTGCCACAGTGGTGGTAGTGATAATAAGTCATCAGCAACCTGAGGCTTTGGAGGAAGGAGCATAATGTTTGTGGTGGAGTTTCTTTCCTTTCTGTCCCCGGTTTGTTCCTACTGACTAGCTTTTTCAGAACATTTTCCTTTCCATTGATCCACAGCTATTTCTGACATAAGGAGCTGCTGTTCTCCATGCAATAATTCCCTAAGCCTGTGGGACTATTGCTGCACAAGATACTTTTAATGTACTACAACTGGAGTGATTTCACCACACAATTGTTGTAACAAGCTAAACCTGGCTCAGGCTGTGCCAGCCTGGATGAGACCTGAGACCGGTGGCCTTCTACCAACAATGGCAGAAAATCATATTCACTGGGCTAGATCTATCACCAAAGTGAACAAAAATTTACCTCTGACTTTCACCTAGTGGGATCTTGCTCTGCTCATGCATTCCATGAGGTAAAAGGGAAACAAAACAAAACTGTACTTGTGTTTCCTGAATGTAAAACAAAATATTAGATAATCAAAAGTTCAGAGGACAAATGTCAGTTTTCTCTTCTTAAACATTCAATATAATTAACATTGCTAAGAAAGGGCAGTGTGTTCGGTGGTTGGAATGTAAAATTGAAAATATTGAAACAGTGACAAAACCCTATTTTCTGTCTTGCTAGATGAGAGACTTGAAATTGCACATGTTGGATAATGTGTTCACAGGTAGAATTGGGAGAATGGAGGTAGTAAAACCAAGACAACTTCCCAAATTCATAATACATTTTATATTTATTAATCTGGAGTTTTTTTCCAAATAGAGCTTTTTTCTTATTCATGCAGGTTTTTTTCATTGTTACATAAGTAAGTGAAAGCTCCTTTTGAGACTGATGTCTTCCAAATGTGGAAGTAGAAATGTTCCTTATTAGCTTGCAGTATATCATTGATGCCACTGTATGTTTTTGTTATTTCTTTGAACTAAACAATGTTAATATCCGTATTTTTCCATAAAGCAGTTTTCCTCATAGTTGCTTACTTTATTCTTCAATCATTCTTTGTTTCTAAATCTTCTTTGAGATAATGAAAATGGGAAGAGAGTTATAAAAAAAACATGTCTGAGATGAATAGCTACATCTTTCATAAATCTGTTTTTTAATTACAAATGAGCTCAACATAGTAATGCGTTTTACTTTAATTACGATTTTGATGACCTTCTTAGAGCTGAAAGCCATTTCTCTTTATTTAATGACATTCATGTGTGTGTTTCAGGAGTTCTGTTGCTAAGTGATTTCCAGGGAAGCTAGTGAAGCAAACTAATGAAGTGGCAGATAATATTTTGTAGCGTTTTTATGGAATGACATTATTGGATCACGAAGGGACCTGTCTCACATTTGCAAAATCTTCAGAGTTTGAAGGTTTGAGAGAGCATATCAAGCTCAAATTTGAAAAGAATCCCCCCACCTCCTTATTTTACTGCATCCAGCTTGTGTGTTTGACCATATAGGACATGAGGCTAGTGATAGATAAGTGAAATTCGTTTTTTCCCCATTACTTTAAAAGGTCCAAAGTATGTTTGACTCTCGTATATCTCTGTTTCTTTTCTTTCTCTTTCTCTTGGGTGCTTACTCTTTTTAAATAAGCATCACCATTTCTCTTTCCTGCAGCTTTGTTTCTGAAAGAAGCTAAAGTGCACTACATCTGACATATATAGTGTATAAATTCAGCTTGAAGATATGGAACTTGTCAACTTCAGAGTGTATCTGCAGCAGGTGGAAGTGACACAGCACTGACTTCAGTGCAGTTCTGTCACAACAGCGATGGAACTTGGGCTCAGCTCCACAAACAGTTTTAAAACACTGTTTATAACAGATTTGTTCATAAGTAATCTCCTTCACAATGGCAACCCAAAAGAGTGGGATCTTAAAATGGAAATGCTTAAGCAATTCTAGAAGAAAACTGGTGTAGGATTGTTATACTGTGTCATGTTTCAGAGAGGAGAAGAAGCCTTATTTACTTTTAGATCAAGGATTTTAAGTCTTCAGTTGGAAAGACAAGGAGTATCAATAAGTTACAGAGCATCTGGGTACCAGTTAAGTATACAGTAAATGACATGTCCTTTAGTTGTACGTTATATGTGGTCTTAATATGCATTTTTAAAAACTGATTCTTTAAAATGGTTACTGACATATAGCTTGTATATGAAGGAAAAGGAAGCATTTTCAAAGATAAGTGGATGTACAGAATCCAGCCTTTACCAGATTTCAATAATTATTAAAACTCTCTGACCTTTCTTAAAGAAATGAACCACAAGTTGGTATTTTTATTTTCTTTTTAAGACCGTGAAGACAAAAGCATTGTATAAAGCGTAAAAGTTAAACTAAATTGATTTCAAGTTTGAGAAATTCAGGGAAAATTATAGTTTGGACATATTTTAATTTAGAAAACATGAATTTTGCAATAGCTTTTCTTTCTCACTCTGACTTTCCTATAGATCTTCTTTTTCTCACTTAATAAAATACCTGCTCCCACTGATCCTGCTGGCATCAAAACCATGTTTGTATTATACATTATTAAAGTAGTGTCAGACTCATGATATAGTATGCTTGGGGCTTTGCAGCAGCATTCTTTTACTTGGTGTTCCTTGAAAAATACTCAAGGGACTCTAAGGCAGTATTAGCTCCTTTTACAATGTACTGCATAACCAGTTTAGTTGTATGGCATTAGGTTACTAAACAAAATCAAAGGTGGTGGTGCTTCCTACATTCTACTTCAGAGTTACATTTTGTAGGCAGGCTTTTCAGTGCCCACAGAAAAGGCCTAATATTTGACAGATGGTATATATTTGTTTATATTAAATATACCAGTGGGGAAGTCACACAAATGGTGGCTAAAGAGAATAGCTTACTGTTTCTCTGTGAGAGTGGGTACCAAACCTGAAAGTTCCTCCACTACTCGTGTACCAACAGCCTCAAAATACTCCTGCTGCAACCTGCTCAAAGGGTAACACACACCACTCTAATTTTTAAATTAAGTCCTGTCTCTCTTCTCAGGACTGAAAGTAAAATATTCTTCATGGTTCCGTGCGACAGAAGAGAATAATTTTCAGCTGGAGAAGAAGATGATACAAGAAAAGGGCAAGTATTTAAATTGCAAAGATTAAATGGTAAATAAAACTGATCCCATGGCAGTCTGCAGCATATGTGCATATCGTGTGCCCTGAAAGAGGACAGAGATGTGAAAGGATTGCCTTTTTGTCTGATTCTGTTTGCTGCATGAGCCAGGTGGAGCTCTCCCAGAGAGAAAGTAGGTCTCCTCAGAATAAACAATCAGACATTTTGAAGCAGAAACCTGATTTCTGCTAAATTTATTCTGCTCTCTAAAGAGATTGAGAAGGACTTCAAGATAGAGACTGTAATACAAATAAACTGAAGTTCAGTAAGATTCAGTAAGGAGCAGGAGAAAGGAAGGTGGGTAGCCCTCAGGGGCAGAAAGACATTTTTCCCAGGAGAAAATGGGCAACAACTTCTGAGGTAGGGAAGAAGCCCTGAAACAATATTCAACCAGTTCTGTAACACTAAGACTTGGTGAATCAAGTGAAGGTAGAGTCCCACCTTGCAACAATATGTTGTGCAGGCTGTTGTGCAGTTCTTTTGTTCCAAGGTTACACTCCAGAAATCCAGATTTTTCATCTCAAAACTGCTGTGTGCTAGTTGGTGTTCCAGTATGGAAAATCAAGGGCCTTTTGGTGACTTGTGTCATATTCAATTTTCAGAAAAATTCAATACTGTGGCTTACTAGGGATGTTTCATGTTAGGAAGACATTGCTGAAATTCATGGTTTACTTGTACTCAGTTGGCACTGAAAGGTGCAAAACTTAAAATGATGCTAAACATTCATGTTTGAATGCTGTCCTCATCCCTGTGTCAACCAGGGGTGAACAGAGGAAGATTGGAATATTTCCTGTGAACAAGCTGTTCCTTTGAATAGTAAGAGATGTTAGTGCTGATTTCATGTCAGACATAAAGAGTTTTCATCTGTCTGCTACTGCTATCAGTACTGGAAGTCAATATAAGCAGTGATTTTTGGACTTGAGATTCCAGATCTCTCCTGCGAACTGAGGAGAATCAGCCTAATTACTTAGTACCTGCAACAATAGTTACACAACTGGATGCTTTTCACAACTACACTTTATCTGGAGCAGACTGACATAACTGTGTCAGTTAACCTTTCCTTCTCTCTTCACACTGAAGGTTTAGCAACCCACGTGTTGCCTCCAGATAATTACATAAATGAGTTATAAATACTTTATCAGAATATTAGGCATGATGGCCTGGGGCAAAATTTGTTAAATCACTGAATATGTGTAGCATCTGATTTTTTTCTGTAGCAGTGTATTTTGTTCTACAATAAAGCAAAAAACAAATTAGGTGGGCTTTGTTAGTCAGAGTGCTTATGAATTCCCTGCTCAGGACAGATAAACATTTTATTGAGCATATGAGGACTCATTACTCCTACACATAAGGAAAAAAGTCAGACATTATAGCACATTACAGTTAGCGCATTTTTCTGAAAGGGGAATAGATGGAAGACTGGTACCTTGTTGCACCCTTCTCTTGTCTCCACCTTCCCTTCACACCTTCTCCCCTAAGTCAGTTTTACAGTAATACCCATTCTGTAATATGTTTATAGTAATTGAGACATATAATCCAATGGAAGACTGTGTATTGCTGTATTCTTCCCTAGTGTCATACGTGATCTTTGTCAAAGATTGCTACAAAACAATGTTGAGAAGATTGGTAGGTAAGTAATTATAGAGTTGTGTTGTGTTTGAACTCTTTTGTCTCCTTTGTGAGTGTTACATTCTTGAAAATCAGAAACTCCCTTCCCTCTCTCTTTTCCTGTAACAATCCCCACAGTTCAGAGATACCTTGATCCGCTAGGACAGACTCAGATATTTAATCTCAGTTTATTTTTCTCTGTTTTTGCACCTCAGCAAGGTATGTCACATTATATTTAAAATATAATTTCTTTTCTAGCCTTGCCTTTTAAAAAATGACAAAGCATTTTACCAATCACTTTTGAAATGAAACTGCAAAAAGAATTTCTGTATTTTTTTTAAACACTAAAGTGACATTTTATCTATGTAGGTTTGTTTGTCTGGGTGTGGGGGAGGCTTTTGTTCTGAAATAAAATCACCTGAGTACAAAATAAATATGTTCTGTATAATGAACAACATGAAAATAGTTATTGGTGCATCATTAACGAATGTCTTGTTTAGACATCAAAAGTGCCTTCTCTAAAAGGTGAGCTCTTGTTTACCTTACATTTATTCACCTGAAATGTTTGTCTTTAAAAACAGACATAGGAGCCAAAGGCAAGTTTTAGAACTGCATGTTTTGAAACATTGATCTAAGCATTGTTAATGGAAGTGTTATCTAAATCTTGTAGAAGTAATGAAAATTTCTCCAGGTGTTAAACTGCAGAATCTTCTGTCACTTTGGTATCGGGGTTAGACAACAAAGTGGATTGCCTTGTCCATCAAAATGTAGGAGAAAATTTCACTGACTGCCCAGGTAAGAGTGACAAATATACAAGAAATCTGATGTTGAATTTATCAAATATAAAAATACTAGCTGCCTACTGAAAAACCACAAAAACCCAACAAAAAAACCCCAAACCACAAACCACTAATAAAAAAAAAAACCAAAAAACCTAAACCAACCAAACAAGAAAACCAGGAAAAAAAGCTGGTGAAAGATGATGTTAAGTTTGCATAAATTTCTTTAACTTGAGAATCATTTTGGAATTGGATAACAATGTTGTTTTCTAAATGAAAGAATAATGCCTTTATCCAAAAAGACACATTTCAATTTATTTGATTTAATTTCCAATCATTGGCTGGACTGAGAAGAAAATAACCATGTTACTTTCACAGGGAGTCTAAAACAAAGGTGGAAAAAGTTTGGTTAAAAAACAGAGTTGCCTTCAGCTTTTTTCTAGAAAGTTAATCATTATCTTGAGCTTTAAGTTGAACTATAAGAAAAATAAGAAATAGTTAGGGTGTACAGTTTTGTTTAGTAGAATGATTTCCTTAAAGGCAACACATTATTTGGCTTGAATTATTGGGTGTAAGAGTGGCCAGATGGAAAATTCAATTTACATTTTATTTTAACTGGTGTATCAACTATTCCATTGACAAAGAGAGGTGTTACTTTGGTGAGTGAGAAAAATGTTATTTTCTGCTTATAGTTGCATTAAAATGTTACAGTATGTTAGAAGTTTTCACTCAAAGCCTTTTCATCACTATTGCTGTTTCCCAGACTCCTCCATTTTTAGCTGTTCCAAGAAGTGAGAGCTCTAGAAGGTGTTACTATGGCTGACATTTTGCTGCCATTTCCTCCATCTCTCCCCATATATTGATGAATGCACAGTGTATTAAAAGGGCTGCATATGTTAAGGACTTTTGTCAACCGACTTCAGGGTCTTAATTGGTTTGCTGAAGCAGTACTGATATTTCCTCAGTTTTCTTCAGTGAAACTGACAGCTTTAGAGTACAAGAGTTCAGTCCCTGGCTTCCCAAATCTCTCGCCCTCGTAAAATCACCCCGTTTTTTTCAAGAGAACAAGACAAATACCCAAAGCCTGTGTCAATCTTCAAAACTAAAGAGGAGCCTGTGCTCTGCTCTTTGAGAAAGACAGAAAAGCAGTAATTCAGCTATGTTTTGATTCACTTGAAACCCACCCCTAGCCCTGAGCTACTTGTACCTCTTCTGCCTTGCTTACACTTTTCCAAAGGTAAAACCCCAATGTATTCCCTGGCCACCAACAGGAGCTAACCTTTCCCAGGGGCTGATGCTTGTCTCATAGATCTGGGGCTACAGAACTGTGGCATTGATTCTTTTTCTAGCTAATATCACAGAATCACAGAATAGTTTGTGTTGGAGGCGACCTTAAAAGTTCATCTGGTCCAATCCCCCTGCCATGCGGAGGGACATCATCAACTAGATCAGGTTACTCAAAGCCCCATGCACTTTGACCTTGAATGTTTCCAGGAACTGGGCATTTCTCATTTATTTGGGCAACCTATTCCAGTGTTTCATCACCCTCATTGGAAAAATATTTCTTCTTTATATCCTGAATCAACAATCTCTTAGTTTAAAACCATTATCCTTTGTCCTATTGCAACAGGTCCTAATAAATAGACAGGCCTTTCTACATAAACACTTGTGGAAGGTCTTGGTGTTCTACCAAGAAAAGAGTGATTTCGTAGATTCCACCTGTTCCCTGAACACGTTTTGATGGTTGCAGCTTCTGACATATCTATAATCTGAGATCTATTTTCTTTTAGCACAGTTTTCCCCCTAGTCAGTATTCTTCAGAACCTTCTAAAGAAACATCCATGGGACATGAAATCCTGAAACAAGTCAGTGGATTTACAGCATTTTATTTTGTTGTGAGGCAAAATAAAGGGGCAAGATTTAGAAAGCATCAGAGTTGGAAAAGCAGCCTACTATTTTCAATGGTATTTCATGTGCTGGTATTGAAAACTCTAGCACTCCTCTGTTTCTGGCAAGAAGGCTTGTATATGTTCAGTGACATGGCAACTCTTTGTTCTCCTTTAAAAATCTGGCAAAGAATAAGAATTCTTTTTAAACTAGAAAATGTCTTATGAGCAGCAGTTTAATTTTCTTATATTAGAAAACAACTACATTGTCATGAAGTATTAGAACAGCAGTATTCAAATTGGAGACATGTTTGCATTTCATGACATACTTGTTTGATCTCCTATGTTATTTTTTTAATGATATTTTTCCAGTGCCCTGACTTTAAAATTTTATGTGAAGTGTATATTTTATTTTGAGCTAATGAGAGTACTTTAAAAAGCCATTTTAAAAAAAATCTCCACTCTGACTGATGAATATTGATAATCTTGGCATGATCGAACAGAAATTTTGGAAGCACGAGCCACAAGCTTGGCTATTTTTTATTATTTTTTTTCTTTCCACAGGGTCAAAATGAAGCTGCAAGCCTTGAGGAACACATCAAATATAGAGAAGCTTTCTGTAAAAGAGGACCTGTCCAGGGACAACTGGGGGTTAAAAAAGTTCCTGTTCTGAACTGCAGCCCCATAGGGCTAAAACTACATCTGATTACAGTTAAATAAATGCCATAGAGCAGGGAAAAAAGAAATTAGAAAGAATGTTTTGTATTACTTGCAATTCATTCCATTTCTCCCCCTAGGCAAACAAACCATTATCTTTGGTGATGGCAAAGTCTTTGACATTATATGAAACTTTCTTATTTTACTCTAAGCCCAAGAATAACATTTCTTGAAGAGGTGGGTGAAAGAACTAAGAAATTGATAAAAGAAATGTTCAACTTTTAATTAAGATTAGCTGTGAACAGTCAGATTAATGATTTGCTTTATTTTCCCCTCAATATCAGAAGTCCTGTATCAAACCCCTTGATTCAGTGCAATGTAGTTTACCATGCAGAGAAAATTCTGTTTTCCTGCATTTCCATAGTTAATCTTTTATTATCCTACAGCCAGCTTTTACAGCCCAAAGCATTAATTTTTATCTACTGAGGAAGTTTTAAATGGGCATCAATATTGGGCACTCTCCCTCCCTCCCTTTTCTTCCTCATAGTCAGAAAACACAGTAAGCCACTAAGCTATGTCTAAACAGCACCAAATACATTCAGTTATATTTCTCCAAGCTGCATACTTTAGTGCAGTTCAAAATGTTATACTGATATGACAATTCTGTAATTTTGGTTTGCATTTTTTAAAATTTTGGACACTTTGTTCTGGCTCCTCATATACACCTTCAAAATGCATTCAGCTAATTTTTCTTCTAATTCACAATCTTATTTTTGGGGCATTTGTGATTTCCACTCCACATGTTCTAATGAATTATTCTGTTGAATAATCAAGATATTGCAAATGACAAACAGGGTGCCAGTGCACTCTTATACAACAGAGAAAAGAGTGCCCTTGCATATCTCCAGGATGGCCTACTTCCACTACTGTGAAGTGCTGAGAACATTTGTAAGTGAATACATGTTTTTCGCTTCCCATTTCCCTCAGTATTTGTTCATGGAAAGTTATTGCACCTAATCTGCATTGCTGGGATTGTAGCCCAGGAAGCTTATTGGAATACTGCTGTGTGTTCCAGGCGCAAAGACAAACAGACTAAACCTCTTTCTAAGACGAAGAGTCACAGCATCTTGCAGTTGGTGCCATATGGTTCGATTCACTGAATGAAAGAACTTAATTCCAATGAAGAAGGGACAGACTCTGAGCTAATTATAATCATTCCAGTTATAAAAAAAAGGAGGTGGTTTAATGATCAGTAGCATTAAACCCCAACAAACAAAACTGTTTGGAATGAGGAAATGAGGAACCAAAATGAAAACTTTGTTCTGTTACCAGGAGTAGCAGAACTGCTGTAAACAACTGTCTAAGATTTCTCATTCTGGTAACTGCATATATATCTGGTCTTTATCTGCTTTGCTCTCCCTCACATAAAAGAAAACAAAAAGAAAAAAAGTATTGGTAGAAGAAAGGAAAACAGATAAATGAAATAGGAATTATCCAAGTTTTGAATTACCTTCCATATGTATAACCAATTAGACTTTTATTCTCCTCGTTGCAACCTCATTGGTTTTAAAAATGTTATACTTATGGGAATTAGTTATTTGCCTTCTCTGTTTATGTGGTACCCTTTCTTTGTATATAACTTAGTGAATTGGAAGAGCAGTACATGTGGGTCGGTGTCTTGATTGGGATGCCAAATCATTAAGATGGTTTAGAGATCTGGGATAATAATGGTAAAGTCTGATAATTTCTACCCTACAGATTATCAGAACATGGATGAGATTAGATATCCAAGATCATAAAGATTACTTCATTTTACGAGAGCACTATATTGGTGAGAGCAGTTTCAGTGTCCTAATGCTGCCTTTTTGCATCTAGGAGATTTTTAATTTGGGAATCAGCATGTGAGGGCGCCATCAGTTTGGTTGCTGATGCACCTAGATCTTCTCGTTACAAGCTTTTCAAATGACAGTCTAGCTGGTATGACCATTTTACCATACAGTGCTCTCAAAATAGCATATCACTGTCTTTTGTTTCATATCCTGTCAAGATGCTTAGCCAGGGACTGAACCGAACCACATGTGAAATTGTCACTTGCAAAGTCTTCTCTAAGTTGACATAACTGTACTGGTCAAATCTGTGGCAGTACATTTTCCCCCAGATTCACTGGCATCCTTGTCATCCTGATATCAACACCTCATCTCTGCTCCTGACAGTTAGGTCCCCCCTCCATTCACTAGTAAAGTAAATAGTAATCTAAGCCATGTTTAATAATGAAATAAATAATGTTTCATAGTGCACAGTTTTGCATGGCCTGGTTTTTGGTAGCAGGGGGCCACAGAGGTGGCTCCTCTGAGAAGCCGCTGGAAGCTTCCACCAGGTCTGGCAGAGCCAATCCCTGATGGCTCTGAAGATGAACATGCTGCTGGCCGAGGCTGGGACAATTAGAGAAGATGGTAACACCCCAGTGATAACATATTTAAGAAAAAAAAAACAAAACAAAAGTAGTGGTGGAGTTTTAATTGTAGCCAGAGCAGAGGAGGAGGTGAGAACATGTGAGGGAAACAACATGGAGACACCAGGGTCAGTGGAGAAGGAGGGGCCGGAGCTGCTCCAGGCGCCGGAGCTGAGGTTCCTCTGCAGGCCGTGGTGAGACCAAGGGGAAGCAGCTGTGCCCCTGCAGCCCTTGGGGATCCATGGGGGATGCAGAGATCCACCCAGAGCCCATGGGGATCCACAGGAGACGCAGAGATCCACTCATAGCCCATGGGGATCCACAGGGGATGCAGAGATCCACCCACAACCCATGGGGATCCACAGGGGATGCAGAGATCCACCCACAGCCCGTGGGGGAGGTGCCCATGCCGGAGTAGAGGATGCCTGGAGCAGGCTGTGATCCCATGGGAGACCTGGTGGAGAAAGGGGCACTGCTTCCAGGCTGGAGCAGCCTGTCCTTGGAGGACTGCACACTGCAGAAAGAGAGACCCATGCTGTGGCAGTTTTGGGAGGACTGTCTGCCCATGAGGGGAATTCACGTTACAGCAAGTGTGGTAGGGCTGGTGCTCATGAGAGTAGACCCACCCCGAGGAAGTTCATGGAGAATTGTCTCCTGTGGGAAGGACCCCACAGCCTCACAGGGCAAGGGCTCCTCTCCCAGAGCAGGTGAGGAAATCACAGTGATGAACTGACCAAATCCCCCTGCCCTGTCTCCCTGCACTGTTGGTGGGAAGGAGGAAGGGGCTGAGGGGGAAAAGGTGTTTTAAGGGCTTATTTTACTTCTCATTATCCTTCTCTGATTCTGGTAGTAAAAAATTTCACTTTGCAACTTTAAGTAGAGCCTGTTTTGCCCTTGAAGTGTTTCCTCCTGGTCCTTACCTCAACTCAGGAACCTTTCATTAACTTTTTCCCTTTTCCCTCCTCTGCCCAGCTGTGGCAGGGGAGGGTGAGTGAATGACTCTTGTGGGTGCCTGGCGTTGGGCCAGTGTCAAACCATGACACATAGTGATGGACTGGTGGATTCCTGCTTTATAATCCATCCCAGCTTTTGGCTATTTAAATAACCTTTTCCATTAGGACTAGTCCCCTGTACTCATGCTCTGTTATTTCACCAACATTCAGCAGGATAAGTTTGGAAGACAGAGAGGTAATACACATCTTACAACAGCATGCATTTTTAGACTGGCCCCACTGCAGCTGCCCTTTCTCTGAAATATGGAATACACATTTTTGTCATGTTAATGAGTAGTGTTGTCTAGCTCTCTTGGTTTGAAGCTGAAAAGCAGCTGCAGGATGAACAGACCATGCACCTACAGGACAAGGGCCATGGGTGGATGACAGACAACTAGGAAACAATTAACTGTTTTAGGGCTATGTGATTTCAATATTTATTAAAGGCTTTTCTTAAACATTTCCATATTTTTAAAGGCTATCTTTTGGAGCCCCAGAAGATACAGCTGTTTTTGCCAGACAGCATAAACAAAAATGTATGCATATGTGAATTTTAGTATATAAAGTAGAGAAAAAGGGCATGTGCTCTTGAATTTAGCTTTTCCATAGGAATAATCTCTCCAATTTTACATTTTTTAAACAGTTGTCAAAATTAAACATTACTGGACTATCACATCTTTCAGAATCTTGTATTTGCCTTTCACATGCTGAGAAAATGAATAATACTTCTAAGGAACATGATGATATTTTCAAGCTTTTTAAAAAATCAGACTTTGCCCTAATTTATTTAACTATAAAAGAGGACAGAAAAAAACCCCTTCCCTCATATTTTTTCTTTAAAACAGTTAGCTTAGCATACACTAGATTTAAGGCTAGTATGATCTTTATTACTTTTTAAATGGAACTTCTCAGAGTTATTTTTCTTTGAAACAAATCAAGAAGAAGACCATATGTACCACTGCAGACTATCTCAAAATACAGCTTCATAAGCCCTTATTTCAGTTGAGAGGGGATAAAGAGAACCATTTATTTTCATAATGGCTCTATTAGGGCAGACCATGCCTCTGCCTAGAAATGCCCTGTTAGCAAAGCTGTCATCCAACAATGATCTCTGGGAAGGTGAATGAATATAGCACAGACTGTTCCTGCATTCATTTCAGAATAGTCAATAACTTCCCCCATGTCTCTACTATTTCACAAAGCATCATAATTTCTTAAGGTTTATTTTTTGTTTAGTAATAATGCCCTCTCATGGACCACAATTCGATCCACAGTGAAAACTTTCCTAAGCAGAGAATTATACACTAGAGAAATTTTTACAAGATTTATTGTAATTTCTGCTGCAAGCGGTCTACAGAGTCATTTTTCAGACTACTGTGTGAATTTGATGTACTGAATTTCTTCTCCCACTGCCCCTGGTCATATTCCTGGGTCATATATGACTGTTTGAGACACTAATGGTATAAGATCAAGGAGATCCAGTTTCATAAGTAAATTCTTTGTAGGACATTTGGAAACAGGAAGTGTAAGAATGATAAGCTGGACACCTACTATGAAAAGGTGTTACTTGGGGAAACTTAAAGCCTAAGGAGTTTCCAGGGAGGATAATCTTTAAATAAGAACCTCATTGAAGTAAATGTGTTGTTTGAGCTAGAGACCACATTTTACATATCCTGGTTCACTACCGGAGAATAAATTTAGGATGGACTTTTCATTTTTAAGATTTAAAAAAAAACCCAAAAAAACCAACAGCACTTGAGAAGAGGATTACAGAAATTTTACATTATTTCACTATCTTAAATACAATTCTCAATTCTCATTAGAATAATTTGTCATGTGTGTTTCAAATACAACAATGCATATGCAGATTTAGTTTCACAAGACAGGAAGGAGAAAAAATGGATTTCATTTGGAAATCATCCCAGATGGAGGATATGGAAATTTTGTTTTCAAGGCACAAGAGAAATACTGCCATTGTATTTTGAAATAAAAAAGAAAAATGTGAATCAAAGCCAATCTTAATGATTAATTTGACATTGATCAGGGTGAATGCAGGAGGATATGATACAGTAAAGTATGATGAGACACAGATCATTTATTTCAAAGTGTCAATAGAAAAGTTTGAGTAAAAAAGTGAGACATTGCTGGGATTTATAATGAGATATAGATGTTGGTTTTGAATGTGATATCAAGGAGCTAGTGATTTTAAAGTTGATGTGAAATATCCTTTTAAAATTCTGTTATCAGTAAAAGTTGGTAAAGTTTATTAGATGCTACCTTGGAGATTAAACTTGTTTCACTTGTGGAAAAATATCTATATTGTGACACACTACAGAAATCTTGTGGATTTTTTGTATCTTTGCAGGCATAACTCCGCATTTGGCAATTGTTTAGATAAGAAACTGAATAAAAAATTTAGGTTTTATGATAAATACACTAACTGTGCAATTAAAGTGCTGAGAATTGAAACTAATTACAAAAAGGTCCTGTAGAACAGTGGATTTTAAGTTAATTGCTTCATCTTAGGCCTATGAGATGGCTCTCAGATTTGTAAAAAAAAAAGAAAGGGGGAGCTTGAATGAGTTGAAGCAGTACTAGGGAGAAGACTCATCCATACACAACTGCTGAGTGGCACTGTACTATTATGATTTGGGTGATGTCATCATGATGCCTGAACTGATGTAGGAAGAATTTAAAGTCATGGCTCTGAAGGGCATTAGGTCAAACCCAATATCACTATTCATGGACTTCTTTGCTATGGCATCAAGATATTATTCCTCAAATCCTCAGTTCTTCCCTCAAGACTAGAAAATTAACACTTACCACATTCACCACCCTCTCCTATCTCAAAAAGATGACAATAAGGATTGAGATCAGATGTCAGTTCAGATTCTAGTTCTTAGTATAATAAACAATTACAGCTGTTAGGGGTTACAAAATTCTCTGTTTTGGAACTCTGTAAGTTCCAGAAACAACAAAAAAGACAATCCATAAGCACTAACAACTTCCAAATTTTTCCAAAGATTGCCTTTCCCTGAGTATAATCAGTATTTTGTTTCTTTGAGTATGCTTGTGTTATTTATTAGACAATGCCACCCATTAACATTTAACTCAGTGGCAGGAGTAAAATTCTCTTCCTTCCTTTTTGTTCTTTGTGGCACATTTTCATGGGTGAAAAATCCATCTACTTATTCTTGTTACTAACACACTTGGAACAAAATACAAGAGTGGAATAAATGCATGGATGTAATTACCAGCTCCTGATTAAGCACAGACAAGAGTAATCCTGGCATGTACTTGGGTTTGTCACTTTCAGGTGACATTAGGTAAAAAACTTCAAATTGCTCTTTTAGGGATAAAAGGCAGCAAAGCCTTTTTTCTGCATCTGGCCTGAAGACAGACACTTGAGCTGACACTGTGGCAGACTGTAAGTGGGCATAAGATATTCTTCCACCAGACAAAGTGACATTAATATTGTGCCTTGCCATGAGTTATCATGGCCACAAGCCATTAGTTCCAATTAAAATAATGATTTTCTCTTTCAGGATGTAATGCCAGACTTTGTATCAGGTCAGTGATTTATGCGTATTCCTTTTGTGCCTTTAATGGTGAAATATAAACAGGGTAGGCTCATCATCCATCTTCTTTATAACTGACAGTTTTAAGTAGGACAAGCACACACTGGATGCAGACGTTCACCTAGGTATAGTGACTATTTAGTGAACACAATCATTTGTCTCAAATTCAACCTGGAGCTTAAAGCCAAAAGTTCCAAGAGGTGCAAGTTCTGTGTGTTGATTATCTACATGGATTGTAATTTTTTTTGTAAAAATGAGATACTTTTTTTTTTCTGTCCCTATGATTTTCTAAGTAGAAATTTTCTCTTTTTTTTTTTTTTTTTAAATTTTACTACTTCATTGGAGAGATCTTCAATGAATTTTACAACAATTTATTCCAAACAATTAATTTAGAAGAACTGAAACACAGTGTCTAACTGAAACACAGTTAGAACCACAGTTCTAACTGGCTACTGTACATTGACTGTGGCATGGTGTTAACTGTCTATACTTATTTTCGTTCAGGGCTGTCTTGAGTTGCAATGCAAGATGTATTCTATTCCCAGTCTGTGAAAACCAGTTGAAGAGGTGTTTTTCTTTATCTCATAACTCTGGGGGAGGGGGAGGATATCTTTCTGTTAATGGGCCAGCTGTTAAAACCAGTTGGAGAGGTGCTTCTTTATCTCTTCCATAACCCATCCTCCCTCCAGGGGATATCTTCTGTTAATGGGCCATTAAGGCTCACCAATGACATGACACATTACATCATTTCATTGTGAGATGCTCCAACCAGTGGGAGGAGCCAAACATTCCTACTTGGATAGAAGGTGAGATTCAGAACACCAAGCCAGCCTGTTTTCCACTGGATTCCCGGAGGAAGACCAGACCCATCTCGCCACCGCTGGACCCTTTCTACAAGATCATCTCTGCTCCAACAGAACCACATCTGTCACTCCAGGAGGATTTATTTGGACTGCCTCCAGCATCCTGATCAACAGGGTGTCAGGTTGTATTTCTGACTTTGTCAGGGTTTCTAGGATTTCTTTTTTGTTTGCTTGGTTTTTATTTTTGTGTCCTACTACATTTATATTTTTAATATTCCTAGTAAAGAACTGTTATTCCTATTCCCATATAGGGAAAGGCCTGAAAGCCCCCTTAATTGCAACATTATGAAAATTTGGAGGGAAGGGGTTTACATTCTGCATTCCAAGGGAAGCTCCGGCTTTCCATGGCAGATACCTGTCTTTCCAAACCAAGCCAAAGGCATACATAGGATAATAAGATTTACACAGCTTTAACAAAAGAGGGTTAAACAAACTGCTTAATGTTTGCTGTGGACTACAAGCACAAAACCAATTATTAAATATTAGTATTAGTTTGAAAGTGACAGAAACAATATGTTTATAAATGCCACAACACACAGAGATGATTCATCATAACTAGAAGTCCTACAGCTCACAATGCAGGCTTCAAATAATCTCTTGTACCTACACATCTGAATGTCATGCAAAATAAATTTATGAGGCTAGATTTTTTTTTTAAGGTATTGTGTCTTGGAGAATTTCAGCCTTATGTTTGGAATTTTCTTGCTGTTTGTGCCTGCAGCTAGCTGCCAAAGGCCATGGGGTCTAGTGTTCCAGCAGATACCTCTAGAATTCCCATACTAGTATTATTTGTTTTGCTTTGTACATACACATATTGCCCATCCATGCCCTGGAAATCTTCCTAAGTGTAAGGGAAGTGCAGAGCAAATAAATAAGCTGAACTTGTTGGTTTTGGAGACAGTAATAAAGCTACTGTATTGGGCAGTCCATCTTTTGGATTGATCAGCAGTCAAAATCCCTTGAGAAGAATGTGCTGTTGGAAGCTGTCACTTCTCAAATGGTGTTTGTCTGCTTTCTCAGATACATTGAACACTTTGGTCTGGGCATGGTTTTTGGGATGGATCTTACCAGCTTGAAACTTGATTTTCCACTTTAAAGATTGGTCATGTAAACTGGAAAGCTGTTGGAATCCTAGAAACTTAGAATTTGGGATTTTGGTGTATAGTAATACATATGAGTCAAGATGGAGGATTTTGGGTGTTGTCTTTGTCCTTCTTCTTTGCCTTCTTCTTCCTTCTTCTTTATGGGTTTGGGTGGTCTTCTGTAACTGGGTGAAGAAGGTCCGCATTGCGAGCCTTGGGTGGGCATTATTGGGCCAGAAACAGAAATAAAATAGGTGTCACCTTGGTATTGAGTACTTATTGCTCGGATAACCTTGGACAGAGTTAGAAGCACTCCATTTTACCTCGTTTTCTTAGCTTGCCAGTTAAGCTCACAACTCATGAGCCTGTAAATACTGTAAATAAATAAGATATAATAAACATTGCAAGTCTGAAGTTGACGTCTTTGTTTCCCGTGTTATTCATCCTGACCATGGCAGAGAAGAAAAGAAGCCAAAACCATCACAAGAAAGCAACATCCTAGCAGCCTTGTTTTACAGAGTTTAATATCCTGTTATCCCCCTCCTTGTCACCAAATTGTGATAGATTTATCCAGATGCACTTCTACTCTTATCTCACCATACTTTCCTCCTTGTAGCAATGTAAGGCTTCTAACTAAGCAATGCCATTTTCCTGAGTGGATAGAGAAAAGTTGTCCAAATTCAATACCATGTAATAGGGCTGACAATACTCAGTTAAGAACCACTTGTGGATCAGATACTGAGAAATGATTACAAGGCACTGCACTCAATAAAAAACAGGTGTATTTGTACCCTGTCTAGCAACTGGTACCAGCACTTATTTCATTTGTAGTTCCAGGAGCAGACATTTCACCCACATGATCCAAGGATTCCACATTATTTAAAGAGTGTAATTTCATAGGAAAAAGTGGTGGATACCAGATCAATTATGCCAGAAATCAAGATCTTTCACTACTAGAACANGGAGCAGTGAAAGTTTTATCAAAATTCAGCCAGTAGGGTGAATTTTTTATGTAAGGGATTCCTCCCCCTTTAAGGATCCAAGAAAGTAATCCAACACTTAGGTATTTGCTCCTTCTATTAATTCTCTTGGCAGATTAAAAGAGGAGAAGGAGAAAGCAGAGCATTATTGAAGTCCTCAAGGCAGACTGGAGAGAAAAATTGCTTAAAACCCCACCACAGTAGCTCCCAAAGAGACTGTCACCACTTCTCCCCCTTTTAAGTCACTATTACTTTTTATCAGAGAAATGAGGGAGAGCTGATCAATATGTAGTATGCAGAGGAGCTCCTGAAATTTTCTTGTCATGAGGAAAGTTTTCATTTACTAAGGCCGTCACAGGAACATGCAACGTATTCTGGATATAGATCAAATTGTAGTTTTAAAACTGCTGGGTTTGTTTATGAAATGTTAAATTTCTTGTAGTCTTTCAAAGAAAGGCATGGGAAGAAGGGAAACTAAATACCAGATATTATGAGTTACTTGATTTGTGCCATAACAAGCAGTAAAACTAGAGACTTCTGTTCATATTGACATCACTACTCTCAGTACCCACCATGTCTTGATGGATATTTGGGCATGTTTGAGTGTTTGACAGCAAGATATACCACAAGTATCTGGAATAATAGAATAGCATAATATAATAGTATATACATAATAGTATATAATAATAGTATATATAATAGTATATAATAATAGTAATATAATATAGTATATATAATAGTACATAATAATATAATAGTATCTGGAACTCATAAAACTCCCATGCACCCTGGAAACAAGATTTGTACATATGCCACTGGTGTTTGTAAACTTACAGTCCTCAAAAGAGAAGGTTTGTTCTGCTTAAAAATGTTCAACTACCAGAAAAGGTAGCAGTTGTATCAACCAGACTCCCAGCTACATTCATTTTGTCAGTTGAAACTATTGTCTCTAAGAATTAACTTCAAATCTGAATAGGGAAGAGCCTTTGTTTTTTGCTGCCGTGCAATTTCCCACCTCCCACTTCAGAATGACAGGAAAAAATTGGGTTCTGTCCAAGCCTACAATGAGAAAAAAAATGCAGTTCTGCTTTCAGTGTTTTCTAGGTCAGAGTATTTTCTTTAGTCTACTTCTAGGTGTATTTCGTGTTCTAGATTTGCTTTCATCTCTCCAACAGACCTTTCTTTCCCTGAGACAGGTTGTTTGCAGCCTTAGTCACTTTGGCACTTGAAGTCTCCACTAGACTGCATCTCTAGATACTTGAGAAGTAGTTTGCTTTTCATTACACTTCTACAATGATTTGTACACCTAAGAAATTGGTTTTACACATCAGAAATTGGTTTGAAACCAGTCCTTAGTTCCAACTGATCATTATCTATACGAGATGATGCTTCAGAAGAAACTGCTTCCTCTTCTCTGCAAAATTGGATGTTATTTCATTCAGATGCCCATGACAAACACAAAAGTAATCCCTCAGGCAAATTCTCTCTTCAAAATTCAGGAGCTGCTATGAAGAAAACACCCTTGTGATGTTGAATATAGGATCCTTAATAGAAGAGTTTATTATTCAGGTATTCAAGTTTGGTATGATACCATCACCAGTGACTTGAAGGAAAGGAGCTGCCTATTCTTCCTGAGTAGACCATAGTTTGGCCCTTCCAGCAATCCCTGTGACTTTTCAGAATGCTCGCAGTCCACCAGCTGACAAATATCAAAATGCTGAAGCGCTGGGATTCTGCAGGGGCCATAGCCTCTCTGTTCAGCTCCAGGTTAGCATAGCTTAGAGAGGGATTGTAAAAAAGGATCAAACACAGCAAGGACTGTGCTTACTGCAGCCTGCTGCCTGAGCTGAGGAGATTTTCCTCTCCTTCTCTTCTCCTTCCTCACAGATCTCCTTTGTGAAGGGCCTGGGCAAATCAACTACTGATGTTACAGTTATCTGCTTAATAAGGAGGTAATTTTCACAAGGTAACCATCTTTCCAGAAGTACCCCAGTCTTCATCTAGAAGGACCATACTCCCAAAGTGATCATGGAGTTGGCTAGAGTGGTATTAAGTTGCTTCCTTATAGGTCTGAAATTGGCAGTAGGATTCTGTGGAAGAAATTATTTTTATTCTGAAAAGCAGTGAGAGACACATTAAAACCTCTATGTTAATGCTTTGAAAGTCCCATTGTTTTTAGAAGAAATGGAAAGCTGAAGTAATTAAAAGGAAAAAACAACAACCAGTATTTGAGTGCTCTAAGGAGTTTTCTGATGTTGTTAAAATGATTGTCAAAGCCACTGGTATCAAGACAATTTGCTACTGTGCATATGTGCATACTACATGGAATCCATCATAAACATATTGCATGTAACTAATGAAGACCTTCTTGAATGAGTTCCTGTCTGGTAATGAAGAATGCTTCTATTTCAAGCATGGCAACAAGTCATCTTTCATGGTCACATTGCAAAAAAAATTACTAGACAAATAGTGAAGTTGTGGTAATGAGTATGAGTCTGGAACATTTGTTAAAGATTGCCTCCCTATACTTAAGAAAAGTTATTATAAATTATATTTTCATTATGTGGGACCTGCGTGCCTAAAATTATTCATAAATGCTAAAATAAATGATCAGCATATTGATTTTTTTTTCTGAATATCAAAGCTATATGTTAACAGTAAACTACTTATGCTGAATTACATTGTGTAGTAGTTTTAGCATCGTCCTCTCTATATCTGTTACAGATGAAAGTAATAAAATCCAAGAATCTTAAATGCTACAGATAAATGAAAACACTTTGTAATTGTGGCAGCTTTCTTGTTAGGCTCAAGTGAGTCTTTTAAGATTGGGTGGGAGTCACTGTCTCTAATTTGCAATAGGAGGAAGAAAGTTGTCTTCTCTTTCTGGGTGGGATCTCTCTAGGTACATGGATCAGTCTAGATAATGCTACCTAAAGGTTGTTTGAGGTCCTCCTAATCCCCCCACTTCTCTGTGGTACCAGCCTGTTCTAGTCTTCAGTCTTAGACATACAGTCACAATCTACTGCTAACATTCAAAATTGTGCCAGGTAGGTCAGTTGGCACTGAATCTAGAGCCTAAAAGGTTTCATTTCCTTTCCACTCTGGGATGTGCTTTGTGCTGGAGCTTGTGCTTCCTTTAACAATGCAGACGTTTCAGGCTCATGCTACAAAAAGGCCAAGATCAAGCCAGGGCCAGCTAGTGTATGCCTCCAAGTGAGCTTTTTCTCGCGTGTGAACCTGCTCTCTGTGTTGCTACACAGACAAGAGTTTAGCAAAACCCCAGACACAGAATCTGGTACTGGTGCATGTAAACCATATTATCTGTTTATGCAAAATATTTTTCATTCTCAAGTAAAAGGACAGCCTAAGCCTCTAATAAAATCACAGCTTAAAACAAATGTTTATGGTTTTTTTTTTTAATATTATCTGTTTCTGCAACAGCGTCCCTATTGCAATCATTAGTCTTTTCAGGGCCAAACTTTATTTACAGTGTGAAGGCTCATGGAGTGGTCCATCTGGCTTCTGGCTGGGAAGAGAACCTTTCATGCCAAAATGCACCTCTGAGAGAAAGCACACGGGATGTGTAATGGGGCTTAAGCTAGAAATGTCAAAACATTTTGCATATCCTCATATTTGCAGCATCAATCATGACAAAATCTGGATCTCTCTCAGTTTTAAAGATTTAAAAATTGCATCATGTAACTGTTCATTAGTTCTGTCTTATTGTTTGCTAGTAAGCAAGATATTTCACAGCATCAAGACACTCAGGCCTCTGCACAAAAGCCCATTGATTTCTCAATGAAGAGACTTTTTGGGGAAAAACATACCAAAATCTCTGAAATGGGAATTGAAGGCACTGTAATGTTTTGGATGTCAGCACTTTTTATGGGGTTGTCACCAGACATGATGATGTAATGGAATATATAAGGAAACTGGAATGATGGTATTTGCTTGGTGTCCTGGGCCAAATATCAGTGGTGAAATCTCCCATGCATCTACAGTCCTGAAATCCAAAAAGCAGCTCTATTGCACATGAGGACACAAATGTTTTCTGGGTAATTGATCTGAATTTGGGCTTGGAGGTTTGTTCATCCCCTGTAGGTGTTCCCTAGCCTGACTTGTGACATGACACAAAAAAGAATGAGCAAAGAAAAGTTTGTCTATGAGCAGTGGAATCTCCAGACCTTGCCTGTTAAATTAATATTGAAAGCAAAAGCTTTGCTATGTACCTGACCCAGAGCAATGTTAGCTGAGAAGCAAAGAAAATTAATAGTTTAAATATGCAGAAAGTCCCAGACCTCTCAGCATTTATAGGAAGTAAGGGAGGGAGGAACCCAGAAACACCTGAAGGATAGGAATTTCTAGATTATACCTAATAACAACTCAGCATGGCTGATGTTAATGATCTCTGTGCAAGGGGCCCAAAGGTTGCCACATCTAAACTGTGCTTCCCTCTTACAGAAGTGACAAGCAGGAAATATTCCATTACTACTCCAGCCAAATCTGTAATGACTTCTCTGCCTTTCTCCCTGCTGTAGGTAAAGGCTTACCCATGCAATTTCCTTCTTTTGTCTTCACAGAGTCGAGGATAAATTATTTCAACCTCTTTGCAGGGGGCATTTGAAACTAAAGTTATTTTTAGGGAGAAATAAATTCTTTCATGTAAGATGCGGGAGTTGTTGCTCCTCAGGCAGCTGAGAGAAAATGAAAGGCACTTGAAGTCTTTTTAAAAGCTGGGTTCTGATGTTTAGCTTGAGATCAAAGAGGGAATGGGAAAAGGAGGGGAAGCCGAGTTTCTAGTAAGCTATTGGTATATACAGCCTTGTATATGTGTCCTTTGAAGGACTTGCCGTTACATTTCTGATCTTTGAACTCTTTTTCTTATTTTATGAAGGTGAACTGAATTTCTTTTCAGTTATCTTATTGTGAAACTAATGACTATGCTTTAGATGCCTTGAGAAGATTTTACAAACCTAAAAAAAGAGCACAGTATCTGTAACTTGGTTATTTCACTCACACTTTTTTTTTGTGGGAAAAATGCCAATGCAGTTTTAAATGATTAACATCTGAAAATATACTTTATCAGTTTTTTGAAAGCACAGTTCAGGATTTTGATGTCATACTATAATACTTTAAGCTCAGTGCTATTACTTTAGTATATTTATTTTGTTTGCAGTAAACCTATTTTCTTTTCAAGCTGTTTTATTTTTTGAGAGTGGAACATTTGAAATTTAAAATTCATCTTGTTGCTGCTTTTACAAATACTTGCAAAGCCACTGCTGACTTGTGTGAAGAAAAATAATCAAGATAAATGAGCTACTAATGGCATTTTCAACTAATGCAGATGCCAGCCAAGTGTCCCCAGCAGAATGACAAAACCTTCTTGTTGTTTTTGATCTAATGCTAGGTATACCACTTACTTTCTGACACTTTGAGGAAAAGCACAGCTAATGGTGTGTAGCTGAGGGGCAGTGCTGTCTATTTATCAGCGTATGTAGCCAGGAGATTGGTTGTGGAGTTCAGAAGCAAGCTGTATTGATCTCAGCTGCACTACACTCTTATTGTTTCCTACACTTACCCAACCTGATGTTATTCACCAGAGCCAGGAATCAATTAGGGTTTATGGCTTCTGCTGTGGAAAATATATAATATAAAAGATATAATTTCCAATATTGTGTGGGATGCAAATATTTAGGGTTTTGACAAGAAATGGAACCAACATAAATAAGAAGCAATTTCTTTTAATATTGTCATATGGCAGTAACAGCCTCCATTAATACAAATTTTTTCTTTGTAGCTCTTCAAGGCCTTTACTGAGATGGGAAAGGAATGTAATTCCCATTATTTACAGCTTGTGAAATTGATGCAAGAGAGGGAAGGGCTGCCTTGCTCCAGGGAAGAGGTGGTTGAAGTAAGAAGAGTGGAAGCATACTTGCAAGAGTGGTTTGAATGCTTATAAATATTGATGCAGTGGTGTCTTACATTGTGATGGTTTCTGAGCTTCACAAATTCATGAGCTTCTTGTTATGTTACAACATGGTTTTGTCAATAGAGAATGATAGCTTTTAATACAAAATTCCAGTACATTTGCAAGCATATGGTAGAACCCCTGGAGAGGTACTGATTTGGATCAAAAGAGTGATAAAGACAGAGATGGTGACATGAGGGAGTTTTTTTTACTCAGTTTGTTGAGAGTTATTTGTTTCTTTCTGGGACAAAGATGGGCTGATTATTTACTTACAACCTTCCCTGTTTCTTTGTTGTGTGCCCATGTCACATATCACAGGAATAACATTGGAGCAAAATGTTCAACCCACTGACAAATCAAGTGTTCCAAGTAGGTTTTGTTGTCAGTGTCCCCCGAGAAACCTCAATGAAGATAGATGCAAGGCTGCAACAGAAGCAGAAAAAGTGGCCCTAAGCACAGCACTGAGAGCAGAGAACATCATGTAAGTGCCTGGGAAATCCAGGTCCATCACCCAGCTGATGCAGATTTCTGTGGGATCTCCCCATGTGTCCTTGGTACACATTGTGAGAAAGGAAGCAGGGGAAACTCCAAAGATCTTTGGAAAAGCACACACTCAGCTCTCTCCATGGTCATATATCTCTTGTTTGCCAGGGTTATGCTTCCCTAGGGAAGGCACCTGGCTAGTGAAACTCTGCGGGAGCACCCCTGGAATTCTATATATTGAGGATGTGATGGGAACACCTCGGCTTCATATGGTTACCTTCTTCAAAGGTTTCATAGCAGTCTGTGGTAGCTATGGCAACAATAATCACCTTAACACAAAAGAAAGCAAGCAGTTCAAAGGCACAGCCACTGGAAATTGAACCCATTATCATAGAGGTACCTGCTGACACTGCAGATGCTCCTTGGAAGAGGATAGAAGTCAGTACTGATACAGGCAGATGAACTGTAGGAAAAGGACAATTGCACCTTCACATTATCCATCCTCACAAAGTTCTTGCCTATTATTGCAATAGTCTGGGACCTGGTGTACCTGGCAGCATGGCACACATCTGTGAAAGAAAACAAAACCTAAAAACTACGGGTTTCCCTACGATCTCATTTCTACTGCACAGTGTGTCCCAGTGTTCCAGAACTGTCAAATGAGACCATTGCCATGGCAAGTCTGGCGGATCTGAGCCTCTGCTGACTGAATGGCTGGAGAGGTGATGCCCTCAGTCCCTACCAGTTCAGAATAATGAAAACAGTAAATCTCTAGAATTGTTTATTTCCTCCTCCTGTTCCCTTTTGATGCTCCCAGGCTGCCAGGGCTCCTTTGATCATTGCACCAGGAGGCAACCATGCAAGCTCATGAATCCAAAAAGAAGCAGAATAACCTTGCTGGGCAGAGCCCACCCTGCACAGGCACCTCAGGCAATGGCAATCATAGGCTTTGCAACCTGCTTAAGGGTTGTTTTTTCCCACCCGTTTTTTATCTTTTAGTTCCCCCATTAGGTTTGCTGATGTGAATTATCTCCAGGTGAACATACGGAATGTTTTCCATCATGGCTGGATCTTTCCCTAACCCTTTGCCCTAAACCTACTCAGATAAAGTGTGATTCCCCTGCTTATCATTGTCATAAAAGAAAAACCTACTCTAAGCTCTGATGACATTGATCTCTGCCTTCTCCATCCTTCTATCTGCTCTTCACTGAGATTATTTTGTCTATAGCATTCAAATCAAGTACCAGTGGATATAAAGCAGTTGGCAAGGAGACAGAATACACCATTTTTAGATATTTTATTACACTAAGTTAATGTATATTTTCCCTCCTGGCTATTTTGACAAATATTGCATGCAATACATGTAAGAAACATTATAATGCAAAATATCCCCCAAGCTGCTGCTGGTAAATGGTAGTGTCTATTTCCAAATATGAGTATGTCTAATTGGAGATAGGCAGCATCACCAAGTAATTAGATACCTTAGGTAATCTCTCTTTGAATACAGATTCAATCAGAAAAAATACATGAGATTATTTTATAAGTGAGAATATGCATTATTATTAGAACAGCAGTGGCCCAAAGAGCCATTTCTGGGCATTAAGTCTTCTCTGAAAAGCACAGCAAACACTGCATTTTTCTTGGTCATTGCCATACAATTGTTAATTGCAGCAATTTTAATTTCTCTCCTCTTTTCCACCTCATACTTCTTTTGGACTTGGTCACTCAGTGTTCCAGAAATGTGGGTGTTAATGCTGTTAGGCCAAGTTTTTTCACAACAACATCCCCTTAAAATGATTTTGGGAACGGACAAGTTGATTCTCACTTTGCTCTGCTTAATTCAGTCCAGTGGCATGCCCTGCACAGAATATATACTTCCTTGAGTAGATAACAAACAAAAGCTGAGCTACAAACTATAGCTTAAAGGGAGGTCAAAAAGAGCTTCTCTAAAACACCTAAAATGTTATCTCCACAATATATTTTATATTACTTTGTAATTCCCCACTTGTTGCTTACACTAATGGAGACCCACTTCCTTGTGAAATTAACTCACAAACTTTCCTTTAGCATGCTTAGACGTCACTGAAAGAGTTGAAGGTTAATTTGGGTATTTTTCTTGGCTTGTTCTATTGCTCATTCTCCTTCAGTCCCTTTTCTGCCAAAGCTTATTAAGTTCACAACTGGATTTATCTATATAATCATATCTGCTCTCAGGAAAATAAAGTGGGTTTCAGGCCAGTACTCAATTTTGTTCAGAGGAGGTTTTCTAATTTTTTTAAGAAGACACACAACATCAAAGAGCAAAGAAAGCAAACATGCAGTGTCTTATTTTTCATTTTTCAAGAAAACCATGCAGTTCAGATGGTATTTAGGTTTTTTCCCCTCTCCTATTGAAGGTATCAGCTTTGGCTTTAATTGCTGATTTCTCTGTGGTACCTGTAACATATCAAATTAAGGCTTTGAAGGAGGGCGTCTAATGTCAGCTTTGCAAGTCATTTACTGAACTGATCAAAAGCTCTTCAGTCTTTTCACTTAAACTGATTTAGGCTCATTTAAAAGTTGTGTGCAAAAATGTTCAGAATTTAGCTATCAGGGCAGATAACTTCACAAAATGGTCAAAAATATGTTGTTATATCTGTAGGTGGCACAAATTTTACATGACTGTTTGTAGACAGTCAGTGGATAAAAAGCAGATCCCATCCTGTGATCCTGATGCCCTCCTTCACTTGTTTTTTCACACTATTTCTATTTTCTAGACTGGTGACTCACTAGGTTTTTTCCTGCACTTTAGCACATTCTTATCTGAAGAACTGTTGGACATGAGCTCTGATTTGTTGCCCTGTTGCATCTTCAAAAGTAGATATCTGAATCTACTGGTAAGAAGAAATACAAATACAAATACAAATACAAATACAAATACAAATACAAATACAAATACAAATACAAATACAAATACACATAGAATGAAATCAACTCTCCCAGTTTCGGGACATGCAAAGAAATGCACTAAACATTTCTTCCATGAGACTGTGTTGTGGGAGCTGGGGTTGTATTTTGATTCTGCTACCTGCAATTTAAAATAAAAAAATAAGGAAAAATAAAATCTTTCTTAGGAAGAGTTGAATGCTCTGATCACAGTGCAGAGTAGCATGACTTCGGAGGCCAGAGAAGAAGACCGGAACAAGTTTGCTGCTGTGTTGTCCTGGCGACTTGGGATGGGAGTCCTGCCTCTACCCAGCTGCTGCACAGGGAGCTGGGTGCCAGAGAATGGGGCTAGATCCCACACAAAGGGACAGAAGAGGAGTAGATGACTAAGATTAGAGGTAAATTTAGTCTAAATTTTAGCTTTGATTCATAAATTTACTCACTATGCTACATTTCTGCCACACAAAGCAGAGCTGAATCCAGGACTGTGGAAATAACAGCGTCAGCTTGTACACTGAGCTACCCTTCCTATAGATACAGAAAGCACATTCCTTGACTCTCTTCCCCTCCCTTCTTCACTTTCAGCTTACAATAAATGAGAGAATTTAGTTTCTTTTCATTTAAGGTTAGGGTAACTATTGGTGAGGCTGCAAAAATTGAGAACCCCATTACAACTTTTTTAAATCTTTCTCAAAAAATTTTGGCTCTGCCTCTACTTTATTAAGTATTTACTGTGGGGCCAGATTTTTAGCAGGGGAAAGTGATGTAACTCTGTGAAAATCAATTAAGTTATGGGGATTTAAACAACAGAGAATTTCACCCCTCTATCTCTTGCATCTTATGCACCATTATGCATTTTTTTTCCAATGTGATAATGTACATATTTGCAAAGAAGCACAGCTGACAGAAAATGACATGTGGTAAAAAGCACTGCTAGATTGAAGAAGAAAAAGCAGAAGAGGATGGAATTGCCCCAGCAACATTTTCTCAGTGTTGCAGTTTGCCAGCTTAATGATACATAATCTTAGCTTCTTTAAAAACAAATCATGGTAATGGGGCCACAATTTTTGTTTCTTTTCTTTTCATTTTTAATATAATGTTTAAATATTTATTGCAAATGAGGGCACTTATATTTATATTTATGCATCTCAGTCTGTAGGAGCCCTTCACTAAAAAATAGTTTTTTGCATGATATTTGTTGGTGCATAGTTGCCACTGCTGCCATTCACTAACTGAGAGGCATCATGAACATCAGACTTTAACATCGTTACATTTTCAGCTTCTTGGATAGGATTTGTGTTCTGTTTCCAGATTCTATTACTGGATGAGTGTCTCTGGCTTGAAAGGAAAAAAAAAAGAAAAAAGAAAAAAGAATAAAGAAAAAAGAAAAAAGGTATAAGCAATGTTTTTATTAAACCTTCCTCTTAGCTTTACACAGTCTTTTTTTTCATCTTTGTAGACTCCATGTTTTTTTAATGATTGCTCCTTTGCTTGTAGAAAGTTGAGAGGGTAAGAGAAGGAAAGAGAAAGCACTCAGAATAATTCAATTTTCTACTTTGTGAAGAGAAGAATCTGTCTCTGGGCTACAGCTAAAAAATAATAAAAATGACGTTTTCCTTTTGTGACTTCTAATGCATTTTATTTAAAGAAAAAAGTCCTTTTTAATCACAGATTTTTCTTTTTTTTTTTTTTTTAAATCATATGCTTTGCAAAATCTTGGAAGCAGGTGATGCACATACTTGAACCTGTAAGGAAATAAAATAATCTTACAGTGGTGAAGACACTGAAGATTTGGGCAGGGAGAAACCGAATGAGATTCAAGCAGGGCAAGTGCAGGGCCCTGCACCGGGGGAAGAATAACCCCAAGAACCAGCACAGGCTGGGGGATCATCTTCTAGAGAGCAGCTCTGCATTTTAGGGGGTGACCAGCTGACCATGAGCTGGCAGTGTGACCTTGCGGCCAGTAGAGCAAATGTATCCTGAAGTACGTGGGAAGACTCTGGCCAGCAGGTCCAGAAAGATGTGAGAGAGCAAAGTGTTAAAGGCTAATGACTCAAAGAAATGGCCATTTACAAAATCAGTGTGTGCTTTATTGAGGTCACATTTTCATCCCCCAGTCAAAGGGGAAAAGGAGAGGTTTTGGGTGAGTGGTGGTGAAGCCTCTGACCTGTAATTATCTCTCAGTGTTAACATTTGTTCAGGTGGAACACACCTTTTCCTTAGAATGGACCACAAATGGAGTACTCATAGGCATCAGTGTGATCTGACCTGGGTGTTAAACTGAGTCTGTGCCTGACTTAGGTATATTTATCCACTATTTATGCTTACAGAGAAAACCTTTCTCAACTCATGTGGCTTAAATCAAATCAGGTTTGAAGCAGTTTATACATTTATTGACAGAATGTGATTAACTGGAGAACAGATAAATCACAGTATTAGTCACTTCTAAAATCTTAATAAGCACTTAAAGTTTCTAAACACCCTTCTTTTACTAATCCATGAAAATTTTCATCCCACAAAGACAGATGCATACATTCCAGTCCAATCTCCAATCACCCTGCTCCTGGAAATGGTCACATAGTCCTGATGAAGTGCATCCCACGTTTTGAAGAGCTGTAGCAGAGACATTGTTCAGGACTAGTTCTGCTTTATGACTTGCTGAGGAATGAAAACTCCCTGTCTCATAACAGCTGTATTTTATAGAAGATGAATAATGATTATTGACACTTAAAATTACTAACAATTGACTGCTGAAGACAATGAAGCAAGTCTAATGTTAATGCTAATCATGGGTACAAGTCAGGTGTGTTTTAATAGTAATACTCAAGGACGGATGCATTTAACTTCCATTAGTTTTAATAGGAGTTATCCACATGAATCCATGCATATCAATAAGTAAAGTATACCTTGTATGTAGGAAATTCAAGCCATTCTATTTAGAACAAAGAAGAATGATTTAGTCAGAAATCACTTTCTTGTTACTGGATGGCAATTCTCACTGGGAGGTCCTTTTTCAGATGCAGACTCCCCACTTTTCAAAATATCTACTGTTTGCTGCTATCTGCAAATAGCATCAGGAGATTTTTAGGCAGTCTGGTTTATTTGAGTCTGGCTTCTCAGTCAGGAAACAATCTTTTTGGTAGTGAACTTCAACTGTTGCCTTAAATACAAGTGACGTTCCTGCAGAACTGTCTACTTTGTCATGTTGGGTTGCTACTTGCAGGAAATCAGGGTTCGTTTCATGAACTAGAAATAAGCTAGAAAATTTTAAGAGATCATTTAATGTTTTAAGGGTCTAGGATAGAGTTGTATTCTTTTAAATAAGACCATTCTATCCTTTTATTCATTTTGATATACCAAAAGAAGTAAAGGCTTATTTAAAATTCTGATTTTCACAACAGATGTTAAAAAAAAAAATCTTACAGGTTGAGGAAAATAGAACAGGTTTTAAAATGGAAAATTATGAGTGTACTGCAGATGTAAGATATTCCTCTTGTTTGCTACTCAAGGTATTTAACAGAATTCACAAAGGTGTCAAAGGAGGGAAACAAAACTTCAAGTTTATTGTCTGAATTGGTGGGGATTACCCATTGATTCTTGTTCGGTTGAGTATTCTCTCTTTACCCAAGACTAATAATATGCCTCTAAAAGCTCTAATGTCATTGAGAAGGGAAAAATTCCCCCAGGAGACCAATTCAGAGAAGTTAAATTTGGCCCTGGCTTGCCATTTTGAGGGCGTCTCCTTGGAAAGACGGGCCACCCTAGGCAAAAATTAGTCTGCAGAAATACCTTCCTCTGTGTCTGGGTGGCTCCCTAAAGGCCTGCATGCCACCATTCAAAGGAACTGTTCTTTTTAACTACTTTTGCCTAAGGGCTTCAGATTTCTTATTTAGATTAAGGATTTTGGGTGTTTGTTCATGCTGGTTTTGCCATTGAAAATGCTTCAAAGTGGTTTTTCTTGGTAAATTCAGTTTGCTGTAAAACAGAGAGTGTTTCTCATGAAAAGCAGAGCTCCTTTAATCCCACAGATATATGATTTTTGTTTATTTTAGTGGTTTGGATAAGTATTAATACATTGTTTCTCTGCAGTCTCAGTGATTTAGTTCCAGGTTTGCTAGGAAACAGTCTTGAATCTGAGTATAGGAAAATGCGATGCAAATCATAGCTAGCACTGTTGTTTACATGACTTTCTGTAAAGGACCCCTGGGAAGCATGTACTAAACAATTGTATTTCTATGACAGGAGCTGTTTCATTGGGTTTGTGTTCTGAAAGACAAGGTGAAATAGGAAATTCAGCAGGCAGGTAGGATGAAATAAATTATTTGAAGCAAGCCCCAGGATGACACAATAGCTCAAATCCATGAAAATCAATAGCAATGCACAAGGCCTTTGAGAGACCAAATTGTCACTGAAAAGTTCATAAATTCTGTTTCATTATTTGAGAGCTTCTATACTTTCAACCACAGCACTAAAAGATTTCCTGTTGCACAACATGGAATGATTTTCTCATTTTGATGGACTCTGCCCATTTTTATTTATTATTTGTACTGGGTGAGTTAGCCCTGTTTAATAGTCTTGACCATGACAGGAAAAGCTTTTGTTGCAGCAGCCTTCTTGTTAGAGGGTAGAAATAAGCCAAGACACAGACTTCTTCTTTATCATAGCATGAAAAGGGTTTATTCCTCTTTACATCTTTGCCATCCTGACTCCAGCTGTTCACTGACTCTGGCTGCAGCAAGCTCCTACTGTAGGTTTCCCTTGCAGCCTCTGACCGCTGGTTATTTCCTGCCAGATCATAACTGCATGTATTGGTTTGCAGACTCTGAATGCAGGCTTTTACCTGGCTGGACTGTGACTGCAGGTTCCAGCAACAGGCTCTAACTGCAGACCCAGACAGACCTCACAACAGTGATTCCCTCTCCCCAGATCCTTCTTCTTCATGAAGAGAGATTCTAGTTCCCTCCTCCATGATCCCCTCACCAGCAAACCTACTCCCTATTATCACACTTATCTTTGTTGGATATAGCTGTGACTCATCGGGAGAGGCTGAATTGGGTAATTAAAACAGCTGTTACTTATCAGGGGCAAGGTCACCTATATTCCTTCTCCTACATTCTAGAGGCAATTTTTTCTTCTTTCTGTTATTTACATTTAAAACCAAAGAAATATTACAGTTACTGTAATGAAGAATTTTTAGCTTTGTATTTTATCCTATGTATGACACATGTTTCTGAAGTGGAATGCAGGCTTCTTCTTTCCATATTATAGCTTTCATTAATGCCCTGCACTGTGATAGTCTTTATTAACATGACTTTCTGTGTTCTTACAATCAGCCTATGTATTTCCAGATCTTAAATTGTATTGATGTTTGATCAGTTTTCTCGTGAAGGAGCAAGAGATCACAGGACTGAAAGTTTTTAGCAAAAGTTCATGTCTTTAATATGTTTCAGATGATTAATATTAATTGCTCTGGTGCAGTAGAGACCATGTGGAGATGGTTCACACTCTGTGCAGGAAGGAGATGGGGGCATGGCTCTGACTTCCAGTCACTGTCCCAAACTTCCACTCACTGAAAGGAGAGAAGAATATCTTCTCTTTAGTTCCTCAGCACTGCTCTTATTGCTTGTAATGAAAGCTAAGTAAAGATAATGACTGTATGCAATCAAAGTAAATTTCTTTAACTCCTGGAAAATATCAATTCTTTGTAGATCCTCACTTCTTTTCAAAGGTATCGGTCATTACAGACCCTTGTAATGTATTTAGGGTAACTAAATCTAGAGCCTGCATTTGTATACATTGCCTTAATTACTTTCACAAAGTGCAAATGAAGTGGGAGTGCTTGTGGTTGTGTATTGTCCATTTAGTATGTAGGTCATGCCAGTGGCATGCAATTGTGCTTATCAACCCTGTGACAGTGCAGTGGCTCCCTGCTGCTGTGTTAATATGAAAGCAAAGTCAAGGGAGCTTATTTTCAAAGACAGACAGAGGCTAATCCCACAATGACACCCTTTTATTACATTGTCAAGATGTCTGTGCCTTCCTCATGTGACGTAAGTGGAGGGGTATGGGCAGCTGGGTGTCCGGCTCAGAGCTTACTGGGTGTGAGACAGGTGTGGCCTGGAAGCTGTAGCTGGTAGCATGTTGCTCAGAGATCTGACCTAGGAAATAACCTCTGCTGAGGTTACTCTGTCACATTTACTGGTGTCCTGTACACCTCTGAGGCTTCCAGGCTGAGTTGGACCCTCTCCAGCCAGCTACTAGCATGAGCAGCTCAGGCACGTCTTGACTTGTCTCTGTAGACATATTTTGAGTAAGTGAATGACCTCTGGAAGACTGCAGGTGCAAATATTTGTACATATTTCACACTTTTTTCCTTCGGTCACTGTCCCCAGTATCCTGCCCAGCTCAGATAGCAGGGAAATATTCTATTTTGCCTAAAACCAATCAGTTAGAGAGAGCTGCTTGCATCCCTGTGGGTTGTTTTTTTTTTTTTTTAAGAATGCAACCAGGAGTCACAGGCATGGTTTAGCAGTCCACTGTATTAGAAATGAAACAGCACAACTTCCTTCACAGAGAGAAGTCTGACTTAAATTTGGTGTTCTTGTGATTTTGAGTGAATAGAGCTGCGATCTGAACAGCTGGTCCAGATGTGACTTGAATTCTTTCTACAACCTGCCCATTTTTGAAAACAAAAGTATTTGAATACTTCAGTTTTTCACAAATCAAAAACCTATTTTGCTACATTCTGGAATATGAGCTAATTAAGCTCAGTTTTAGTTGCACTTAATTTTGATAGAAATAGATAATTTGCATATTCAAAAAGATTTTATTTAGTAAAACCCAATTATTGTGGGTGAAAGGAATATGGGGTAATGATTCATTGCATTTACTGCTAGACAAAAATCTCATCATACTGTTTAATAAAAAAATCACTGCTTAGTGCCTAGTTAAGACATGAAAAAGCCATTGCACTGTTTGAAGGAAAGAGACAATATAGGTCAGAAACGACAAGACTGGAGAAACTTTTTATTGAAGAAGAAACAATTTATGTATTTTCATCACATTGAAACTACTGAGCTTATAAAAATCAAATGTTTTGCATTCTAAATTAGAAAGAGATACCAAGCAGGCTGATTGTTGCCTGCAGGAAATCTTCCAGGCTGTTTTCTGACATTCTAAATATAAAATACACCATGTGAGAAATGTTTGATTCATTCTGAAGCCTGTGATGAATGTTTGCCAGGAACCGTTGACCATTGCCTCGTCTCAAGTGGAATCAAATTGGAAGTTTCCCAGAGAAAGTAAAGACAGACCTCTGTAGTTCAGTATTTAATCTAAGTTCCTTGTACACCTTTCATCTTGCCTGAGCAGATAAAGCAATTTTTTTTTTCACAGTTTGGTGAGAAATGACCATTGTCAGCTGTACAGTGAGTCTGTAAATGTGGAAATATAATTGTTGGGAAACAAGGACAGTGGATTGTTAGGAAAGTTGTCCACCCTCANCATGCAAAAACTGGGAAAAAACCCACCCCAACACTTTGTTTATTTTAAAGGCATTCTGTCTCCTGAAAATGTTTTAATGAGTTCTGCCTCTTTTCCTGACTCTCTTGCAATAGGATTTTTGCACAGAAGTCGAAACTCTGCTGTTAAAATGCCAGAACACAACACATGAAAGGACAGATAGAAAAGTCCATAAACATACCAAATTTATACACTGTTTAGCCATAAAACACACACACTATCTTAAGGTTTTTTGAATGCTACATAATACAAAGATAATTGAGCCGGAATAACAAATTGAATGAAACATTCCCAAGCATGGAAACATAAAATCCTGTGAGATTTAATTCACAGTCTGTGTAAAAATTAAAGAACAATAACAGTCGAAGCAACATCTAAATGTGTGACACTTTTGCAGATTTGTGACCTGGCATTCATACTAACATTAAATGTGCAAACTTGTTAGCATTTTCTCATACATTTCCTGTTCTTTTCAGAAACTTCTGGGTTTATTGCTGGCTACTGCTCATGCTTTCTTTGTGTGAAAACTCTCTTTCTTCATCACAGAAAAACTAAAACATGGGAATTTCAATTTAAAAGGTCAAGTCAGTATTTGTTGCCTTTTAACTACAGCTTTCTATTGTAAATTGTTGCTGAGAAATTAATTGGAAAGAGCCAAGAGGGTATTCTTCATGACATTATTCCAGGGTGTAGTTTTCAAGCTGTTTCCTACAGAGACAGAAACACATTACAAGTTCTGTCCACATGTAAGATAGCATGCACTGGGGCATAATGATAAGCAGATGGCATTATTTGCAGTGGAAGTAATAGCAACCAGAAGCATTTCTGCCTACATTATTTTGCAAATGTTTTTATATTATGCTGTGTTAAAGTCTGGAACTTTATGTGTTTTCCCTTTCTAAAGCATAGGTATTGATAGCAACTGATGAGAGAGCTGGTGGTGATAAGTAAACAGAGTAGTTATTGGGAAGTAGGTAGTATTTAAAAACAACACAACCACAGCAATCAGTAGAAAAAGACAGAACAAGATAGAACAAATACTAGTGAAATGTTCCAGAAAATGGAGGAAAGATGAAATTGGATGACGGTTTTTGTCATTAAAGATGTTGTTTCAGAAAGTCTTTACATGAATATGCCATTCAGAAAATCTGAAGCTTCTAAGTTTTATTACCAATAATATTGCCTAATTTACCACCACCATCTGCCTGGCAATTATTGCTGGAAGTAGTGCATCCAAGGTAGATTATTTCAGAGAATGACTCTATAGTTCATGGATGCATTGTGAGATAGAATGTATTAGAGGTATTCCAGGCTACCAGAGATCTAAATCATAAATTTTGCATACACATGTGCACACACAAATATATGAAGATACACAATATCTCTCTATGTGTGCACCTATATGTAATAGTGTAGAACTGAGTCTTATGCCATTCCACTATGATAGAGTATTGCCAGGTTAGTCCAAAGTTCTCCTCCTGAGACTTAAATAAATCTCTGTGTTTGAAAACAAACAAACAAAAAAACCCCAATCTATTTAGGATATTACTAAAATACTTTCCTTTGCAAAGGTATTTTGTATGAACTTGGAGTTATATTTCCTCTAAATGTCCTCATGGCCTTCTGCACTTGGAGCTAGACTGCAACATTTTTAGTGTGACCAATACATTGAAAGAGATGGTGCAGAAGGGACTGACATCTGCAGCAAGTCCCAAAGGGATTCAGCCTCCAAAGGCACAGAGGGCCGTATGCAACAGTGACAGTACCTGCTGGAAGACTGCAACATGTCCTCCCTCTAGCACTGGCTGGAAACAGCTGGTGTGGAAAAAGGATGGGCAATGAACTCAAGGCAGCCTGTTCCCTGCTCTGCTGTAGAGCAGAGCTAGCTTCTCTCCTTCTTACCCCTGCTGTGAAGAGCAGGATGTTGTGCCACCATGGACTTCAATGGGAGGACAACTTCAGACACTGTGAGTTCACTGCAGCTGCCAGCTGGAAGGAAGGACAGAGATGAGACACTGCTGTACCTCCTGCTGTATTCCACAGAACATACAATCAGAGGGAGAACCACTATACTCTTGGGAAGTGGAGTATTTGGAGTGGAACAAAGTCTGTGCATTTGATCAGAGCAAAAATGAAATTATTTTGGAATCAAGTGTGAGAAATATGCTGTTTCCATAAACTCCTCTGTTAAAAAACTCACTCTGTCCTGGGGTGACCATATTTCATGTTTTGGACATTGTTCCAATGATTCTGCCACTCAAAGGTGATAACCTGATAAGAAGGATCACCAAAGTATTTCAGTATTCTTATTTATTTGCATGATGATACAGGCAAGAGATCTGAGAGATCTGAGAACAGAGAACAGTCACTGCAGTGTAGAGTACAATCCTTGCCCTGAACAGTTTGTAGTCTGAGCAGGTGAAAGGATCAAGACTGGAGAAGGCTTTCATTTTGTGCATGAGAAACAGGGCCTCTGCCACACATCTGGGGTTTCCTGGGGTCTGTGGAGCTGGGACTGCAACCTTGAAAGACACAGAAGTGTGTGTTCAGTTATGCAGGAAGCTCTCAAGCACTGAAAGCAATAAGAGCTGCATCACAATACATGATTATCCTCATTTCCAAGTGTTGCTCAAGGATGTAAAGGGCCAAGTTAGAAATCAAATTGGGATCTACCAGATCTACCAGATGATTTAGCAACAAGATTGACAACTGCAGAAACCTGATTTCTTCTCTGGGGTTCAGCTAACACCTCTGTGACTGTAAAATGCCTTACAGAAATACAGGGCCCCTATGTTAGCTGTGTTGAGTACTCACTCCTGACTGGTTAGCCATGTCGGCATGAACATCAGCAAAGACAACATTTCACTCCTCTTGCTGACTCTGTCTGCAGTTCAAAGCTAGATTTGTAGCTGAGCTGCTAATGTGACACACATCTGCCACAGAGAGGCTCTAGGAGCTAAATGACAATCTGAGAGAAGAGTGATACTGTGAAGAAATACGAGGAAGGGTCCTGAGGAAGGTCTTTCATGCCTAGGATTAAGTGAAGTGTTGTCTATGTCGACTGAACTGGTGCTATCAGAAAAAAGCTGTAACAGAATGAAGAGAATTATTCTCTTGCATCCAGAAGAAAAAAAGAAATCAATACAGGAAAAAAAAGCCAACTGTAGCATCTAAAAGCTGTAACAATTAGTTATTTAATATATGACCCTTTGAAGTGCCAAAAAAAAGCTATTTTAAGCTGGGCTTTTTTTTTTTTTTTTTTTT
>VXBB01014245.1:0-51540 GCA_013399915.1 Illadopsis cleaveri | reverse complement strand
TCAAGTCCAACATCAATGTCTTATAAATTTGAGATACTCTTTTTTCAAAAAAGATCCTGTTCATCCCAGCATTGTACACAAGCCTAAACATAGCTGTTATATTGAGCTTGAAATCAATGAGGGCACTGCACTGTAAACAAAGGAACAATTTGCCCCAGTGAGCACAATTAAGTTTGTTTCTGTCTGGGATGTGAACTGAGTCTGCGTGAAAATCTTCTCACAGAGCTTCAAACCACAGTACATCTGTTTCTCTCACCTAGCTTACATGGTTCCAAACGGCAAAGTATTAGCTTGAAATCTAAGGATAATTTTTAATACAAAATGCTTCCATGCAATAATAAAGTTAAATAGTATTTTTAACAAACTGATACCTAGCTATTGACCTACTGTATGTGATAATGACTAAAATTTAAATAGAAAGTATTAATTTTATGTCTTTGCATGTGAATTTGTAAGAAATCTACTGCATTGAAGATGGAGCTTTTGTCATAGATTTCAGAAAATATATCAATAATGACTTTGAATATAGCTGTACATACAGGAGAAATACAGCAGGATATAAACACATAGTCCCAAACACCATCCTCATTTTGATTCTTAAAATCTTCTCTTTCTTGACATATAAGCAATATACGGAAAATCCTGGGTTACCTATGGGAGTTTTTTCAGCAAATCCTTATAACTTTCACAGGATCAAGGTTGTATCCATATGTTCTTGAAATTTTCCCCGCAGCAGTTTTTTGCAGCCGTAAGTGGAAAATGAATTGCAATGGATCTGATAGGAGCATGTGGGTTAAAACTGGCTGAAAGACTATAAACAAAAGATTATGAGAGTGACTAGGGGAAAAATATCTAGTAGGGTAATGAAGGGTGCAGATTCAGGATTGCTCCTATTTAACATCTTCATTAGCAATCTGGAAGAAAGAATAAACAGCATGCTAATGAAATGCACGAATACTAAATTAGGAGGAGTCACAAATACTAGTGAGGACAGAAACATAATACAAAGGCCCTTGGGAGAAATGTGGCAGGACAAAACAAAGCAAGCCACTACTCACAAAAAGCATACTAATACATTAAATTTAGAGCAGTGTGAATCAATGAGGGAAAATCCACAGAAGCAGTAACATTGGAAGAGATTCTGGGAGCAACATATTAGGTATGCGGTGCAGTGTGACATGCTGGCAATAAAAGCCAATATATTCAGTGCCACGTATGCAAAGGCATAAAGTCATGGATCAAAGAGACCATAGCTTCTCTAAATGTTTCTCTACTAACAGAAAATGGAATATTCTACTATGAGAACACAAGAGTCTCGATACTGAAGACCCCCCAAGTCAGCATAGCTATGCTCAGTTGAAGTATTAAGTGTTTTAGTTAGAAAAAATCTGTAAGAAGGAACAGGGAAGAAGTGATACATGCATTTATGGAAAGTCTCTGATGAGGATGAAGTCAAAGATGGGTTAATGGCAGGAAAAGTAACTGGCTACACTCTGAAAAGTTTTTTTAACTTTTATTCAAAACAACCACATTTTCTTCTGTAATAAAAGCTAGGAGATGACAAGCTGGCACATAACTTGTAAAAGGAAAATCATGCACACTTTCCTATTGGTAAAATATTTTTCCCCACCCATCCCCCTACATATAAATTGAATGAAAGGAATCTATTGTGAAAAAAATGGGATCAATACAATTCCTCATGCTGTATTAAATTTATACCTGGAATCAGAAGAAAATTGCTTGGTTCATTTGACTCTGTTTTTGCTTTTGGGTTTTTTTTCAAGAGGTATTTACCTCTCAGAAAGGAAGAGAAAGAGGCAATAAAGTTTATTCTCATTTTTCTGGTGAGTTTTTAAAATGGGACCTAAGTCTGTATGTTGCACGAGTTGACAGTTTCTTTTGAACAAGCAAAATGTCTTTTTTTTTGGCAAGATGGAGAGATGCAAAGAAAAAGAACAAAATACAAAAACCAACCATAAAACTAGTTGTGGCATTGATCTAATCCATGCTACATTTGTGTTTTTGACACTGCATGCATTCTAACTTTGTCATACATTTCTACAGCTCACCCAGAGTCTAGTAAAATTGTCACTGAGTATACTCTGTTAAATCATACAGTAAACAGTACAATGACAATGAAACCATAACTGAATAAAGGTCCTTGATCCTGGGAGTGATGCTGCTTCTACAAAAGGAGAGATTGAATAGATTAGTATTCTTCAGTTTGTAAAAAATGGGTCGGTATGGTTAACATTTATTTTTATGCACATTCATAGTAATACACTCATTAATATGAACAATATGGAAGAGTGAATAATCACTCCTCATTCTTTTTCTTCTCATAATAAAAGTAAGCAAGAGTAGAAAATGAAAAAATCAGCCAGCTGGTGTAAACCAGAGAAAAATGTTATTCCATAGTACGTGTAATTAAGCCCCAGGACTCATTACCAGAGGGTGGTGCAAAAAGAGGTCAGAGAGATCATGAAACATATGGGTGTGGTGGGGCACTGAGAAGAAAGTTTCACATGAAACTTGTCACTCTGAAGGTCCCCAAACTTCAATTTACCAGGGCTATTCATTAAAACCTTTGGGGGTCACTCTGTGCATACTCACTGTCTTATGCTGGTGCATATGTGTTTCTACCCACACACCAGATATGCTGTAGGCTTTGTACTATTAAGCTGACCCAAGGAAGTTTTTATTTAAGCTAAAAGTTATTATTAAACAATAATAATCACAATCATAATGAAATACCCTGTGAAAGCACTTTTTTTTAAAAAAAAAAAAACAACAGTGCAATAGGGGTGAATTTTGAAAGCATACACATGTACACACAGAGCAAGGCTTGGGAAAATGGCAGAACTAGGAATTATGAATACTTTTTGGAGGAAGAGCAATGTTAATTCGGTGCCATCTTACAAACTGCTGTTTAGCCATCAGGACCTGCATTAGGGTGTAAACACTAAGGTCTCTGAACAACTAAGAAACAGTTTGGTGTTTGAAAAATAACCTAAGTGCCAAAGTACTTGAAAAAATAGTCTTTGGGACTTCTCTCCACAGCAGAAATGTATAGGATATATTGTATACCATTGTTAATAAAATTTTGTGGTTAATAAAACACTTTTGGGAGTTTTAAGGGTATTGTATAGTGACCCATTTGTTCAGTACACACCAGGTCTAGTCCAGGGCAAATCAAGCTTGTTTAAAAAGGTAATGTGGAACTGGGTTGTAGTAAGCCTTAAGTGGTGGGAAGGGCCTTGCTCGGAAAAGCTAAAATCCAGCAGATGCTCTTGGGTGTGCATGATTGCTTCTATAACTTGCTGTGGGTTTGCTAGGTTTATGCATCTGTCTAGCTTCCTTAAAAGATGGAAGGGAATGTGCCTCTCACACTGCATCAGTGAAAAGCACGACATTATATCTAAGCACTGTTACTCTCTTGCTCAGCTCTTCCTATCTCCCACACCCCACAGATGTTGAAAGCTTTGTTAAAACTGTTAGGGGTTTTTTTTTGTGGGTTAAACGTATATTTCAGCTCTCTTTGTCAGGTGAGGAGAACAATTGTAGGTTTAGAGGTTTTTATAAGGAAAGAAATAACAGATATCTAAAAATAAGTAAAAGACTAATTTTATGCACAGCATATAGTGTATAGTAAGTGTGATCTCAGAGGGAAGATAAAGAAAGATGTCATAAATTGCAGGCTCTATCTTATTAATAATAGGTTAGAGATTTTACTGGGACATGAAATAGTTTATTTAATTATTAAACTTACTTGGATTGACAAGACTTTTGATATAATGTAATTTATTTAATGCAATGTAAAAATATATTCATAAAATACTGGATTCCTATGAGATGGTGAAGTTTTCTTCTTTTATGTGGATTCTGTTAACACAGTTGAATTAATTTTCCTTAATATTTTCATGGTGTATTTAGCTAGAGACCTGTGTAATTATATTTATTATTCCTTTAAGTGTTGAAGGAGAATATGTGGGAGAATAATATGTAGTAATTTTGTTATCAGATTTACTGCAGCCTTTTGAGGAGCTATATCCCTGCCTGTACCTGCACAGGTATTTCCTGAGGAACACTGGTCCTTGATCAGTGTATTTCAGATTGCAAGTATATGATAGTGCTCTATTTTTACAGGAAGATCCATTCAGTTTGATTCTCATCCCAGAAAAGCTTTCTCATTAGCTCAGGTTGTGGGTTGGCACTTGTTACAAAGACCTACTGATAGAGAAAAGAGACATAGTCAAAAAAAAGTGTGTATCATTGAAGCCACAGACAGGCATGTTTAGGGAACAGAAGATGCTAATTCATATGTCTGTAAGTTCACCTGTTAAGTAAATAAATCCAAATAATATTAAACGTCTTTGATTATGAACAAGGATATTTGTATCAAATTCCTTCCAACAACTGATCAACTTTAAAAATTCATTGTAAGTTTATTAAAAAATTGTCCCACATGGACGATTATGCTCTTCTTGCTAAGACATTTCAGCTTGATATTTTTCTACGGTTTTGTGTCTGAGAGTCATTGCTTTTGTCTCCTTTCCAGTTCTTCTGCTCCAAATGACTGATTCCCCTTTCTAGGTTTCATCTGACTCCAGCTGGTTCCTCAGGAAGAGGAGGTGCAGAAATGATGATGCTTGTCTTCACAGGGGCAATGCAAGCCTGGCAGACTGGTAGTTAATGGTGCTGGGAATGAAGAACTAGGATAACTTCTCTGCTTTCTGAGCCTGAATTGTCCTCCAGTGTTTACCCTGTTTGTTGCTGGTAGACAGTTTCACCACATGACTCAACTAAAAAGAAGCTCTCTAATATAGTAATTTTTTTTTCCCTGTAGCTGTGATTGCTGCAACACACAGGCTCCTTGGCTTAAGCCAAATTATTAATACAGCAATAAAGAATATTTTGCAGTTACCAGTTATTTTAATCTTTTTCTGTACTCAATTTTGGCCAACAAGTTTTGGCACTGGCCATGAGCTGTAGATCATAGTAGGTCCTGATTTCTCAGCTCTCTGAAATGTTAAATAATGCCAAAAATTGATAAAGGCTTCTTTATTGCATCCCCATGTCCTTTTCCACTCAAGTAAGGAGCAGAAGATGGGCACATTTACATACTCTGTATTTGTCACTGGGTTGTGATTATTGCAGTAGAATATACCATCTTAACCATAACAGCAGCCACCAATTTTTAATATAATAAATATATCAATAATACACTGGAGTAAATCTATGCTAAACTTAACAGGTAAATGGAAAGATAAAATACCCTGTGAATTAACAGTAGAGGAAAGAAGACCAAATTCTTGCTGTATTAGCAGTGTGTCGATTTTTCTTCTGGCACTTAATGTTTTGCTATGATTTCTTGGCATTCAGCACAGCTCCCCAGAGTATCCCAAGTCCAATGCGTGATACTTGCCAGGTAAGATCCCAATGCTGCTGAAGTGTGAGTACTTGTATGTGGATTTATAGGTCTGTTAAGCTGTCAGTATGATTCTCATATTTATTTTAAACATTTCAACCTGCATGAAAAATTAAAGTTGCATAATAAATATAATATAATATAATATAATATAATATAACATAATAAATATAATATAATATAATATAATATAATATAATATAATATAATATAATATAATAATTTTTACTTATTGTGATGCTTTTCTTTTACATTGCAATGGTTGTGTAAAGTAGCCATATGTCCATGATAACCCCATGTTTTTTGTTTTGGGGTGAAACTCATGTATTAAGCTTTACAGTAGTAGAAGATTCAAGACTTCATTTTTTAAGGCTCAATGCAGTAGTTGGGCATTACTTTACATCCCTTTGGTAAACACATATCCAGTACCCTTTATTGTCCTTGGGAATTATGTATAGCTGTGAATGGGAGGACAGATAAGCACAAGTGTTCGAAACATATTATCTTGAAGTTTTGCATATGTTTTGGAAATTTATACTCTACTGCACGTGTGAAATAATGGACTTGTTTTTAGATAGCTTATCAACAAAAATAAAGTAGTCCATAGATAAAGAATTAATAGTTTTCAAGCATTTTGTCTTGTGTGAAGTGATGACATGAGAATATCTCTGAATTTTTAACCCTCCCTGCCAGGAAGTAGACACACCAAAGTGTTCAGATAACAGCTTCCTATAGCTGCATATTTTAAGTGTATAAGTAAAGAAACACAAATGTGTTTCTATCCCATTGCTGAAATAGAAATATATAATATTGATAAATTGTATGTACATTACTAATCTGCAGGAAAATTATTCTACCAGTTACCAATCTTCAGAACTGTAACAAAACATAAATCATTCTTCTGAATTATATTTAGGCATATGCAGTATTTATTGAGATTTAGTCAAAATTTAGCAAAAAAATTAGTTCAACAAGCTGTTTGAGATGATCAGGATTGTTATTTCATGACAGCTGAGTCTGAGCCTCCAAAAGACTCAGTTTTGGCTCATTTAGAGGGCAGTGCTGTAGCAGACATTGCTCTGCCTTCAGAGGGTATAAGCAGATGCTTTAAATTAGCACATCTGAGCACTGACCAGGGTATCATATTTCCTCTAAAAAGAAATTAAATATTTTAAATCTATTAAGTGATGTAACTCCATCGTAACCTATTTCCTGCTTTGTGTATATAGGTTAATATAATGTAATACAGTGCATACATACAGTTAAAGAAACTGACTTTTTTTTTATATTATGCTGAAATAAACAATATATGGAGTTTACCATCTTGCACAGGAATTTTTATGTGAGTAGTCACATGATGCTATGAAATATCAAAGGACATAAGAATTAATTCTAGTGTGTGCATATGAAAAAAGGTTCCTTGTTATATATACCTAGAGTGCATAGAAACAAAATTATCTCTCCAGAAAAAAACTTGCTTTTCTTTCACGTGTACAAATTCAGAGTTCAGTTTACAAATTCATAATTTTCCAGAAGATAATGTATATATCTGTTTCTAATGCTCTAGGATTGCTAAAGGCAGCCATTATCAGGACAGAGAGACAACCTCTATTTGTTAATGTAAATCAGGTAAATATTCTACTTAACCCTTTTGAATAATAAATAATGTAAAACAGGCACTTAGGAAGAGTCCTCTGGGTAACATCCTCTCTTACAACTCAGTTTACCAAATCCTTTTTTCTAGTAGGAAAAAGTGTCTTTCAGTGGTTTAATTAAGAATTACCTGTATACTAGAGTACAGTCTTCAAATAAGTATGCAGAAAATTGGAACTAGAAGATCTTTAAGATCCTTTCCAATCCAAAAAACTCTGTGATCTATTCTATGATCTAAATACATGAACAAATTGTCAAACACATCACCCAAAAGTTGTTTATTTATTTTTTTTTGAAAGGGGTCAAAAGAGAAAGAAGAAATAGCTACTCACTTACAAAACCCCAAAAATTCCTGTGTTTGTGATGGAGACAGAGTGAAATAAAACCAGATGAATATTAATGCTATTATATAAAAGTACAATATGGAGGATTTGCACTAAAAAGAAACCCAGAAAAATAAAAACATGAAGAAAAAAGGAGAAATCAACACAGGCTATTAATAGTGCTTTTTAATTAATTTTGGTACTTGCTGAACCTCAGATCTCACAAACACTTCTGTCAGTAAATGTAACATTATGGAGTCCTGTAAGCTGACAGACAGTTTTGCCTGGCTACAATTATTCCTGTGAAAATGTATAAGCTGGATGAGGAGGATCCAAACTCTACTGAAATCAGTAAGACTTTTGCTGACAGGAAAACTTCTATATGGAAATGAATTAGAAAGTCTTCCATATGAAATAATTAATATCATAAACATAAGTAGAGCAGATTGAATTATCTGTAGCACAACTCTGTAGAGAATTAAAACTCTTTAGAGATAACTTCCAATTGTGGAATCCTTAAAGGATAACTTTCAGCTCCTTACACGAAATCCATTTAATATAAAATGGCAGAACAAGGTATCACATGATAGCATCTGATGTATTGCAATAGGAACTGAATTAAATGGTTATTAATTAATTACAAGCATAACAGATGATAGCAATATCTTTAATCAGAAGTGATTACATTATACCAAGATCAAATACATAGTAAAGATATGTATTTGAATAAATAATACCAGCTAATATGCACCATCTAATTTATCTGCTGAATAGAGCAACGCAAAGTGGCTGATGAAGTATCCTTTCCTTTATTTTTTTTTTCCGGGAGAAATAAGATAAAAATAGGTAAATATTAAAGGGGCATAAACTGAACATCTGAATTTCATCACAACTATGCTCTTCTCCAGTTACTCTTATCTTTTGCAAGTTATGTTAGGGTATAAAGCTCTCCTTTTCAGGCCAAAAGTGGGGTTTTTTTGGTTTTGAGTTGGAATTCAAATTGCTTTTGGGCAATTTGAAGAGAGAAAAACTTTTTTTTATATAAAGTCCATCTTTAACTAAAATTAAGAATACAATAAATACAGGAAGTCATATTTATAACTACAATTTTCATAGAAGAGGAAAACCCCAAGTGAAGGAATGCAATTTTGAGTTTGCAGGTTTTTAAAGATAATTAATCAATATTTATTTTGGGGTTTTTTTATTCCTTTCTCCTACAGATTTGTAAAATTCGTTTGGTTAGAAAACCATAAAACAGTGTATCATTTCTGGTTTAGGTCATTCTCAGCACCTTACAATCATAGATGTTTTCTTGTCTTAGCAGTTCAGCCCAGTTATTGACTTTGGTGCAAGGCTTCCTCTATAGCTTTGCCCCAGATGACATTTATAAGAAATTAGGATGACTTCCAACCACTAAAAAATTCAGAATGGCAGGACTGAGTAAATCCTTAATCCTCCTAATTAATCTCTTCTTTAAAAGCTCCTTTATATTACACACAAAAGGCATTTTAAAGCTACAAAGATTTGGTGTCTTTGAACAGGATCAAATTGCACATTCCAGGAGAAACACCTAAAATCACTTTTGAAAAATTTAGGTCAGTATATAATTAGAGCCCCAAGTTACCCAAGAGTATCAAATTTGAGCTGTGTAATGTTAGACACACGCCTTGACAGTTTGGTTACATTCAGTGGCAGATTGAACTTTCAAATGCATGCCTGTGAAAATAGAAGGGAAAATAAACTCCTAAAAATCACAGGAGACTTTCTTTCATTTTTTTTTTCTTTTTGTATATGTACGCCAAAGAGCTTTAAACAAATATATTTATAGTAAATTTTGTGATCCTGGTACTTTCATGCCAAAGTACAAACTTATCACAGTACCCTCCAAGTGTGAAACTGTAACTGAGAAACTAAAGAGTGGGGTACTTCTCTACTCATGTTTCTGTTTAGAATTCACAGCACAAAGTGTAAAAGCGAAAAAAACATGAACAAATTCTCTGTCAGCCTCTGGAGATAAATTCGCTGTTTTTTTGACTGGAGAAGGAATTCTACAGCATTGGTTTGTTCTATTCCCACCCCTAAAACCCAGGGGCTTTGGGAATTGTCATGCCTGGAAGACGGAGATCATCAAAAAATGGCTTTGGTTTGACAGTTTACCAATTCAGCCATCTTACTGTTGTGACCATGCCTCGAGTGCATGCTCCTTGCATGTAGTTAGAAAAACCTGACAGCTTAAATTCTTATTTTAATCCTACTTGGGATTTCTGTGAAGACCTAAGGCACTGCTGCCAACTTGGTCTAACAGGTGTATTGCTAATCTGCAGTCTGAGAGGTGTAATTTCTACTTCTTCCTCTGCCACATGATGGGAAAGTTTTATGTTTCAAAAAAGTTTTATGTTTTATGTTTTCTGTTTTTGTGAAGGCAGTGAAACTTACTTACTCCTCAAACAACTGCAAATTTATCAGTAAGTGTAAAAGAAAATGTTCTGTGACAAGAGTAGAGTGTGTTTCCTGTTGAATATCTGTATTTGAGTGGGGTTTAATTTTGTCTAACACGAAGAAAAAGCCAAAAGAAATTTTATTTTATTCTGGATGCAGTTATAACATCTCTCCCAAATGCAAATCAAAGCAGGGTTGAATTCATACTTTATCTTTTCCTTAGCATGGGCACCAAGAACTTCTCTCCACTATATAACTTCTCAATATCTACACCTTTGGTAACAGTGAGTCATCCATGGCACATCTTCCCCTCTGAAAAAAAATGTGTAAGCATGGCCAACTCATTTAAAAACTTCTGGAAGGACTCCCATAAGCATATGCCCTTGGTGTAGGATCAAAGAAGTCTCAATTCTGTGAGGAACTGGGCAAAAAAAATACAGATAAAGCACCATCCCTGATATGTAGCCATTGAATCTAAGATACAGAATGGCCGTACAAACCAGGTTATACCATTTTACTGTAAATTTTATGTTGGCATTCATTGCCTTAACAGAAAGACCTGAACCCATAATCTCCAGTCCACTTTAAATGCATGTATTACACTGCTGTGTCAGCGTAACACATTTCAGCCATCTTTCTTTCTTGACATCCCTATTCCTTTAGAAAGAAAGCCTTTTACAATTCAGGTGCACTCCAAAGAATGGCCTCTGAACCTGAAGTTGGAGGTGTGGTGATGGATCATCTGATAGACTTCCAAACTGAGCAGCCACAGTAAGAAAAGTTTCCTCTGGTAAAATCCTTTAGATAAAATAAAATGAGGGCCACTTTTAGGTCAGACATACTGGCATTGTCCTGGGAAGGGTTGGGAGGAACCTCCTGCATTAGATGAACTATCTTTTCAGTAGTTCCAGCCCAGCAGTGACCTCTGGTTATCTGCACAAGCACTCTGATGATAGCATAACTGGAGTAGGTTCTGATTTATTGAGAGCTCATCTTTACATGGCCCTTATATGCTCCTGAAACACTCCCCACAGAATTTACATTTCCAGTGAGTCTGTATATACACTCCCACACATATGTGAAAGTGTATCTTGTATCACAAAAATGCACATGTATATTACTAGCAGAAAGCAATTGTCTTAAGTGATGTTCCACTCCCCTCCAGAAACCTGACTCTTCTGCAGGAAACCCTCCTATGACAGTTTTGACTTCAGATATGATGCAAAAGTCTGTTTAATACATCATTGAGGATTCTCCCTTGGCATGGATCATGATACTTACTTCTCAACTTAAATCAACTCTAAGAGGAATTACTAGACATAAAATGGTCCATTCTATGTCCAGACTGTTCCTAGGAAAAGTGCATTCCTTAATTAAAAATACATTATATTATCAAAATCCTCTGGTAAGCTTCACCATAATGTTCTTAAAAAAGGACACTGAATTCTATGTAAATTACATAATAAAATCAATTCAGTGATATGGTTGAGTCATACAGAGCAAAAATCAATAGGTTAATGAGTTTTAAAACAAGCAGAATAACATACAGCTCTCTATAATATTGATAGCCTGAAGATCCTTCCAAGTATTTTCACAGTTTCAGTTCTACTACTAATTTAGTTTACAACTCTCTCTATAAAACTCTTTCAGAAAGCTGATCAAAGTAAATTCAAAGACAACCACTAATAAATAAAAAAGAAACAACTTTGTGTTGTCAAGTCTCTGGGAAAAATAGAAGTGAATGATGGTCAAAAGAATTGGACATTTTTCTTCTAGTTACCAAAGCATATTTTAAAACTGCCCTGTGCTAATAATTTCTGCTTGAAATATTTTCTTTTGTAACTAGATCTTAGATTCCTTTCTCTTTGTCAATCACTTAGGCTTCAAGTTTAAATATGTAAGAACACACAGCACAACAAAAGAACACACTAATCTTACTCTGTCAAAAGCAGATCCTCTTTCTTATTCCCCAAGGCCAGACAAAACAGAGCTGGGCTAAAACATTAAATACAGTGAAGCAAGCATACATATTTTCTTATCTCTTGCTAAAATACAGACCTAATATGTAAGAAAAAAATTCCACGCAATTATTTTTTCCCCACAGTTTTAGCTGATTGCAAAAACAAACAAGTAAACACATTCCCTAAAAACCACATGAACAAAATTTTCAGAGTTTTCAATGCAACCCCTAATTTTACTGGAGTGGATAGAGTTACCTGCCATTCTGCTACACACTTGGCTGCTAATCTGTATATTGCACAATCTTATAGAAATCTATGAACTGGTGTGTTCAGTTGTGAATCTAATCATGTCCTCCTCTTGGTAAAAGATCTCCTTCAATAAATTGAGGTCCTTTGGACTTTCAGCCCCTTGGCTCACTTGCAAGTATAGTTGCATAAACAGCTGTAGATAAAACACGGAATGTCTTTTTAAAGGCAAACCATTTTCCTATTAAATACTGCACACAACACATCTTTTTAAAGATGCTTTTTCTTTTATATATGTACTCCAGCAAAGTGTAGCCTTGAACATTGTGGCCTGCTGGACAAATTTCCCGGGAAGTATAACTGAAAAACTGGAGTTCTTAAAAACCTATTATCTGCAAAGAGGCACCAGGATAAAGAAAAAACTCATCATTACAACTGAAGGTCTGTAAATCAGTTATTGTTTCTATTGTACTTTCAGTGTACCAGCTTAGCAATGTTTTGGACTTTTTGTTTTGTAATTATAATTATTTTTTTAAGGACACCATTCTGGGCTTACACATCCAGGAAAATAATAATGTCATTCTACTAAGAGGTGTAGACGTGTAGTATAATGGATGAGCAATGATAGTAAGATGATTTTTCTGGTTTTCTTCAGGGAGCAAAAAAAAAGGAAAACTAAAAGGGTGTGAAACCATGGCAGAACAGCTGTCTGGTAGCTCATTCTTCAAAATGGAGTTCACTAGGTTCAAGAAAGACCTTTTTGCATTGGCAACCAAATTAGCAGTCCAATCTTGAAGTATTATTTTGTATGACCTCACCTATCATGAAAATCCTTCAGGTGCAAAATTTCTGCAGGATCTTTAGGACTCATTTATCCTTTATCCGTTACAAAAGAGTCACATCAGGCCTCAAGAGCGACGTGTTATCACATACCATACTGCACAGAGAGCTCAGTGTAAAAGGGTAAGCCAGTCTTCCAAATTAGCCACTCAAGGATTTTCTGAGGAGCTTGTATCAGAAATAAGGATGATATGGAAAGAAATGGGCAGACTTATTTGCAATTGTGATTTTTGCCACAATGATTTATGTAGGGATAGGTATATGCAGCAAAACACATGCATTTGTGCACACACCTAAGTAGGCAAAACAATCTGAGGCGTGTTTCTCACTTTATATAAAGTTGCTTCTCAGCAGAAAGCAAAATGAGTCAGTAATTTCTGCTGTTGCTCTCTGTGCATGAATTGTCATCTTTCTACCCTGCTTTCCACTCTTCATGCCCTGCTGTCATTTCAATACCCAGATGATTACATCTATCATTAGTAATTACTAAAGAAATTTTTGCCTGAGTGATTTGTCTATTTGAGTGATTGTCACATCAAATTCCAGTTATTATCCAAGTACACATTGCCAATGCTACTTCAAAATAACTCAAAACTGAAAGAGTATAGTGTCAATATTTTTTTTGGTTGGTTGAAAAAGATAGGGGAAAAGAGCATACATCAAGCTAAAAACAGAATACTACTTTTTTCACAAAACATCTGATAATATGCAGATGTTCTCCCAGTCTGTGCATCTTTGATGAAAATGAAAGTGAAAGTTTTAAATTCTCTTTTCCAATGCATATCACTGAAAATCTGACAGTAGCATTGAAATCCTTACAATGATGAGTATACAGACTGAAAAAATGTCTGAATTTAATTAGTTAGACCAAAAATCTTCTTTTAAATTTTACCAACCAAGATGTTAAGGAACAAATACTTAAGTGCCTGAGCTCTTTGGGGGAAAAAAGGTTTCAAAAAGCGCATAACAATTGCTTGCGGATTTAGTTTTATTGGAGATTATTCAATTTTCTACCTGAAAAATAAGTGACACAGGTTGTTTTGTTATTGGATAGTCAAAGTGATTAGTTTACACCCGCAAACTAATAAGAGCTGTGGGACTATGGAATATACTGTGACTAATATCTAATATACTGTGACTAATAAAAATATCTAAAATTCAGATATTCTCAAAACACCTGGCTTACCAGCCATGGTTCAGGACTCCAGTCAAAATTCCTTGAAAGAAGAAAAAAGAATACCACAACACATTAACAGTGTTACTTTCCTCTGATCTGGAATCTCCTACCAAACGGAGGCCTGAGCCATTTTCCTTTGAAGGTGTTCATGGGTGAATGCATGAAGTGGACATAAACAATTAAACAGACTCTCAGCATAAGTGCTGCAGTTTTGTGAACCAATTATATTTGTCTGGAGGCAAATTAAGAGTCTGCTAAAACCTCTAAGATCAAATCAGTAAGCTCTGAAATAACCTGGGGAGTTAGAGATAAAAAGGACTACAGTCCTCGGGCTGTGTTCTGTACACCATTTGATAGTGGTCTGTGGAGAATTCATGGGTCACATGGCAGTCTCCTCCCCTTGCTCCTGGTTCTCTGAAGGGAATGGGTAGTGAGAGAATCAGGTGACAAAGAAGTTGTAGAGGATGCAGCAGAGGAACAGAACAGATGGGCGTGGGAGACAAAATGCGGTGCAAAAGTGACAGCACAATCATTGCATTCTAGACAACTAAAAATACACAAATACATTTATATTTGTTTCCCTTGCTGCAGTTGCCAGAAAGATGTCACATAATCACAAGTAAAAGGTGAGGTGGCACACGCAGAGAGAAGTCATGATGAGTGAGATGCATCAGCCATTTCTTCTCTAGATGATGCTCCCACCTCTGAAAGCCAGAAGGCCTGTGGCTTTGGAATTTTTTGACTCCATACAGGAAAGGAATTGTCCCACTCCTTTTGTGATGTTTGAAGAGCGTTAGCAGGATTACCTTGGACAAGCTCAGCTGTTATAACAAATATAGGAAAGAAATAATGATTTCTAAGATGTGAGCCATTTAAGGTCTTCAAGGTGAAATCTTACACATCAGGAATTGTAAAGTAACAAATAAAAAGTTTTGGTTTGTGAACAGCATCATTGCAAATGCCAAAAATTAGTGCTTCTTTATAGCTACATAAATAGTTTTTATAAAACAAGTCAGATGCAAATTGCTTTATTCAGTGGTTTAAAAAGCCACCAGATAAATTAAGAATGAACCAATACTTTCTCTCAATCCTCAGCTATACCTCATATTGACTAAATACAGTCTGAAAAGTGACACAACTTCAGCATGCTCTGAAAGAAATGTAATTTTTCTTCTCATTCCTCTATAAATAGGTTAAACTAGCCTACCATAGAAAGAACTGAATTTATAGCTGGAGTAAATTTACATTAGCTGAAATTAATCAAAGACTACACCCTCAGTTTGCTGAGCATGAAGTAAGCTTCTGTGTTTTGCATTCTTTCTGAACCAGCTCAAAATATTTTCCTAGTTTAATTGTTGTGCTGGCTGCCTGGAGTTCTCAGTTAAGGATCAAAAGTTCTTTGCCCTTGGTCTATCTTCCTTTTATTTTAAAAGAAAAAAATAAGGACACTGACAGGAGCAGTGAAAGAATCCATCATAATGAAATGGTAGTTTTATTATAGCTGAGGAGTTTTAAGGACACAAACAAGATAAGCTCCACAGAAAGAGATAGCATCTTTTACTGGATCAACAAATACAGCTGGAAGGGTATACAGATCTGGAGACATGAGTGCCCTCATGCAAGTTTAAAATGGAAACAGCCAGCTGGTCTGAAATATTTATTTAAAAATTGAATATGCATATTAAAAAGTATTACATTATAGAAAGTTTGAATTTTAACAAAAGAATTAGATCTTTTTAAAAAATAAGGAAAAAATATTCTGGACAGCTTGAAGGTAAAGGATACATAATTTAATCTAATTTTAGTAAGTTTAAGATTGTTAGTTTTACTGTATTTAGATAATTTTTGATTTCTGATGTTTTACTCTACAATTTTAAGCTGCCTCATTTAACTGAAGCATATTGGGTCTCCTTTCAGCTACAATATGGCAGAAATAAAAGGGATATGTGTTAGTCTATAGCTTTCCTCATGGAAAACTTTCTCTCCCAAATATGTTTGGTGAGAAAATCCCATGGCTTTCTTACCATATCACACATTTTTGAGTGCTATATGCTGCTTTCTTTTGGTGTCAGATTAATCAGTATTTATTTCCTTTTCCTTTGCCCTCAACATGACAGCCAATTTGTAGGAAAACATATATGTTTTCCCATGGTTATTATTTACCCAGACTGTGGTTATATCTTGTCCAGGTTTTTGGCCAAGATGGAGTTGATTTTCCTTGCAGAACCTGTGAGGAGGCAGAGCCTGAAGCCATGTGGGTTGTCTGGGTTGTTACCCTATACAGTCTCACCTCACTGCTCTGGGGTGGAAGTAAGGGATTCTTGTTCCAAGAAGAAGGTGGAGGTGGCTCACAGCTGGAGAAGAAAGTGTGGAGTATGGAGGGTCTGTTCACCACTAGTTTCATTGATCAGGGCTTGTAAGCATTTTTGCTCGTAAAAATCACCCTCTTTTATACACTTCTGTTGCCAATATTGTTGCAGATACTGGTTGTTTTTTTTATCTTATTACTGTTTAGAGGAAATTGTTCTTATCTCAGCCTATGATCTCTGCCTTTGGAGTCTGGACACTTGGGGAGGAGTGGCTTGTGGTTTGAAGTGCTGTTCCTAAACCAGGACAGCCCTCACTGGATCCTGACGTGGGGCTGTGATTCCACCCCTGGCACAGCTGGTTCTGGGTGTGCTGCACACCCTGCCTGGTGAAACCACAACACATCTAAAAATTGGTCGGATACAATCTAAAGGCAGAAGATACAATCTGCTCTCAAGAGGAAGCAAGCAACTGCAGCCCAGTAAATGTGATTTTTGCCATGACTAGCAAAAAGTTGCAGTCCTTTTGTTGCCCAGGCTTAGGGCCCATCTGGGTTTGCTGTGGTTGCAGCTGGGTTCAGTCAGGTTTGACAGCTGCTGAAATGGGTAGTACATGTGGGCTCTCCAGTTTTAGCTTTTCTTATGACCCCCAGTGCACTGTCCTGACCGAGGCAGGAGTCAGCAAGTGACAGATGCTGAGGCTGGGGGAGGCCTTTGTGCCACACTGTGGCTTCAGATGAGAGCCTCTGAGAGGGAAACAGGACCTATGAGGAAAAAATAACTAAACAAAAGTAGCCCTAAGTGAAATATGAAAGAGAAAAAAAAAATCCCTGTCATCATCTTCATACTGCTTCTAGCAAAGACCTCAGTGTGCTTATTGCTATCCTCTCCTATTCTCCCCTTCTTTCTCTTGGAAACCTGAAACCATCACCCTTGGAATGGAGAAGGATACAAGAAGGGTGAGCTCCACACCACAAAAATAAACACTAGGAAGGGCAGAGTTTTGTTGCTTTTGTTTGTTTGTGGTTTTGTGGCTTTTTGTTTGTATGGTTAGGTTTTTTGCTTGTTTGTTTGTTTGTTTTATTTGGTTTGGTTTATTTTTATTTTTTTGTGTGTAGAGCAATTTAAATGGTATTATTAGAATTTTCTGTTTTAATTAAATAAGCCATGTTGTTAAGTCTGCTAAAACAGGTTGTTCTCATTGCACACTGACATTTTAGCCTATGTATGTTTTTTTGTTCCATTTTGCACACAGCAAGATTTTGAGCCTAAAAAAGAAACACAGATTCAAATATACAATAGAACAAAATACTGCTTTACATTCTGCATAATTGGGAAATAATTCCTAGATTTAGCCAAATAGATCTTTGAAGAGGAGAAGGTAGAAAAAGGTTCCTCAATAGAACTTAAGAACTAAATATTGTTGTGGAAGATCTGTGGGCTGGGCCTTTATTTGGCATTCACCAGATATCAGTTTTCTGAGCATCTGATTGTAACACATATGTAATGCTTTAGTTCTCAGCCTTTTAGGTACAATTCAGCTTTTTTTTTTTTTTTTTCATAAAGGTAAGAATAGTAATCAGCCTTGTAATGGGAATGAAGTAAATGCATGCTATTCTGTTTTGCTGGTGGTTTTTCCAGCTCAAGAAAGATTTTCCCATCGATTTTCAATAGCTGTGGTGGAGAAGAAATTTATAGGCAAAAATTAAAATATAAAAAGGATTAAATAAGGAAGGCATTATTAAGAATGCAGTATTTTTAAAGTATCATCCTGCACACTCCCAAAAATGTGGGGACAATTTTGATTTTTGTGTGTGGTACTTTAATGTGTTTAAAGGCAAATACTTGCAGACTTTACTGACAAGCTGGGAAATTTTAGTCTGACAAACAACAACTTTGAAATGAATTTGAATGTTCAAAGTGGATAATGAGCTAAATGTGAGTTCCCAAAAGAGAGAGTTAGAAGTATAAAGAGGGAAATCTTGTTTAAAATTAGGGGGCAATATAATCTTACCATGGGTACAAGCACCCATATGGAACGCAGTGCTCTTGGTTGTAGTTTAAATTGGAGAAAGTTTGTAGAAAATACAGGAGAGTGATAAAAGATTTGGAAACAGGCCCCCTTGAGGGTTTTGATCGGTTTATCAAAGACATAAAAGGGATAAATTTAAGCAGGGTGGTTATATGCTTGCGTGTGTGGGTGAATGACTGTCGTGCATCCTGGAAGTATCTCCTGGCAAACAAAACTTTGATCAAGGGTTCTCTAATATAGTAGACAAAAGTGTAACAAAATTCAATGGCTGGAAGATGAAGAAAGACAAATTTAGAGTGATAGAATAAGGCTCCAATGTTTAACAGTGAAGATAATTAACTAGTGAGTACTGTGATGAAATTGTGGCCGGTTTTCTGTGAAAAATTTAATTAAGACTCAACATGATTTTCTCACTGCACTCTTTTAATTCTGTGGGAATTATTTCTGGTAAATCCTATAACCTTTGTTATTTGAAGGTCAGCTTGATGATGATGGTGATAATTTTTTTCTGGTTTTGCCATCTATGTTGAATAATCTTTTATCTCATGTTCTCATTTTTTCTATATAAATATTTTATTTTAATCTTTGTCTTCTAAACTCCTTGTCCCTGGACATAGCCCCTACTTTCTGTCTGCTGGCCTTCACTCTCTTCTCTTGGGCCCTTCACATTGCAGACCCCTGTTCACATAAGCATTTTGATCCTCTGGCTTACTATCTGAATGAAAACAAGTCAGTAGAGTCAAAGTGTAAGAGGTCAATTATACTTTGCCAGAAGTACTATCTCCCCAAAGAGCTAATGGATAACTTGCACACCTACATATTAGAGACCTAAGAATAGGCTAGAAGTGATTAGAAAAAATATTTCCATCTGTATAGCTTTTATGTCTTTGGTTTTATGAATTGCCATGTTATTTTGCCAGGGATCTTTCTCTGGAACCTCTGTCTCCAGTGCTCCCCAGTGAGACAGAAAAATGTCTATGAATTAGTTTGGTTTTTTTTTAATTTAGCACTCTTAGAATGGTGTTGTTTTAAAAAGAAAGGAAACCTTTACTACAGCAGAAATGCTGCTCTGATAGAAGTTTTCTGAACAGTAAGTGGATGAAGATCCAAATTAGGTTTTCACTGTGTCAGGTGCAATAGTAGCAACCAAACAAAAGCATTGCATAGCCTTAGGTCTGACAGTCTGTTAAGTGAATTTGTATGCACACAAGAAGAAGTGTCTTTTTGAAACATGAAGATGCCTGAGAGAGACTCTGGAAAGGTTTTACAGCAATTTAATAGTTCAAGACATTATTTGTTCAATAACAAAAGGAAAAGGCTTAGAGAGCAATCAGATTTTCATGGACAAAAGCTAGGCTCTTGTCCTGAGGGGAGAAAGGATCATAGGCAGTGATTTTTGTGTGTGTCAGGAAGAGATGCAAAAAAAGGGTTTGACAGCTGGAGAAGCAAGAAAAGAGCTGCTCATTCTATCTCATCTATTTTGTATGCTTTTATACTCCATTTTATCTGAGTGTGATTTCTAGCTCTTCCCTCCTCTCCCTAATGAATGCTTCATTCTCTTTTTAACCTCCTCTTAGCACAAAAAAATAATTCTTCTTCATGTTCCCACTCAGTGCTTTTCCTGTCCCACTGCCCTCCACCACTCTCAATACTGGACCACAACAGCTCCCCAGTTTTCTAATAAGGATGCAAGTGCATTCTGTTTGGTCACTTTTGTGTCCATATGACTGCTGCAGTCTCCTCTGTAGTCCAGATGTTTTACCAGCTGTACAGAAGCTAGTGAAAGCTGATTACGAGCATGAACATCCACCCCTCTGCTCTGAAGGAAATAGTACTTGTCAGCAAATAAAACTACCTAAGTGCTCCCCTAGTAGCATAAACACTGCCTCAAATTCCCAAAGGACTTAAAACATACTTGGTTCTCCAGTTTAGTTCTCTCATGATTTTGTTTTGTTTCTACTCTTCAAAAGTGCACTAAGAAATCTATCTGAAGGCATGCCCATGTGGTAATTTTGAGGCCAGAGCTGGTTGTGTACTGGGAAGAATATCTCAAAGAGAGAACTCTAAGAATTATAGCAGCGTCAATACAAGGGGACAGATACTAATCTCCAAGCTATCTTGCAGTTTAACTGTTTCTTCCACCTTAGTGTACTACTGTTTTTGAAGGAAATTGAAGGGACAAAATGATGAAACACTTCTAGTTTCAAATGAGACAAGGCAACCTTCTTTATCTATTCAGCCACGGGTTATAATAAGGGCTAAAAGATGTCACTTATTTACTTATGTCCCCTAGGACTGTGAAAAAACCTCCCAAAACCCCAAGCAGAACAGAGAGCCTCCCCTGAAAAGAACATGTATCTAACTGTAGCAACGCTTACTTTATGTTTTTAGTAGTTTAGTCCATTCAGGAGCTGGGTTAAGCCAAATGGTTGAATTGAATCTAAGCTGCTGCCCTGGGGTTGCTGTATACCAGCAAAATCTTCTGAGTATAAACAAGTGACTTTTTTGCATGTGGGAGGATGATGGAACCAAAAGCATAGTTTACTTCTGACAGGGATTGGGACAATACTTGTTGCATAATGTTTTGTTGGCCTGGCAAAAAATTCTGAGCATCGGCCTCTTAAATGTCATAGAGTTTTTGTAGGAAAGATTTTTATTAGGAAATATCAAAGCAAATATCTAGGCATGGGATGGCTCAAAGCTGCCTGTCATACATACAATATTGATGGATTCTTGGCTGTGTCTTTTGTTAAGTAAATGAGAATACTGGCTTCATGAATTCTGGTTACATGTCTAAATGCAAGAGCTGCCCACGCAAAACCTGTGTTGGAACTTTCTAAGCTGACATGGTCGATAGAAGTGAGAAGTTCTGATTCAAAATAAAGAATCAGGACATCTGTTTCAAGTTTCGTGCTTTGGGGGGAAAATGATGGAGGGAGGACACATTACTTTAATGTGACAAATACTGATCAATTTATTTCAAAGTTTACTTTGATGATAAAGATACAAAGTGAAGATACTAAAGTATTTGCCACTTTTCCACAAATGCAAATGCAGACATAACTTAACTCTTTCTTTCAAACTTAAAAGTTTCATATTCATCAGTATGATTCAGGCACCCAAAGCAGAACCTGGGAATAAAAAGAAACCATTCTTCTGGAAGGTTATATTGAGAATATATATTTGGACTACATGAACATTGTAGTTCCTTTCCAACTGTAATATTCTAATACAGCTGAGTACCAGCATAAATATTGACAAAAGTGCTTAACTGTGCATAGGTTTCTGAAGACAGAAGTGTATTTTCTAAGCCTATATTCTGTTAGGCCCTTTGGCATCTGCACCACCAGTGATATAAAATTCTGAAGCAATAACTTGAATATCAGCTTTTATCCTACTAAATTACAAGGTCAGCCAATCAGTATTTTTTTCACTGGGCTGCCATCCTCCTAATAATCTTCTTCAAAGCATTCTCATGAAAGACTTCAAATGACATAGTAGAGATGTTTTATGCAACATTTTTTATAAAATCAAACTCTGAGCAAAATTGTGCACAGAAAATAATTGTCATGCTTTTCAAAATATAGATTTAACATTATCACAGAAAAACACACTTAGAATCCAAGAGAAAAACCAAGGATATAATTGTCAGTTCTGACTGAGATTCTTCTTGAGTAACCTTAGTTTAACCTGTTACAGGTTATTGATTTTTCCCAAATGGAAAGGTGGTTATCTCTTTATTACCTATATTTATGTTAGCAAAAATGCTTTTACAATCCTCCAGAACAAGTGTAGGGAGAAAATCCTAGCTTTGCTCATCTTAATTTTTTCCCCAGTTGTTTTTCTGAGAATTTTTGATGAACAGATTCTGACAGTACTTTCTGGAATTCCATTTAAAAGTTTTGTATTAGCAGAATAGGGTAAATTTTCATGAGCACGTTCATCAAATATATAGCTGCTTAGCTGGTCAGCAATATTCAGCCTACACTGTAAATAAAAGGAACAGTTGTGGCATAGCTGGCATGCAGTACTCTAATTAAAAGCTGTGACCAGTAATTATGTATATGACAAAATAAATGGCTGAGAAGCACCTTTTAACTTACCCAGCCAACTGCTGCACTGGCATGTAACTCAGTAGCTGTAACTGCTTCACTCTACCCTTCTTACTCCTAGCATATTTTTCTCGAGATGGATAAAAGATTATATTTTTCAAAAATGGGCTATGTAACTTAGGCACAGGGTTAGGTTGACCTTGATTGGCTGCCAGAAACTCATCCAAGATAGTCTCTCAGTCTCACTTCTCAAGACAATGAAGAGGGAAAACAAGATGAAAAAGCTCATGGGTCAAGATAATGATCCCTTACGAAGTACTGTCAAGGCCAAAAGAGGTTAGGCATGGGGAGGACAAATTTAATTTACTGCTAAATAAAATAGATTTGGATAGTGAGAACCAAAGAGAAATTAAAATACCTTTTTCCCTCCCCCTCTTCCCAGCTCAAACTCAATCTTTCATTCTTACTGCTCTACTTCCCACTCTAAGGTAGCACAGTTGGGATGGGGAATGGGGGTCAGCGGACAGTCCATAATAGTTTCTCTCTGCTGCTCCCTCCTCCTTGCACTTTTTCAGCTGGACTCACTTTGGGCTGCAGAGAAGTCCCTGCTCCAGTCCTGGAGCACCTCCTTACCCTGCTCTCACCTCAGTGACTGTGGGTGTTTATCTCATGTGGGTTTTTCTCATTCATCGCCCTCACTACTGCCATGCTGTGTTTTGCCCTTTCTGAAATACTCTTCCCGGACGTGCCACCACGTTGGCTGAGCAGCCAGCTCCACCAGCAGTGGGTGCCTTGGAGCCAGCTGGAACCACATGGAACTGTCTGGGACTGGCTGTGTGCAGTTTGGGGCAGCTGGAACCACATGGAACTGTCTGGGACTGGCTGTGTGCAGTTTGGGGCAGCCTCTTCTCACAGGAGTCACTCCTACAACCATCCTGCCACCAACACTTTGGCACTAGTACCCCACAGAGGCACAAAAGCCTCAGTAAACTCTCACCTCTGTCCAAAAGGACATGATGTTTCAAGCTTAATAAATAACCTTTACTAGAGGGAAAGGCTAATTTTTAAAGAAGATACATTGAGAAAATACTAGAAACAAAGAAATGTCAATTTCACGTATTAAAAGCCACATCATCGTAGGAAGCACAAGTAAATCTAAATAAGGATTCTGTTTTGGCATATTTAAAGTTTATTAAATGTATAATTTCTTGAAAAAGTCAGACTGTTGCCTCCTCTCTCTGTACTCAGTTTAAATGCTAATTTCATAAATATCAGTCTTTAGCACAAGCTATAGGAGAGTGTCATGATGAGTAATCTCACATTTCCTCTAGCATTTCATTTATCATTCAGGTGAGTTTAATTAAAGCCAAATGACAATTTCAGTGAAAAAATAACATATGTGAATATTTCTATGTTGGGAAATGCTTGAAGTATCATAGTAAATCTTGTGTCTCTCTAGTATTTCTCAAACTCTGTTACACGTTTTCTCTCTCTCTTTTGGATTCATGATTTTATTTGAGATTTTTCTCCACCCCTAAATGTGTACCTAGGTTAGAGAGGACACTGTCTGGGCCACAGAAGCAAAACTCACTCTTTAGAGACTTCATTCTTTTTTTCTTTGCTGCAGTTTACAGAATGTTCCTAAAGTGAGCTGAAAGTTCATTTTTGTGTGGTTAACCACACTGAGCCAGCACATCTATTTCATACCCCAACTGATAATTTACTAAATTTCTGTACCTTGATTGCATTTAATTTAGTACCATTAGTGTAAAAGGAGCATCAGTCCTCATGGGTCTATTTATTCTTCACCTTATGAAGTAGATTCAGGTAAACTCATGCCATAAGTAATAAAAAGTTTCTCTAGTGCTAGGTAGATTAGACAGATACTGTAGTTTTACATCTTGTTATGAATTTTTCTCAGCTATCTTAATTCCCAAAACTTGAGAATTATGTCTAAAATGGCTCCAACAAGGATGTACAACAGCAACATGTTGCTGCTGTGCTGTTTTCTTTGGTAGTGGTATGGTTCTTTACAGTGAGCTGGTAGGGCAGAACAATGAAGATTGTGGGACCATATCTGATCTTTCCCTTTGAGATTCTTCTGAAAGAATTAAAAAGAGTCAATCGTTAATATTAATTCAAAATGGGCAATCACTCTTGTCATTCTGTCCCTTGTTGAAGGAGCTTTTCTTGAGAACAGTCATTAGCAGGGCAAGAGATTTTAAATTGCCCCCTCAAATCTGTATTATATCATTAGAAGAGCTTTCAGTAATTTGGGATTACTGTGGTAAAAAAAATTCTCTACCTGTCCATCATGAAAATCTTTGCAGTAAAGTGGTACAGCTGTATTTTGCAAATGTACAGTAGGGAAAGAATTCAGGAATACTTCGATCAGAAGCCTTCAAATAATAAATGTCAAAATTCCATTTCTCATATTTATAGTTTATGTAGAGCTTTGTATTTAAACATTACATTTATTTAGTTTTGGTCTGCTGCATGACTTTTCTAACTCCCACACTTGTGCAAATTTTATCCATGGGATGCAAAATATAGCTGTCTTACATATGTTACCCATTGTTCCTGATCTGCTTATGTATTAAATGCATTTGATAAACAATAGGACAAGCTTTAGAGTAATGATGTCAATCAAGTTAAGATTTCAAAGTACAAAGCGAAATGTGACACTTCACAATGGCGTTTGACTTGAAATATGTCCAAATTTGCATTGCATTTTAGCAATGTCATTTTTGTAATGACTATTTTTTATAAAATCAACTAGCGGCTGAAGTTTATGGAGGGGGAAGTTACCTCTTTAAGTAAAATATAAAAACCTGATAAATTTTTTGTCTATGGGAAAACAACATAAAATAATTTTACAAAAAGCAAAACGAGCCCTCCACAAAAGGCCACTATCATGAGGACACATTGTTTATACATCTATAAAGGATAGTCTGACATCTTAAAATATAATCTTTGCATTAATTCTCTGCCATTTTCTGCTATAAAGACTAAATTTGATGTGCAGCTTAGAGAAACAAGTGGCAATAATTATCCTTTTAAATGTATCATATTTAAGTGTCAGATATGTGAAATGTACAAATGTATTATTACAGAATTACAGTAAGTTTTATAATTTTGAAGACACTGAGAAATGAGAATGGTACTGCCACTTGAGAGGCATTACTTTTTTTAAAATTAGTGTAAAATAGATTTATTCTATTTGTAAACCCAAGCAAGACTCATTTGTTTTTTAATTCAGGTCTCTCAGGTAATCATCTTTTACCATAGAGATAAATACTATTCAACTGGCAGGATTATACAGGATGTTGGTTAGTTAGGCTACCTAGTTTATTTGGAGGTTAGCAGGCTTTTTCTAAAGGAAAGGTTTGGTAACTGTTAGTTTATTGTTAGAACTATCGTTTCATGATCAATACTTGTGTACTTGAAGTGGTAACTTTTTAAGATGCAACAGAAATTCAATTCCCATCAAGCCTGTGTGACCAGGTACAAGAGTTGTGAAAGAGTGCTTGTTAAATGAGACTTGGTGGCTTTTTCCTGCAAAGAGAGAGATATTCTACATTAATGTGAGAACCATAGCTAATAAACTGAGCAGAATTTTCCTCTAAGGTTCTAAATATTGAGATTTGCTCGAGCGTGTAAAGTTCTTCCTATGGTGACATCCCAGGAAACACACCACAAGGTAAGAAAATGACATTTTAGGCTGGAAAGGTTTCCTGTCTCAGAAGGAAATGTAAATATTAATTCTGCAAGTAATGTATGACCTCACTCTCACATCCACCACTTGTGAGGGCTGGAATATACGTAAGAGCTTCACGGATACACTTTAAACTGCAATTAATTCACAGAGAGTCATCTGTGATTCTTGGAGAAAGATATAAAAATGCCTTGTACTGCTTGTTTTATTAATTTAAATAATTTTGAAGTGTTGCGCAAGGCTTTCACTGTGCTTCCTAAATCAAGTTATTTTATTTCATAAACATGGATAGAATTTGCAGTGCTGCTGCAAACAGGAGTGGGATTTCCCAGCTGGCAGATGGTCCACCACCATTCAAAACACTAGCAGAGAAATATGAAAGGAATACCTCGCACAGCTGAATGTTGTCATTTAAAGACTCCTACTTATCAATTGAATTAAATACCTAATATTGAAGTTCCTTGAATATTTAGCTTTTGGAATAGGTTAATAAAAATAAAATACTAAAATTTCATTGAAAAGAATGGTCTCTACTGATCTATATGCCTTAAGCCAAATGTGATTCTTAGTTATATCTGCAGAATATTATTTAAGTCAATGGTGTAATAAGGAGATAGCTGAAATATGAGTTGTGTGATTTTTAAATAGTCAAAGTTGAAGTCAGATATATTTTTGAAAGAATTTGAATCTGAACAGCCTGTTCTTTAGCTGAAGAATGTCTTACAACTTTTGAGGGTTTTTTTATTTTTTGCAGACAAACAGTCTTGTCTTATACTAATTAAGTAAAAAAAGTGATTTTTGGACAAAAGAGAAATGGCTGGAGTTTTTAATAAAAATGTAAGTGATTTAATTCTACTTACAGAAGAAAATTGATTCACTGAATTTCAGAAGGCACTGTGCAAACACAAAAGTTAGTAAGAAGAAATTAGTATGATAAAAGAAATAGTCAAACAGAAAAATCGGTGACTCTTGCCCTGGATAGTTATCAGTAAGTCAGTCTTGAGTAAGCATAGAATTTGATCAAAGCTTCCGTGGTTTTAATATGAGTTAGCATGAGTAAGGATCCATTTTAAATGCTTCATTTTTTCCTTTTTTAAAGTTTAAGAATATATGTAATTCTGAAATAGGATCAAATCATGTCCCATCAAAGCAAAAAGCTAGAAAAATACCAAATGCACATCCTGAATATCTGAGGCAATGTTAGAGCTCTCAGGTGACACATAAGTAAGAAAAATTCCACCTGGGAAGGTTAGATGAAGAGTCCTTAAATTGGAGTTCATGGACATGGAGGATGTAAATCCTTGGATGACTGGGATAACTGAGATATTGCTTATTCCAGCATGAGACACTGTCACTGTCTCCTGTTGGAGCCATTTCATTTTAGGTAGATAAGGCATATTCTTTGGTAGAGAGATTTTTATGTTGTTCTCCGGCATCCCTAATCATCAGTGTATGAGGTTACTCTCCCTTTCCATCTCTCTTTCTGTCCAAATGAAGTTACAATGTTTTATATAACACGCAAAACCTCTGACTAGACAGACATGGAGAGAGACACTGATTGTCTCCACACCCACCCAGCTATAACCTAACACTTTCAAGGTGGGAGCTGAAGTTGCTGTTCTGATTAAATTTTTCAAATTTTAAACACTCTATGTGGAATTAGCTGGAATACTGCAGATATTTCTTGCCTTCCTTCTACTTTGTTAGTACTAGAAAGTCTTTGTTTTTCAAGATGGGGGAGCACGTATGTGTGGAAGTATTCACTTCTGATAATTTCTGCTTTTCATGTAATTTTCAGGTGAAAAGGCATTGTGCTGGAAAATGCCCAACAAGCTCTAGTTACATACTTAATCTGAGATCAGATGTCTTCTTATCGCTGATGAGGCATTGCCACTTTATTCAGGGGAAAAAAAAAAAAAGAATTTGTATCAACAGGAAGATTATCTTGATTCTTAACCCTGCTCCTGAATCCCCATGTAACTATCTAAGCTTCATGTGGCAAAAGAAGCTGAGTATTTCTAAATGACTTTTTATAGCCCTAAACACAGATAAACTTCAATCTGATTATTTTGAAAATGTGGTTTTTAACCTTTCATTTTTGTTTAAACAAGGGCATGATATTACAGATTCACTGGGGAATACTTGTGTGGTTTTGGAAAACTAGTACTTTTCACCAAAATAAATGAAGTACCTTCCAGATCCAGAATACTGGTCTCTTAGTACTCCAGAAAATAATGATGATTCTTGAAATAAGGTCTTTTGTTTGATTAGAACATTTATGATTTTTATAGTGGTTTCCTTATGTTATTCCAGTCCTGTGTACAATAAACTTCAACCCCTATAAATATATAAGTAAATAAAAAGCTGTGGCATGGGAGCAGAGATTTAATTTAGTTATCTGTCTTAGTATCCAGTACATTCCAATAAAATCTGCTTTCTAGAATGCATTATGATAAAGTGTTCTGTTTTAGTTGAAGTATTTCTACTAAGCCCCTCCCAAAAAAAACCCCACAAAAGCTTTTAATTAAGAGTTGCTCCAAGTTAGTTGCCCAAGAGCAAGTAAGACGGTAATTGAAAGGATTTTTATTTTTCAGTTAGGACAGAGACTTTTTAATTTTAATGTCAACTTCCTGTGCTGTCCCTAGTGAGCTGAAATTGTTGTTTGGATATTTGATACTATATCAGGAGTTCCAATTGACCTTGGAACTCTCTAGTGAATATTTTTCTAGTGGAATATAGGGCTGGACTACTGCAAAGGCAATTGGTCAGAGAAATCTTATAAAAGTCCATGGTTTGTGTCCCTGATTTTGAACCATCAGCACTTATAAATGTATCTAACCCTAAAGTGCAGACTAATGTTTTATGTAAATGCATTGGTCTTTTGGAGGGATATGTAAAAGGAAAGTGAGGTGGTTATCTGTTGCTGCTGAGAGCTGTGCCTGTTTCAGAAAGACTGTGCCTTGCCTTAATATTTTAAATACCAGAATTCTGCGCTTGATTGTAAAATACAGGCTAATTTCCTTGAAAATGTATTTCTTTATATTTTAACATCTGTGTTCAATTCCTCAATAATTTTGCTTTTTATCAATATTTGAAATGGAGTTTCACTAAGCCTAACGTGCAGAATTACTATCATTGCTGGAGTTCTCTTCACTTTCCCCCCACCCCAATCTCTCTCTCTCACCTACCTACTATATCACACAAAGCAGTGTTGAGATAGCTTTTCAAGGATAAAGTCTTTAAAGTTTAAGGAAAAACTTAAAAGGAAGACAATCCAGGGAAGAAAAAGAGACCAACAATAGATCACTGAAGCTTGAAGAACAATGAAATCCTCTGTTTCAGCTCTTATTTAAGTTATCACATCTGGCAAACTGATAGAAAAACAATCCTGTGTTTTCTTGGCTTTTTTTCCTCTTTCTTTCTCTTGCTTTCTTTTGTAGCGACTAACCTAAACTTATTTGCATTTTGCAATCTGCCAGTACCTACATGCTGCTGCACAGTTTACTAGAAAAAGAAAGATGTATATTGAATGCAGTAGGAGAGAAAGGACTTTGACTCCAAATTATGCAAATAAAACAACAACAATACAAAACCAAAGCAATATCCCTACCTGCTCTGCTGCTTTCAGATGAGTGCCACACTATGCATGCAGTGGTGCCCTGGAAGCCAGGGCTGGTATTGCTACAGCAGAACTTAAAAGTTTCTGCACAATACAAAGAATGTTAAGGTAGCTGAGAAACTGATTCAGGGTGTCAAAGTATTTTAGGGCCTTAAAAAAAAAAATTATTATTATTATCATCATCATTATCATCATCATTGCAGACCATTATCTCAGTCCATCACCTCCTCTGTGGAACAGGAAGAATTGTAGACTCTCTGGGGTTTGCTGATTGTGTTCAGCTGCCAACCAGAATAGATTATTGCAGCTAAAGAGTGCTCATATTGTCATTGTGGCACAACTCTGTGTGAATAGTAATAAAGTTTTTATTGTGATCCAAGTTTTCAGAGGTCCTTTTCACTCAAATATTTGACTTGGTGGAAAAAAAAACCCAGTCAAAATTGAGGCATCTAAAGGTCCTAAATTGAACTGTGAGATGAGAGAGGGGATTGGCATGAGATTCAACAGAGCATGGCTAAGGAAAAAAGTGTAAGGCTGTTTGAGTCTGAAAGGATCAAAGTATTAAAGGTCTTTTGCATGAGATGTGCAGTCTTGTAATCGATAGGATGTTTAACACAATGAACAAATACTTCAGTACTGACAAAATACATTCTAATTAGTTCAAGTGATAAAACGTGCTATTACACTGTGAAACTGCTGGACCTTGCACAATTCTTTATCAACAAAAGCTGCAAGCAGAACAGTGTGTTAGTCTGATCTCACATATAGGAGTAGGGATGTGCAAACCTTTGCTTAATTGAACTACAAAATGGAACAGTGGCTTAAACGGTATGTAAAATCTTGGCCATTAAGAAAAACTCTGCTGAAGAAGCTATTTTTGTACTCACAGTAATATCTACTCATGTCAACTGGCTCAGTCAGTAGAATTTCTGTCTGTGTTTTTCTTATTATGTTCCTAAATTCCCACTTAAAATTCTCATTAGGAGAAGGACATAGAGCCACAGCAGCAGGAATTATTCCAGTTGTTTTGTGCTGCTCTACTTGTAAGAGAATAACACAGTGAAGGTAGGGAAAATGCCAGATTTCTCTATTTTTAGGTGGAGAAGATATAGGGTGAATATAAAAGTGGAGAAAATAAGCTTGTAAGATTACTGAATAGATAATGGTGTTACTGAGCTCTGTAGTGACATGGCTCTTGCTATTGCTCTGCCTCTCTATTTTCTTGACAGTCAGCCCAGATTATTAGAGAGCAATGTAAACTATGCTGCTGAAAAGGGATAATTCAGCTTTAGAAATTCACAGCCATTGCTAGCCTTAATGCATCCTGCCTTGGTAATAAGGCTGAAAATATAGTGTGAAGATATGCAACGTGATAAATGTTCTATGCTAAACAGGTTTTACAAAACAGCCAAACAAAGCCAGCACTTGATGGAATCCTTGGAGTAAACACTATTATTAGTACCTCTTAGTCTCAATTTTGTGTTTTCAAGCAGTCCAGGGACGTCATGGTCTAAATTGGGGGATAGGTAAGGGAACAGAAAAAAAGAATTATTATTCTATAGATGGGGAATTTTGACTGAAAATTATGTGATTTGGTGTGAAAACATAAAATAAATCCAGATTACCATGCCATTTCCCCAAATTAAGGGCCACTCTAACTTGCAGTGAAAAAACATCTTTGAATCATGTAGCAATTTTTGGGACAGGCACGGAGTACTTGATGAAGTTGCAGTACTCCAGTTCCCAAGGCTACTTTCACCACACACTAATTCAAGCAAAGTGGTTCTTTAATGTAAAATACACTTCAGAGCTTGATTAAGACTTTTTCAGTCACATTTGCTGGCAACTTTTCCACTCTATCTAGTAACAGTCCATCCCCTGGCATATTTCCGGAATGCTTGCGGTATGTGCAAAAGCCTATTGAACAGCAGACGTTTCCTAGGGAAAGCATTTCCACAGAGTGGGCTTGGAAACAGCTTCAGTCTAGAGGCAGAATGGCTGTACAATGTCTACATAGACTTGGGTCAGCTGGAACACACCACTTTCCAGAGGTCATCCAGATCCATTGGGTTTACTGGTCTGGATTTTCTACCCACTGAGGCAGCAAGATCACATGAAGAGAGCCTGTACAGAGGGACAGCAATAGTCAGACACAGGCACCCAAGATGACATGCACTGGTTTTTGAATGACTTATTTCATTTTAGTATCATGAAGTGTAATTGAGAAAAGCTACAGAGAAGGGGAGACAGAGGATACATCATATTTGATGACTTTTTATATGAAGAAATCACTCTTCAGTTTGCTGAAACCAGAAAACAAACAAACAAGACAGATATGTTGCTTTCTATGTCACTAAGTCTTTTCACAGAATGACCAAATCACAGAATGGGCACGTTTGGAAGGGACCACAAGTGGGTCCTCTGGTCCAATCTCCCTGCTTAAGCAAGGTCATCCCAAAGCACATTTCACAGGATTGTGTCCAGAAAGTTCTTAAATCCAGTGAAGGAGACTTCACAACCACTCAGTAATAAATTAATACTCAGAACTGAGTAATAAAATGTTCAGCATAGAGAGAGAGGTGCTATTATCCAGAAAAAACAAGGATGTTACAGAGGGACAATGACACAGCTTTACAAGCAGTTTTTCTTGAGTTCAGAGAAGATATAGGACTATCTGGACTGATCCTTGAGGGTCCCTTCCAAGTCAGAATTTCTGTGATTCTGTCTGCATTAAGGTGTACAACTCCCCTGCAGTCCTCTGAAGGAAATGTGAAGGAGACACTGAATTAGAAAATGGATAGTTGCAGCAAACATAAATTCTAGGTAGCCAATGAAAGTTTGCAGTGAAGGCCAGGAGCTAAAGCACTGTCACCTTTAGCATGGGGCTGGATGTCATGGTGAGAACTTATCTGGCCAGGGATCATTGTGTAAGCATGGAAGAAACATTACAAAAATATTTTTCCTTTTGGTAAGACTGGATAATGACAAATTGACCTACAAGTACCTGAGGTGACTCAGTATAGTGGTGAGTATCCCCACATGTCTTTGTGGAGACTGAGGTGTGGTTCCATGATGGGGAACCAGGCTTTTTGGTACCAAAACCTGAGGTCATGAGGTTTTGAGATAAGGACAGTAACTGGGAGAGGTAACTGGCAAAACAAGTATGGAACCACTCAGAGTGTAGAATGATCATGGGGAGTTCTTTTGTAATTACAGTGAAGAGAAAGGGGGTGGATTTTTTGTAAATTGTCCATTTTCTTTATGTGTTGGTATGATGCTATTTTGATTTTTGTTGGGAGGAATTTTTCTCTTGCTTTGTTTGGTTGTTTTGGTTGATGTCAGTATAGGTTGCATGATAAATGTGGATTTAAGTGGTAATTCTTAAATATGTGATTCACAGAGGCGAGGGATGGAATGTATTGGGTTTGCATGGCCTGGTTTTGGTAGTGGGGTGTCTACAGGGTGGCTTCTGTGAGAAGGTGCCAGAAGCTTCCTTCATGTTCAGCAGAGCCAATGCCAGCTGGCTCCAAGATGGACATGCCATGGTCAAGACTGGGGCAATCAGCAATGGTGGCAACACCTTGGTAATAACGTATTTAAAAAGAAGGACAAAAAAAAAAAAAGTTATTGTGCAGATATAATTGCAGCCAGAGAAGAGCAGGGTGAGAAGATATGAGAGGAACAGCCCTGCAGACACCAGGGTCACTTAAGGAGGGGCAGGAGGTGCTGAGATTCCCCAGCAGCCCATGGTGGAGACCATGGTGAAGCAGCTGTGCCCCTGCAGACCATGGAGCACCACAGGTACACAGAGATTCACCTGCAGCCCACGGAGGAGGCCAAAGCAGGTCATTCCTGAAGGACTGCACCCCATGGAAGAGTGACCCACGTTGCAGCAGTTTGTGGAAAACTGTTGCCCATGGGATGGTCTCACACTGACGAAGTTTGTAGAGAACTGTCTCCTGTGAGATGGAGTCACATTGGAGAAGTTTGTGCAGAACTATCTCCCGTGTGAGAGACCCTATGGTGGAACAGGGGAAGGACTCCTCTCCCAGAGCAATAGCAGAAACAACTTGTGAGGAACTGACCATAACCTCCTTTCCCCATCTCCCTGCAGCTCTGGGGTAGAAGGTAAAGCTTGGAAGGAGGGAGGGATGGGGTAAAGATGTTTTTAAAGTTTTATTTTGCTTCTCATTATCCTGCTCTGATTTTGCTAGCAATACATTCAATGAATGTGAGTTCAGTGCTTCTCTTCAGAAACATTATGAATTTTCATTCCTTTTGAGCAGGACATGTATTTCTCACCAGTACTGCCCAGTAAGTAGATACTGCAGTTCTGTTTTTTTATTTTTTTTTTTTCAGCGCTTAAAAGCTGGTGAATAAATTTATTGCTTGAGGAAATTTTAAGTAAATATCATTACTGAAGATCACCATCAGGTTGCCAAGCTGAGGTACATGCAAAGAGAGCATGTGAAAAGAATAAACTTAGTGAACTAAAAAAAGAAGTGCTTTCTTAAGCAGAAAAATATTTCTCAGTGAAGTACGTATTTCAACTCACTAGCTTTGATGATCAGTGAATATGTAATTCAGACTTCAGTCATAATGACTCCTCCATCAGGGTACAGTTAATCAACTTAAGATGAATTCCCACTGACAGAAAATGAAGCCCTGTATAGGGGTAAAAGTAAGAAGAGATGGGGAGAATTGTGTTGTGCCTCTGGGTGGCACTGGATATATTTAGGACTTTCTTGGTGGAGATTAGAAATTACAGTTCAAATTCTCTAATCCAGAAGTCAAGAAAATAGTTTAAGAAAACCATAAACTATTCAGGTCAAAAAAGAGCCAATTTCCCTTTGAACTTTCCTCTGAATATTTTGTTGCATTTTTTCCAAATTTAGCTACTTGATGAATTAAGTTCAAATTCTATCTTATTTTGTGCATTTTAACTAATATACTGTTAATAACAAAACCCATTTTTTGCTTAAAAGTCTGTGGTTTGATAAGAGGAGGGGAGAAACATATTGTTGTGAAAAGAAAAAGAATTGAAAATACACAATTTTCACGGTGAAAATTAATCCCCATAATTTTGGGGCCATCTTGCAGTTTTAAAGTACATGGATTCAATAATGCTTGAAATACAGGATGAAATCTTGATTTTTTTGTAATTTCTCAAAGGAATTAAGGATTTCTAGTTTAGTTTGCTCACAAGCCTTCTATCCCACAACCTTTTTTTTTTTTTTTCCCTTAACAAATGCTCAGTAGGTAAATATTCCAGCTGTTTTATTTGAATATTTAGAGGGGAAATAAGTTGTCATCTTGCTCTATGCAGTATTGTGAGAGATATTTATGGTCTATTATAATAGAAGGGTGTCTATGGAGTGTGGCAGAAAGAAAAGGGTGGAGACAGGGGAAGGCAAAAAACTGAAGAGGAGCTTATGCTTTTACTTTTCACTGAATCGGTTTGGGCTTTGAATTCACATACTACAGCATGAATTTCAATCAAAATCCTTGAAAGAAGGTGACTCCTTTAAAATACTGAAGGGCTTAAGGAATTTATTTCAGGTGCCAGTGATCTTATTTACATTTTCAAAAGCAAGAGTTCCAATTGACTGGGTTATTAAATTGAAACACTCAGAGCAAACACTTAACTAAGGATGGATCCATGTTCTCTTTCTACTTCCAAGAACACAGGCTGCATTTTTTACACCAGACAGAAATATTTGTTACCAGGGAAATTTCAGGACCCAGAAGGGTGATTGAAGGACTGAGATTCTATGTGTATGAAAAACAAACATTAAAGTGAAAGTTGCTCTCAGACTCTGAATCGTCTCAGGAAGAAATCAGTCATAAGCAAAGTCAAAGTGGGTTACCACTGATTTAATGACATTCCAGATACTGTGAATTTGTTGTTTAAAGTCTAGGTAGGTCAATGGTGAAATATTTGTAGATGAAATGAGCTAGAGAAATTTTCAACTTTCGCAATTTAGGGCTGTTAAATAAACATTCTCATGCACTTATCAGCAAACTGTGCCACTTTGTCTCTCTGAGAAACCTCCATGAATGCACCAACATTTTCTTGGATTTCATAGTGAGTGTATAATGCCTGACTGCTGCAAAAATGCTCTCTAACTTCTTTGACAGCTATTCTTTATGAGGTACTAATTATTCAAAATCTCCAGCTGTTTTAATGGAGCACTTGGGTTAGGTGGGTTTCCTGATTAAGTGAGATAAATAGTGTCATTTAGACCAGACCGGTGCTAGAACTAGCGTACATGAATCATTGTGTAGTTGAAATTACTTGTGTGAAAAAACCCAACACATATTTTATGTCCAGGTTAAATTCCGTCCTGAAAAGAAAAGCATGCAGATGAACCTCTAAGCCTTGAACTGGCTCAATACAGAATGGTCTCCCTTGCATTTTGGAATGTTTAGTTAACACTCACTGAGTTGCGAGTGGCTTTTCCTGCTTGTGTTTGTCAGAAACCCACTGAAACTGATGAGATCACAAACAGACGCAAAGTGCTTTCAAAAAGTGTTCCCACCCTCAGGATTTCACTGTTGTCACATGACTGCTCTACACTCATTACACCCAGTGGATCATTACATCCTCAGCTGGTACTAGTCTGATAACCCATTGCATAGTGGCAAAACTTTTCAGTGTATCCAGTATGTACTTCAGTGCATTTAATGTATTAGGGGTCTTTGTGTCATGTCTGCGCTAGGGAGTTGTGGGCTTAGTAGAAATGTTTTCTGGTTGTTTTGGTTTGCTTTTTGGTTTTTATTTTAATTTAGAATAAAATAAGTAAACTGTGCTCACGTTTTCAAGTTGAAATCCTAAAGTGTGGCAACCTCAACTTGCTTCTGAAAAGAAAGCATAGCTAAGAAACTTGCTTGGAGAAACCAGACTTGCAAGTTTCCAGCTTGCCAACAGCACATGGCAATGTGTGAGTGGCAGTGCTTACAAGGGATAATGGCACTCAGGCTTTTTCCCAGTTCGACTCTTACATTGTCCTTCAACACTATTCCCTAATCCTGTATTTCCTGAGATATTAACTATAATTTATTATTTCTAATTTACACCTGCTGACCCCTTCCTTCCCTCACTAGAGTTACAAATAATTACCCTTGGGGCTAGAAATAAGTATCTTTAAGTACATTTTTTTGACCTGGACACCCCCAGTGTTAAGGTCATAAACCTTTCCAATTTTAGTCTCTTGAATCCTGCACACAGGTATTCCACAGCTTTGATCTTATCACCAACCAGGCTTTAGTCAAAGCTCCATGTACAGCATGACTTGCCTGACTACTAGTGACCACTCAAGTTCAAACGTCCCTGACTTGGCTTTCCCAAAGTCTTTGTCTCCTTTAAAAATCCAACGTGCTTAGAACAGGCTTCCTGAAATGAATATGCTGCTACTGAGCTAAAAGACTAGGTAAAAAAAAAAAAAAGCCCACTTCCTCCAACCTAACAAAAGTATAGAGAACCAAAACACCATAAGGTCTGCCTGTAGATATCACAGTCTTGAAGTTATTTTAAATACTGAAGCCTTAAAACCCTAAAGATCCTTAAGTCTGGGCTGAAAGAAAAAGTATATGTGTGTTTTCATTTGAACACAAGCTGCTGCTGCATCTTTGATTTATCTTTGAAACAGATGTGTTTTGAGTTGAAGTTAGACTTCAAAGGAGAAAGTAAATGTTCAATAGAAAATATTTTTCTTATTCAAAGTAGAGTCTTAAAGTGTAAAGTTTGTTCTGAAAAGATAAAATTTTATTCTAAAAGTTCCATTCCAAAGTTCAGAAACAGTCCAGAGATTTATCTCAGAGAAGTGCAGAAAATTACAGTTGTGAACCTTAGGCACATTGCTTCAGACGAACAAGTCCAGAGGGTTAAGCAGGAACACATAATATCTGGCTTTTGTGATAATTATGTATCTTCATGATTGAAGTGCTTGAACACCCTGTCGGCACACTTTTTCACAGCTTGACTTAATTTCCCCTATGCAGAGCCCAGAAATAGTCTGATCCTCCTTCTTTGTTCTTCAGCTCAAACACTTTATAAAGTGTTTTATATATATATACACATATAAATATCCAAGCTCAGCTGCCTGATATTTTTGTCTTTGTGTCCAGATACTCACCCTGACACATATCCAGGCACATACATATTTAGGCATCTTGCTGGAACCTTCCCTCTTCAGTAGAGCCCTGGGCTAACTCCCACAGTTTTCCTCACATCCTCCCCAGCAAGTGTGAGACTTCCTCTCACCTCTCAGCTTTGCCCAACTGCTCCATGCCTTCAGCTTTGTTGGTGCTCCTTCCTGCTTTCTCTTTTCTACTTGTGCTCTTTACTGGCCCCTTTCTTGATTTCCCTTCCTTTATACTTCCTCAGCTTTCCAGACCCATGCTCAGTGCTGCTTAGGACTTCCTACTTTGCTGTCCCAAAAGACTTCCCAGTCTTCCATTAGATGGAAGACACACTTCAGCAAGAAGATTTTTTTACCAATAGTCCAGTCAATTATTTGCAAAAAAAGTAAGTCTGCATTTCTCCTAAATTATGTTTTCCAGACACACATCCTGTTTCCTATTAATAAAACTGGTATCCTGTGTGAGCAGTGGGCAGGGTCAGGGCTTTGAACATCAATGCCCCGTTCCATTTTAACTTTCTGGGCTGTGTTATGATCCAGCTATATGATCATACATCCTGATGGACACAGAGAATGCTGGAAATTTTTTTGCATGTGAATAGTCTGTTAGAAGAGATTTATAACCATGTCCTTAATAATATCTGCTTCTTTATCCCTTTTGCACATAGTCAAAAATCATGTCTAAGTAATATTTGGAGACATCTATCTTGAGTTATTCAAGGTCAAGCTGACATATATAGTAGGGAAGTGATAGTATGTCTTATCTTTAACTTCACATCTTATTTATAGCATATTTTCTCCTTTTGTATCTTCACTGTGAAGGCAACAATGTTAGTGATAAAGAAGATAAAGAACTGGCAGGCATCTGCTTTTAACCATTCTGTCATTTAGGCTGCTCTCAAGGTCTCTGTATAAATGAGCTTTTGTGAATTTGACCACCATTTCCTTTAGTATGTAAGAAGGTGTGGTTTGTACTGAAATATGAATGGAAAGCTATATGCTCATAGCTTTCTATTACTACATAAAATTGTAGTATATATATGTATTATAAATGTAAAACCTATATAAAAGTATATGATGGTTATATCTATTATATATATAGGGCTATGTGCTGTTCATCCCCATCCTGCAAACTGTTCAACTATTTTATAATTTTATTGCTGTCTATAAATATAGCAATGAAATTAGAATGATATTTTATATAAATCTGTGCTTTTTCCTCCCCTTAAATATTAATAAAACAACCTGGACTGAAATAATTTTCTGAAAATAAATGAGTTTATATTAAGCTTTATGTATCATTTGAGGTTACAACATTGCAGCATACCAGAGGATCAGTGAATTCTTCTGCTGCCTCCCACTTCTGCTGGATGAACTCCACATTCTAATCTGGAAAAAAGAAACAATAAAAAAACAACCAAACAAACTCATCAAACAGCAACTTCTAGATGGCTCAGAAAAGTTTTTGGTTATTGATTTCATCATCCTAGTTTTGTTTCTGTATCACAATGGCTCTTCATTCTGGATTTATATGAAGTGGCCTGAATAGCATGACAGATTGCACTTGCAGGATAAAAACAATCACAGATTTTTTTTTTTTTGTCCTTGCTGTTTGAATAAGATATCTGAACTTATTGCATCTTCTTTATCACTTTCCTGTTATGTTCATCACTGTTGTGCGTGATGATCTCAGGAGGAAGAAGACTACACAATTCCAAGGTGTCAAAAGGCATGCAGCTGTATCATAATTAGTGTACAGCTGTAATGTGCTTTTGTCCTCCTCACCTCTTGCTTTTGTCCCAGTAGCACTAATCTCTAGCTTTTGGTGTGCTGGTGGCATAGAGAAGAAGCTTGTTCCTTGCCACTCTCTGAAGGCTGGTTCTGTGGATGTTTTTGGAGGGCACACTAGATCTGAGCTGTATGATCAGCCCATGCCTTGCAGCTGGGATCCGATTCAATAGCTGGTGTTGAACATTAGGAATGCTTATTCCTAATGCTAATCCTCAGTCAGAGGCTGATCAACTCAATACGTCCTTTTAAAAAGACAGAAGGGTTTGGGTCTTGACCACTGAATGGTGCTCTGCCCATCCAAAGTGTATTATCAGAAGGGGATTGCAGTGTCTAATCTTAGCTCAGCATGTCTGCTTACACAGTGAGAGCTGAGAACAGTTAATTGACAGATCCTTCAATAGCAGTCTGTCTGCGTGCTTGTGTCCTGCTCCGTGATTATCCTGAGGCTGAATTCAAAGTTCTGTCCTTGAAGCTCCTAGATGTCCGTGGATTAGAGTATCTCATAGCACTGTTTTAGCGAGGCTTACTCTGTGAAGGCTTGGAGGGAAGAGTGAAGGAGTTATCCAGGCTGGCAGGCACCTACACAGAGTGGCTACTGGCTTACTCCCCACCACACAGCTCACATGTGGTCAGAGCTGCACAAAAGACTCATGAAAAGGATAAAGTCTACACAGAGAAAAATTTTTAGTCTAAACTAACAGAAGAAGATTAAACACTGAATTTCATTATGAGACCAGAGGCTAGATGTGACTTCAGGTGTCATCTATTTTCTGATTGAAGTTAATATGCTTTTAAAAAAATGAATCAAAGTAGTATTTCAATTTAAACTGCCTTGTGCAAGTGTCTCACTGACCTGAGAGATAACGAAATGTAAATGGTATTCAAACCTCTTAATTGCTGCCAATAGCAATTCTTTTGTTACTCTGCAAGGAAAACGGTAGAGGCATCTCTTTTAGAGAATAAAGCCTCAGGTAAAAAAGCAGTAAGTACCTCATTAGCAACACTGAGCTACAAGTGTGCCTAAGATCCCACAGACTTCAAGCCAAGTGTTAAAATAGGTTGCGCTGAATGGATGACTAAATTGTTCCAATGACAGTCTCTCTTTGATGGAAGGTGCCTAGAGCTACCCTTTCTTAGGTTTGCCTACCGTGCCCATCTGTCTTTTACCATTCAATACAGTTCACTTCTCTCTCAATTCAGTATCTTCAAGGTATTTGAAAGTTGGGAATTAGAGATTATAAAATAATAGCCCTTGCAGTAGGCACTCACAGCTAGGAGTCTGTTAAAGTGATTGGGTATTTATTTTAGTGAGCTGTCACAGAGCACTAAAACAAATAAAAACCACATTAGTTGTGAGTTACTGAAGGAGACGTTCTGAGCCATTGAAGCTGGGTGAATCAAGACTAGGAAATTTAAAATATTCTTTGTGTGCTAGCAGATATATATATACATATAAATATAACGTTTTAGATATACTCTAAGCCAAACTGCAGGCATTTCCCTTTCATCTTCTGTATACTTAATAACTCCATGAAAAGCATTGAATGCCATGATAGAGAGATGCCATAAAAGAAAAGTGCCTGGCCAGTTCCTGCTTGCTTTGCTCACACAATTAGGTAGTGCCTGCATCAGTAAATCAAACGATGCTTTTTCCAGCACTTAGATGAACTGATTTCTCATCTGCCTTCAGCAACAAAATGAGAACAATTTTAGGTGTCTCTTACATCTCAAAAATGCTCTAAAGTAAAAAAAAAACCAACCAAAAAAACCAAACCCCCCCTCCCCCAAAAAAAACCCGAACAAAAACCCTTGCCTGAAAAGCCACCTCCTTTTTTTGTAGATAAAACAAATCATACAAATGGGTGGTGGATGAAAAGGTACCTTGCCAGTTAGAGCCAGATAGATTCCCAGTTCTCAGGGTGAATTTTAGAATGATTCAAGGCAAAAGTTTGAGTTAGTGCCAATAAAAAAAGGTGTATAAAATTGATTCCTAAATGTATATTTTAAATAGAATGTTAAATAAAATCACATGCAATTAAGTAAAATCCAAGAGCTAGTTTAAAAATAAACCAAAGAACCCCTACTGTTTCTTCTAGTAGAAAAAAATGAAGTTTGTGTTTGATTCTCGTCACATATTTTAACACTTGCTTTCTGGGATGAGGAATGTAGCTGAGAAATCTTATTAGAAGGAAGTTTATTTGTCTTGCTAATTCTTTTCTTTATTTCCAGTGTTTTGCCAGGAAGAACATTCACTGAAATCATTCAGTGTAAATTAAGTGGTATTTAAAGAGATGCAACTCTTCAAAGTGTGCATGTGCTCATACAGTCACATAAGCCAAACAGTTTGCTTAAAACATTTTACTGCCAATTCCCAAAATGTATACTCAGTATGGTCTTTTTGGAAGGGCACTGCAGACTAAATGTGTCCTAGCCTACAAATACCCCCGTTGCCTCAGCAGAGTTGGGGCAGGCTTCTGGGCACAGGGGCTGCAGCCCCTTCATCATTAAGTGACAGCATAGTCCTAGCACCAGGTATAGCTCAGGCAGGCAGTAACTCTCTCCCCTTCTGGTATTTACACAGTCCAAGGACCACAAAAATAAAAGAATTTATGGATGTGCACAAGAGCTTTTCATCTGGATTCATCTGCAGAGGTAGGATTTTGGGAATGAGTTTGCTACATATGAGGAGCATCCCAATTAAGAAATGTTCAAGGTGTGGTCCGTATTCCCTAAACCAACATGTCTCCTAAATCTTGCCTTCCCTTGGGCAGATTTCTCCTGCACTGTTGGCTTGCCCTGTCACTACAGCTGTAGCTTAGCCACAGTTAGTATTCAGGTGATTCAAACCAGAGAGCTGACTGGGACAATGATGTGAAAAATACTCCCTCACAAATGTTCCTCATTCGCTGTTGCGTTCTTGCAGGCCTGCACACCTGGGGCACCACAGCTCACTGGCTGGACAAGTGAGCTCCAGTCATTTGTCATATTCCACGGTCATTAGCAGAAAATCTGGAAGCATGAAGGTTCTTCACACTCTCCTGTGACTACTGTGGGTTTAAGTAGGCATTTAGAATTGTCACAGCACTCTGTCTCCTCTTGACAGACTTCAGGAAACATTTGGACAATACTCTTGGGCACATGGTGTGACTCTTGGGGATGCTGCTGTGGAGGGCCAAGAGATGGACTTGATCCTTGAGGGTCACTTCCAATCTGTTCATTCTGTGATTCTATGACTGACACCACTGTTTAAACTTCCTGGCAACTTTAGAGTTGTGTCAAGAAAATCATAACCTTAACATTTACTGAAATCATCCAGAATATATCTGGCTTTTGAGATGTTCTTTCACTTATACATGTGATAACAATTATAAATTACTGAAATGGCCCCTACTCACTGTGTCTGATGCATGTCTCTAAACATGGGCCACCTAGAAACTTACAAAGAAATGTAAAGCTGGCTTGTGTTGGTAACAGGATGAGAGAGAAACAAAGTTGTTGAGAAGTCAAAAAAAAGTGTTAAAGAAGTTCAAAATTCCCTATAATCAGTTTGGTAATGCCTTGTTAGACATTTTTGTGAAAATTTCTTCCAGGTTCTGTAGGGAATAAGGGTTTTAGTCATCTGGAAAAACTTTGTGTGATTAAGTCTGATGAAAAATGGATTAAAACTAAAGAGCAATTTACGTGATTGTAATAATAATAAAAATAAAATATTGTCTTCCTGCTTCATCTAATTATTTTTCTATTTATCACTTTTCTGCATCATAAGCATTTGTTGGAAGTTTCCAAGCTTTTCCATAATTTTTAATCATAATGGACTATATATGGCGCTAATCAGCAAATTAAACAAGTATTTTGTGAATGGAAGAATAAGTAGTAGCAAAACAATTAATGAATAAATAGGAAAAATAAATTTTGTTATTAATACATCAAATAATGTCCTCTTTAACATCACACAAGCATGACATTTTTAACAGACTTATCAGAATTAGAATTTTAGCTGTTTAAAAATGCTGTATGGCCCTGAGACAATTAATTTTAGAAAAAGAAAAGCAAAATACTCGTGAGTAACACGTAACCTGAAATTAGATTTTTAAAATCTGAATCTCTGTACATCTTTATTTGGTACAATATTACTAGATGATTCTCAATACAATGTCATTTGTATGCATACAGCTTTTTTTGTTTTATAACGACAGCTTATCTGTTCAGTGCCTGGTCAAGAAGTATACTAACTGTAAATAGATGTTCACAATATTTTCTATTCTCTGCATGCTAAATTAGTCCCAATTAAGCAGGATTAAAGCAGCATTGATGCTTCCATGTGAAATAAAAAAACCCTCACCACCAAGGGCTAATTTACATTCTTATTATTCAACACATGAAAATAAAATAGCTTTGGCACAATAAATGAGGATTTTTTGACAGCAATCCAGTGTCTACATACATTTGGAACTGGTTTCTTTGCTCGAATTGATAACAAATATCTGATGTGGAGAAAATGCTCCCTTTTGGTTTTCCAACACTGTGCTATTTTACACTGAATTACGTTATGTTAGATCAGGAGTCAAGCGGTGGGGGAGGAGAGAAGGAAGAATTGTGTGTGGGGAGGAGAGTGAATGTGTGACATAATCTAAAGAGAGCTTTAAAATCATTGGAAATACAGAGGAAAGAGCAATATATCAGGAGCCCCCATTAAGTGCTGCAATGTGGGTTCAAAAGGGCATAAGTCCTGACCCTTGCCTTTCTAATCACTTATTTATGGCTTTTGGAGGCACAGGGTCATGTAGTGCAGATGCAGAAGAGCAGCATCTGTGTGGCTGGCAGACCCTAAAAGCTCAGTCACAGAGAAGTTCTTAGCAAATGAAGCACCATTATAAAACAAAGAACAAAACACAAAATCCCTGCTAGGCATTAGAATAGATGGTTAATACTTAACAAATAATGACAAATCTGCTACCCAGCACTTAATAATTTACCAGTGGTTTATTATGCTCTTACATGATATGACACTTCTGTAATTTATTTTTCTTTAAAGTCATGTAATGAAACACTATGTTATAAATCTAAGTTGTTTTCTTCCTGCAGGAAGGAGAAAAAAAGCATCAGGCTAAAAGAGTCTAAATAGATGTTTAATGCAGGTGGCAAGAAAAAGGTGTAATAGAAATAGTTGTGGAAACTGTTCAAACACTCAATTGCTTGTGGAAATCTCAATTCCTCTATATCCTAATGGCTGAAAAAAATATTTAACATGCTTGTGCAGATGCTTCCTACAGATTAAGGATTTGATAGCCAACAATAAGTGTGCATGGCGTAATTGGCACATCAACTGGCAGGGGCTGATGAGGTTGTAACATTCTCTCTTGTCTAGACTCTTCTGATTACATCCAATTTGCTTTCTCTTTTTACTGAGAAACTTGACTTCCAAATTATGGTAATGTTATCATGTTCTTCTCTAACTGGTTGTATTTACATTTCCTTATCTCGAGATGGGTTTAGAGAAATTCAACAGAAAACAAGTTTTTCTTGTTAAGTTTCTTCATCATCCAGCCAGTTTCTGAGATATGTGCTGGTCACTTATTGTTCTTTGTTCTCTAATTTGCATCCAGACTTCTCCAAACAGTAATTCAGAAAAATTAGATAGAAATTTAAAACCTAGACATTAAGTAGCGTTCTGTGTGAGGCAAAAGAGAAGTAAGTTGGAAGTTGAAGACAGCTCCATTTAAACTACTTTTGTGCATTTCATCTATAGGAAGTCTGAAATGAGTTGTTTAAAATAAGTGCTATGCACCTCATCTTCAGTGTGCATTGAGCAGCAGCAAAAACAGGGCTGGTCTTCAGACCAAAGTTTCAAAGTGTCTGTAGCTTAAATCTCAGGTTTCTGAATGTTATAAAAACGTAAAATTTCTATACACCTTGAGTGTGTATGGTTTCTCAAACCAAAAAATGGTTACTATAAAATCTTTCTGCAGGTTAAAAAACCACAAACCTGCATTAAAAAAACCACTTCCTGCATTACAGAATGCCTTAAAAGAAAGGCCGTTTTGTTGTTCGTACAAAATGCCAGTCTTGGCTCAAACTCTGATGAAGTTTTGAAAGACAAATTCCATCTCTAAGAAATAGCTCTGCTGCTTTTGTTGGAACAGAATGTCACAGTCCTCTCTGTGGAAAGGAAGCTAGTTAATCAGTGTGCAAATTTGATTAAGGCAATATTTTCTAATTGGCCTAAGTGACTCCAAGCCCTACTTTTTGAAATAACTTTGTAACTCATGTTCTAAAAGTAGAGAAGTTTGAAGACATAGAGAGACTCTTTTGATTTCAAAATGCAAAGGCTTATAAATGGCCCTGGATCAGCAAATGACCAAAACCTTAGCTGCAGAGAAATAGGAAAGACAGTGAACAAAGCTATGCTTGTTCAAAAGGGACACAGGACAAAAGTTTTCCTCTAGCTAAGATACCTTATAAGCTGTGGTGGCAGAGTACCTCCAGCAAATTTGCAGTATTGAACATTCTATTTTTCTTTTTGATTTGGAAAATCCAACATTTTTCTGCTTTAATGCTGACATTCTTCACAGCATGAATATTCTGCCTTTCAGTCAGCTATACCAATCCTTTAGGAGACTTTCCAGAATACCTTCAATATGCAAATGGGTAATAAAACCCATTTTGCTTGAGTATGCAAATCTGACATACATTAAATAATCATAAGCCTGAAACATATTTTCATTGAAATGAGAAAACATGTCAGCAATGTAAGAAAAGCAGAAGTCTGATTTAGGTCCAGTTGTCTCTAGCTGTGCAAGACCAAGATTTACACTTAGCTGAATTCCTTCAGAGTCCTGCTTTTTGCTCACATGCTATTTGATCACTCTACCTAACATTATGCTTTTATTCTCTTACCACTCTGCCGTCTTTGGCTTCCTCTTGTGTTGTGGATTGCATGAGACATTTTTGTCACAGTGATCTTACATCTTTAAATCTTTCTGAAGCTCTTCCATCTTTTTGACTCACCAGTCTTTATCTTGATGTACAAGAACTGATAGCCTAATTCTCACTTTTCCCCCAGACCCCTGACCTTTTAACTAATATTATTGGTCCTATTACTTCTGAAAATAAATAATAAGCAGCACTAAGTAAATGGACATGTACTGAATTGAAAAGGCAACCTGTGAAGCCAGTGCTTTTGCACAAAACATCAACACATCTGGCACACATCTGGGGACTGATATATCTGTATCATTGTTAATTAGTGTGACTCTTATTATCTAATGTTTCTTTTAGTGTTTGTTTCATGTTATCTACTTAACGTCGTATCTCAAGAACAGCCAAAATCTTTGTTCCAATCTTGGGTCCATTTTTATCACCAGTTTGCCATTTAAAGTCCAAAGCAATACGTAGTTGACTGTTTCTTCTCCAAGAGAAGTGACACAGAAGACTTTACATTATAAATTGCTTTGGTATTTATTTGTTTCAATGGAGCACTGAACTCAGCAGTGATGTTTATAGACATACAACATACAGAATAGAAAATGAAGGAATAACAAAGTGTCTGTAATTTGTTATTTATGTTGGAATCGTGGTGTAGAAACTTCTCAACTATCATCATTTGGTCACTGAACCTTCCCACAGAAGCATGAGCAAGTTTATGCAGAAGAGAGGGCTGCCCAGGTGACATCTGAAGGCAGGAGGCTGGGAAAAGGGCTGAGTGAGCCCCAAGACATCTGAGCTCAGGGCAGGTGGGGTAAGAGAGCATTTTTGGTTGTGTGGGAAGAGTCCTGCCAAGGCCATCCTGAGCTACAGGATGACTCCACTGCTGACATCAATGCTGACAGACACTTAATGAAGAGTTTTGGGGCTGGCAATGGAAACCCAAATGCTATGTCCAAGTGGAATATGGTGCAATGATAGCGTCCAATTTCAGTCAATGAGACAAAGGCAGGTGGGGGAAGCCTAAATTGTGAGTAACAGATTGCAATCAGGCTTTTGACATGATTTACTATATATAGCCTCTGTATTTCCTTTTACTCTTATATACCTTTTCTGCATGTTAGCCAGAAAAGGAATTAATAGTATTTCTGTTCATTGTGACTGCTGCCTTTCTTTATCACCACAGTTGCTTGTGAATAATTCATACAATCTAATGTACTTCTTTTTAATTCTGTAACACCAGGACATTTAATTTAAGCACAAAATAAGAGAGGAGATTCCTTTTATCAGATCAGTGAATTAGCTCTGAATGGAAAATCATTTTACTGGTTAGTGGATTCTCACTGTCACTACCCCCTTGTGAAGAAATAACAAATGGCTTTTTGTTGCTGATATTACAGATTTTAGGATTTGGGGGACATATATATTTTTTTCTGGGCTACTCCGTAATAACTTCTAATGAATAATTCAAATATCATGGGAAACCAAAGCTGCTAGAGACTCCCTTTCTCATTATTAATTGTAGATTTTCTCTTCTATTAGTATTACTGCACTGGAAGTTCATACTGAAGAAATCTAATCAGTGTGACTTAGAGCATTTTTAATTCTCCATTGTCTGCCAAAGGTGCAATGAAATTGCCTTGGGTTATGTGCACAGACCTTCCCATGAGACATAAAGCTAAAAAGATTTCTTCTCTTTCTCAGGAGATTTTATTTTACTTCAGACATGAATCGCAACACCAGGGATTTTCCTTCTTCCCCTGAAAAAGCTAACTTAACTTTCTTCGTATGATTGCATGATGATTAACTTCAGCCATAAAAGAGTATTAATCTCAGAACATGAATAGCACACTTTGATGTTTCTCATGGCCAAAATGCACCACCCATTCATTTAAAAATCACAGAAAAAGCAACTACTTCCAGGAACATTTGGAATTTTTTTCCTGAGTTATTATAACAGGTATAAATATTTAATAAGCTTTAAGCCTATTTTAATTTATTTTAATTTATGTAAATAAATCCAGGCCTTTTGTTTCATAATCCCAGTCAAGTATTTGTATCTGAAAGAAATTCCAGAAAAGTGTCTCAGTCGTCGCATGGGGAGAGGGGGCTGTTCTTCGCAACCTGTAAATTGCCTTAATGTAATGCAGTTTTGCACCAGCCGAGGAAAGGGCATAAAATAAATCTGTGTTTGTCTGACAGTTGAACTCAACTTTTCCATTAGCCTTAAGTGAATGACTAAATTTTTAACAATGATGTTGCATCTATACTGAAATACATGAAGGAATATAGGAATGACATTAGATGAAATCCCACCCTTTTCTCTGTATTTAAGTGACAGGAGAATAAAAATGATGGCCATAGTCAGTGCTGTTATATCCCAGTCAGTTAGACCTGTCAGGATTTGATGACTGAGCAGCTGAATCTTAGTCCATGCAGCAGTGGCTTACAAGGACCCAAGATTTCAGGTTTGTATTTGGCGGCTCATCCCGGAACATAATATTATGTACAAGGAGTGAATGTGTGCAGCCAAACCACAATGCACAATATGTCTCAGAGACTATAATGGAGATAAGTTGTACAAAAATAAGGCTACATAAAATTTTGAATGCCCCACAGTAGACAGCTGCAGCCGTACTCCAGAATCAACTATTGTGAGAACAACAACAAGGCTAGAATGGGGGATATTACTGGATTTAGGTCATAATTAAAGTGGTACTGAAATAAGCCTTTTCTACTCTCTAAATCATCTTATACACTAGACATTTATACAAATGTAGAGATCTTCAAAACTATATTTGTTCAGAACTCGTATCAGCATTAGAAGTAATTCTTAGCACTATACCCTGAAATATTTCGAACAGAATGTTCTAACATAATTTTTTATGATCTTAAATTAAGCACAAACATTGTGACATTTTAAAAATATATATTATATTTATAAATAAAAAACATTTTAACACTCTATTACTGCCTTATTTGCATCAGCTGAAGTCAACTGAAGTTAAACTGCTCATAAATGATAAAACCAGGGTCAAGAATCCTGCCTCCAGGTCTGCTGCTCTAATAGAGCTGTGAGAGTGTGTTATAACTGACTAATTTACAGAAAAAGGCATCAGTCTTGACTAATTTTCACTGTGCACTGTTATTATGTGTGCCAGGAAATTACAGCTTCCGTGGACTAGAAATACTGCTTGTATTATGCATAAAAGAAGGGATGCAGGAAAAGGATTGTTTAGGTAAGCTGTAAGATGACATGATCATAGTCTTTGCTGAAACTATTGGACATCTATTTGTAGCTGTTTGGAAATTTTCAGAAATTTCTGTGGTTACCAGGACAGATCAAACTTTTCACATGATCTTTTAGACAGAATTTGCACAATAAGACTACAAGGAGGTGAATGACTGGCCTGCCACAGGCTATTGTGCAAGATATAGATTTAAAAGGCTGGAGCTAAAAATGTGATCCATCCTCTTAATTCATTGTCCCCAGACACAATGAAGTTTATGGGCTTTAGTGAGCACTCTGCAATTTACCTACCAGCCATTAGGGATACTCATACCTTCTGCAGCTACCTGCTGGGACACTCAAAGGCATCCAGCATCTTTCACATTGTCCTACAGTGCAAGTCCTGCCTTTTGGAGGTGTAATGTGACATGACAGGGTGTGATAGCCTCAAGGTCAACTGCTTTGTGTTTACAGCCAAGTTTTCCAAAGGAGATATAGGCACCTTGAAACACAAGTCAAGTTTATGAATTCAGCTGCAAAATTCCACTCAGATTCGAATTACAAAATGTGATTTATAGAATGCCCTGAATAGCAAAATAGATAATGGAGAAAGGTATTATAATGAGCCACCCTCCATCTGTCCCAGTCTCTGTTAGAAAGTAACGCAGTATTCTTGGAGTTAGAAGGACAGCAGACCAGAAGCAAACTGTCTGTGCTGTAACTCTGTTACAGGACATTCATTGATGAAGGGTTGGATGAACGTACATTTGAAATTTATATCTATCATTGCATGAAACTAGGAAAAGTTTCGGGAAGAAGATCTTGAAGCCTTTTATTGTAATTGTCATAAGCCCTTTATTTGTTCTGAGCCTAAAGTAATGTTTAATATTTCAAGAAGCATTTTGACAAAATAAATTAGAGCACTATACTGTTATCACTGCTAACATCAGCTGATGCCAGAAAGTAATATGATCTAAAGCAGCATTTGTTGAAGACTTCTGAAATATTTTAAGGTCTATTGAAAACTGACTGGTGCATTCACAATATGCTATTAAAGTGCTTATTAAAAGGTTATATATGTCTAAAAGAATAAAGATTCATCATTGTCACAAAATCTGTGGCTAATAGCACAGCCACATAAAATCAGTCCTACTCTATGTCCAGGTGACAGAAATTATAAGAGACAGACTTAGGCTGCAGGGGGAAATAGTGGTGGATTGACAACATTAGCAATAACACATAAAGGTTAATGCCTGTAAGACATTGCTCTCTTCCTAAAGTTTGCTTAATAGTCAACTCTCCCTCCAGATTAATAAAGAAGAAGTGATTATGAGAAGTGTCTGGAAACATGCTGAAATGAAAGGTAAATGGTCTACTGAAACTAATCAGGACTCATTAACATGCATCCCAACACACTCAAAATAACAAAAGTTCTGACACAGGCGGGAACATGCAGGTAAAAATGCACTTTTTTTCTCTTTGTGGCAACAGGATGTGGTAGAGGTTATAAAATAAATTCGTGCTTCAGACTAATGTGATATATGTTATAAAGTAAAATTTTGTTTCAAACTGAGGTTTCCAAGAACTGTAGAAATTTTCAGGCTGCAGCTAATTTGCAACTGTGAAGACATTCAAGGCAGGTGTAGTCCAAATTTACAGAAGAA
>VXBB01014243.1:21186-31922 GCA_013399915.1 Illadopsis cleaveri | reverse complement strand
CAGGACAGCTGCTGACACAAACACCTCCTTGCTCTTACAGAGATGCTGCAACCTGAGCAAAAGCACCAAGTGATAATTGCAGAGTAATCAATAATAGATATTCACCAATATTTAACTGTGATCAGCAGTGGATGATGTAGTGAGGCAGAGGAAGCTTTTGCTGTGGGAACTACCAAGCTTTTGTGGCTGAAAATGGCACCGTGGCTCTGAGCTGGTTCCTGTGGCCCTTGTGCACTTCCATGAGGGAATGCAAACCAGTATTGCTGGGTTTGTTCTGTGTGCAGCACACTGGCTCACCTGTAATTCATTTACAGGCACAGGGAAAGGTGAAGGTCTGTTCTTAATGAGCAGTGTTATGGTACAGGTTGGTTTTGTAAAATAGGAAGATAAATTTCTCTTTCCCTGTGAAGAAAACTTCTGCTGATCTTCACTGCTTCAATAGAGAATATATTGCATTTAATTTAAACTTGCCACTGCACAGGAGCAGTTCTGGCTCCTGTGTTTGTTACATTATAAAATGCCCTTTGCTTTATTTGTCCTTAAGTATTTTACATAGTGCAATTTTGGCAACATATGATCTTAAAATTGTGGTAATATGAAATGTTTGTTCCCTCATTGGGTTTGACCATTATTTTTTCAGCATGAGAGGCAAAGGGCAGCAAAATTGCTGCAAGTTACTTGGTCAGTTTCTAGGCAAGGAACACCAGTTACCATAAAATGACATCTAATCAGTCATTTTTAGTTCAAGTTATATATAACAATTGCATTTAAAAAAAAAAAAAAAGAATATGCAGAGTGGTTTTTTACATTTTAGAATCCTCATCTTAAAACAAGCAAAAACCAAAAACTTCTTCCATGGCTACTCCACTGTCTTAGGAAATTCTAAAGGAGAAGAGTGGCTTAGACTGACAGCACATTTAATTGTTTTGGAAAAGTTTTGATTTTGGCAGTGTTAAATTTACAGTTGAACTTGATCCATTTCAAGTCTTTTCCAACCTAAATAAGTCTATGACTGTGAGGCTTCAGTGAGACCAGAATTTCCCTCTGGAGTTTTGTAACTCAGTTACTGCATGAATTCAGTCATTCAAAGTAAATTCTTGGCACTAAGGAGGGTTTCCTCACTTCATTCAAAGTTCTGTGAAATAAGGCAAACATAACTTTCCATCATAGGTTTATAAAGGCAGACTGTAAAATAGAGACTATTTGGAAATGCCACAAGGATACATTTTATGCTTTGTTTCATTTTAAAATGAGTGACCCAGTGAAATATTTCCAAAATTACAATATTTGTGTATGGTTTGGTGGTGCCATACCTGGCACAGGAGTTTGCAGTAACTGTTCAGTATTGATCCATGTTCTGAGGCCGTGCAGGATCCTCAGTGCAGCTGTTGCTGCAGCTGTGTTTGCTGAGGGGATGTGAAACCTGAGTTATTCCTGCAGCCACAGGAATTCCTGCTCTTGGCTGTGGCAGCAGCAGCCAGGGCAGGCTGAGATTCCCACACGGGTGGAGGGAAAAAGGGTGGGTTGGTGGAATACATTGGGAGTAGTGTGAATACTTTCTACTATTATGGGATGTCTAGAACAATGAAAATGTGATTGCTTTACAGTTACCATTCAGTTGGAATTCGGTTCTTTTAGTTTGTAACTTGTGGTTATAAAACTCAAAAGGTGCAACGTAACCAAACTGTCAACATGTAAATGTGTGCAGGATGTGGCAAAAGTAGTTCTGAGGGCACAGCAGGAGAGTGATCATTAAAAATAGATGCTCAAATTGTATATATACTTGGAAATTTTTTGATAGTGCATTTCAATTGATTTTGCATTTCATGTTCTTGTAAAGTGCATCTTTCATACTTTTGAAGATTGTCTACTTGTACTATACTGTATTAAGCCTTTTTTCAGGATTTCCATTATTGCTGGAGCTTCCAACATACATGTTTCTTTCAAAAAATGTTCTTACTGTTACTTTTTTTTTGTAAATAGTGTTTTGTATTAAATTTGCATGGATGAAACCCACATTTCCAAAACCAGTGTACATAACGCCGTGTATAAAATACAAACTGTTTCATAATTTTCATGTAGTCAAGTTACTCAATTTGATTTCATTTCAGTTTATATATTTGTAGTAAATAATGAGAATTTGTTGTACGTTCTCTCAAATGTCTGTGTTGTCATTTTGATAATAGATAAGTGACCTGCCTCATTATGTCAGGAGATCATCCTCTGACAAACCAAAGCAGAGCTGACTCCTGTTCAGGGGAGTAGGACACATCCACATCTGAGGTGGTGTTGGGATTTCAGTTTTGACCAACAGTGGTGAGAATATATGAGGATCAAGATGCCCTCACTTGTAGCAATCTTTATACATTTACACACTTTCCTGTGAAAATTACCCAATGTGTTCTTGCACATATATTTGGAGCAAGATAGATTTTTGAGTCTTGCTAATGATAACCTTAAAGCAGCACAGGAATTCCTCTTGGCAGAGGTGATCTGCTTCCCTTCCGTTCCCTGGGCTGGCTCTGGCTGTAGCACAGATAATCTGTGTGGTTTGGAGTTATCAATTGCTTAATCCAGCATTAGGGAAACAGAACTGCCAGGTTTTGGAGCTGTGCTCAAGTTGGGTTATTCAAATGTAGGTTGAGTGTTTCATAAGACCAAATTTATTTTCATTTCTTTTAGATTGTTTAAAGATTTAGACAAATTTAGTCTTAGACCTGAATATTGGAAATAAATACTCTCTTTTGAGAGATGTTTCCCCCTGTGAGACCTGGTTCTGCACCTGCACACACCCAGCTGCTCTGTTTTCTGATGAGGCACATCTGGGGACTGTAAGGCAGAAATTGAGGAACAGCATTCCAAAGGAAGTGAACACCATTCCTGGACAAAAGTATCTCAGCAGCTGGAACTTTTTTTTGCAGTTACCAATGAGGGATTCACAGTTGAAATATTCTGTGAGTCTGTTGTTCGGTTTTCAGCTCTGGAGAAAACTTCCCTCTTATGAAAAGGCTTTTTGGGTGTTGGAGGGCAATGATACCACGATACCATGATGTTCAGAAGCCTCTGTTCCAGGCTGAACTCTGTGAAGTTCAGGTTTGAGGAGAAGGAGCTGGGGGAGCTGGGGGGGCTCAGCCTGGAGAAAAGGAGGCTCAAGGGGGACATTATCACCTCTACAGGTGGCTCACAGGAGGGTGGAGCCAGGTGGGAATCGGTCTCTTCCCCCAGGTAACAAGTGACAGGATGAGAGGAAACAGCCTCAAGTTGTGCCAGGGGAGGTTTAGATTGAATATTAGGAAAAATGTCTCTTCTGAAGGGATGGTCAAGCATTGGAACAGGCTGCCCAGGGCAGTGCCAGAATCACCATACCTGGAAGAGAAAAAAAGCTGTGTGGATGTGGCACTGGGAAAAGGGTTTAATGGTGAGCTCAGTGGTACTGGGCTAAAGATTGAACTCAGTGGTCTCAGGAGTCCTTTCCAGCCTCAAAGGTTATATGATTTTAAGGTGAAAACTAACTCTGTCCCTGTTGAAACCAAGACAATGACATACCACCATTTTTTATCTTCCAGGAACTGTCAGAGCTAAACTTCCAACTCTTCAGTAGTCCAAAGATGGATGTTACTTTCTCTTCTAATGCATTTCCAAATATTTATCTTCTCCACAGTTAGTGGAGGCTGAAATCCTTTTGCAGCTTGAGTATTTCTCACTGATATCTTCAGTGTAAATGTTAATTAGTGTTAATAAGATCATGACATTCCAGATAGACAGGGATAAAATCATGGGCTGATGCTGTGTTGTTCATTTCATCCATTCCCTTTTGATCTCCAAAATCTCCTGCTCTCAGAAAAAGAAGAAGACAGCAAAGCAACAGCCAACACTATTTCCTAGCAGAAGCTTCCAAGTGCATGAACTTCTGAAGAATACTTAATAGGACAACCCCTCCCACACTCCCTGTATTCTCCAGGCCCTAAGAAACAGAAGCAGAAGAAAGCAGGATTATCTCTGGAAACTCTCAGGGGTATAATTTAGAAATAGATAAGTAGTACTGAAATCAGTTCCAAATAATGTTTATGTGAAAGCTCTTCCCCTCCACAAACCATTGGCTGATGTGTCTAGCTTGCACTTTTCTCTGTGTACTGAAATAATCAGTGCATTCTGTTCTTTCTCCAGTAAGGACAGTGATCATTTTGTAATTTTTGGCTCAAGGAACGTAAACTTCTATTTCCCAGGAATACTGGTTTAAATGATGGCTATATTTTTTTTTTCTGGTGAAATGATAGGGGAGTTCCCAAAGTTTTCTTCCTCCTGTCTATGCAAACAGGATTACAAAAGAGAGGTAGCAGATAGAACCCCCAGTAATGAACCATGATTTATTACTCAGTGTCATTGCCCTTGTGTGAGCAGTGCCATCAGTTTTTGTGTATTGCTTGGATATGGCATCACTGAGCCTTATTTGAGTATTTGGGAACTTTCAAACTCCCATTCCCAGTTTGTTTTTTTTTTTTGCTGCTGGCTTAGGAACAGCTTTGTCACACAGGCTGCTGCTGCTGTGTGCTCTTTTTGATAACTTGCATTGACATTTTATTCAAAGTGCTTTCATTGCAAATTCAGGAGTTGTGTTTGATGCATAAATTGAAATGACAAACACTTTATTTAGGAAAAATACTTGGTCCTTTCAGGATTTACGTGCCCCCAAACTGGGCTACATTCCTTTTTTTTTTTTTGGCTTAATTATTTGGTTTTTCAGGCATCAACAAATTGCAAGGAGTTCTGTTTTGACTAAAAGCAAACTCAGAATTGCTATAATGTGCTTAGAAGACATCTATAAAACAGAGCAGATCTTGTCACTTCTGTTCCCACAGGTACAGATGGGGAAAGAAACCTCACCACCATCTGGCTTTTCTCACTTGGACTTTCACACAAACCAAGAAAGCCTTATGCACAGAAATGGTAAATTTAGTTCTGTAAATACAAATTTTTTAAAACCAAATTTATTTAAAATTTAGTCTTTTTAAAAACCGCAACAAATTCCTGTCTAAATTGACAGTTTACTTAACAATGGTAAAAACATGAGGTATTTTTCACTTTCTGACAGATTGCATCTGCTTGACAACATTGAAACTTGAATTAATGCTGTGTTCCCTTGTAAGTGCAGGTTGTGCTGTGCCTGCAGATACTGAAGCCCTTTGATTTTGGCCAGAGAACTGTTCCTACACTCTGATCCCCCAATTTATTTTAAGAAAAGGGCTGGGGAGCACACAGATACTCCTGTCAGCTGGCACAACAAAGGGGTGGGATGTTCCTTCACAAGCAAGAGCATCCTATGCTCTGATGTTTTCTAAACGAGCAGCTGAATTGGCATGAAATGAATCCCAATTTCTGGTTAATTGCTCAGGCATGCTGAGATTCAAAGGAGGAATCCAAAGGCATTTTCACCCTGCCCCACACCACACTCCTTCGTTGGGCTCACAGTTTTGGGTGGACAGTTCTTGTGCTGTGGTGCCATGAAAAACACTCACAAGAAGTGCTGCTGCAGAGCAGAAATTTTTTAGACAGTGTAGGAGACAAACTGCAAGTCAAAACAAGGCATTTGAAATCAGGCTGTCAAAAGTGATTAAGGCTGGGGAGGTTTATTTACTTGCCTCCCACCCAGCAGGAAGAACACAGTGGTTGTGTTCTGTCGACCAGTCCTTCTCAGAGGGGATGAATTTCTGACCTCTGATGAATGTTTCCTGTACCAGACGTTCTCAGAAATAAAACCTACAAGTATAGGAACATTTGGTTTGTGCTTGATCCTCCCAAACTGGGAAACAGCAAAGCAATGAGGGGCAGATGCTGTGGAGTGGAAGATGAGCCAAGGCTGTGGCTCATGAGCTTCACGTGGAGCAATGTCCCTTTGGTTCTGGGCAGTGCCCTCCCCTGTCCCTTGTCCTCTCCTCTCCTCAGCACACTCACAGCCAGCACAGGATCCCCAGAGCTCACCCTGTGCCCAGGGCAGGCCAGGGTGGGCACCAGAGGCAGCAGCACCAGCTCTCCTTTGCCACCTGCAATCCCAGCCTGTGCAATTAAAGGTGATGCCCTGGAGCAGCAAAGCCATAACCACTTCAACAGTTGAATGTCTGTGGAGACTTTCCCTGCTTATCCTTCTCCTGACATTATATGGGTTTATTTAAACCCATTTTGGGTAGTAATGAGCCATATCATTTGTTTTGGGCTGAGCCAATGCGTGGAGCAAGGGAGTCCAGCCCTTCAGGGGCTCGGTGTGCATTAGGACTTCCCAAAGAAAGCCTCACAGGGTGTCTCTGTTCCCATGGCACCTTCCCAGGGGCTTTCTGCAGAGACAGGCAGTGTAGGACTGCGAGATGCTTCAGAAGAAGGCAGCCCTTCAAGTTTCAAGGCTAGTAGTTGGATTAAAAATGTCACTGCTCAGTCACCTTGTGGGGAATTAAGGAGAGCACAACTCAGTTTAAGAGGAGTGCACATTGCTGCACCTGCAGGGTTAAGGAATGTCTTTGACAAAGCAGGCAAACTACTGAGATCCTTTCATTAAAATGAACATTTTCTTCTTTTCTCTATTAAGACAAATCTTCCCCCATCAGCTAAAATCCACCTTGAAAGTTGCAGTTGATTAATACATTGATGAAGGATTTATTGGTCTATTTCTTAAAGCCTGTTGAAATATTTGTTTTTCCTGTTGTAAATCTTTTGAGTAGAGTTACTCAAATCCACACAGTCATCTCTAACATAGGGTAAGCTCCAAGAACAGAGAGTGAAAGTCAGAAAAGGGAAGAACTAGGAAATAACAGGATGATCCTTAGGCTTAATCCTGCACAGCCACAAGAGCCTGCACCCATGGGACCTCTGTATTTCTCAAGCATTACATGTCAGACATTGAGTGTAAGCCAGTATTTTTGTTTGCAAAAGCAGACTTTAAACTGTTTGAGCCCTGCCTTCAAGGTGAACCTGGAGCACTCATTGTTCCTTACCAGCAGCTGGATCTGCAGTTAAACCATCCCAGCTTGGGTTTGTTTTGTAAGTGTTGGTTCACAGCAGAGACGTAAATCCTTAGATTCCTTTAACCCAAGATGAAGTGCAGTGGTGTCCTGGTTTAGGGCAGTCTTAAAGGCACAGAACATAATATCCAACATAAACAGAACAGGTAATTGGGGCTACAAGCATCATAAAGTCACCCTAGGACAAGTGGTTAGTGCAAATGCTGCTGGGTGAACTTCTCTGAAAGGAAAACCCAACACAGCTTCTATTGAACAGGATCCTCAGGACACTTCCATGGGAATGGCCCTCTCGGGGCTCTGGTTTGGGAATTTGCTGTGCTTTTGGAGAGGTCTGAACAGGCTTAGCTTCAGGTCTGGTCACGTTGACCCAAGTCTTTATCAGTACTATAAATTGTTATAAATTATCTGGCCCCAGCATCCCAGGGACAGCTCTGGCCAGGACTGGTCTCTCCCAGCACCCAAGGGCAGGGACAGCTCACCCTTCCAAGCACAGCTGGGTGGGATTAGCCAAACCACCCCCTGGAGAGGGTCTGGGTGTCCCTCCCTCACCCCCCTGCAGACCACAGCCCTGCAGCAGCTGCTGGAGCTGCATCCTGCCAGCACTGCCTTCCAGACCACAGAGCTGCACAGCGCCTCAGCCGTCCCCCCTGCATTGCTCCTCCCTCCTCTGCTTCCCTCCCCACTGTTCCCTGATGTGTGCCTGCTCCTGGGCTGTACAGGGGTTTCAGTGCCACCAGAAGAGCTCCATTTTCCCCTAATCATATTTTCTAATCATATTTCTTGCTGCAGAGCAAACCTTTGTAAGAGCATCCACAAACCTGGTGAGATCAAACCTCTTGCTGATTTCACTGGCCAGGCAGTGCTGGGAAGTCCAAGCAGCTGTGCCTTGGGGAGCAGTGCTGTGAGCACATCCTCCAGCACAAAGATTTAGAGCTGCAGAGCCAGCACCTTCCTCAGCACATGAACTCTGAGCTCTCAGTGAATCAGCTGGATCCCACCATGGTCACGTCTCCCTGAAACTGCTTTCTCATCATTTTTCCAAAACTTTCCCAAAGTTTTTCCCATCTGCTGAGTTGGTCTCTGAAAGCTGCAGTCAGGAATTTGGTCAGGACCTTGGTCAAAGCATATCTCACAGGAAATAACAGTGGAATGAGGTTTTTCTTTGATGAAGGAGCCCCATCCAATTTGAAAGGACCCAAGAACAAAATTTCTGATTGGATAAGAAGTGTTTTACTTTCTGACACTTGCATTTGATTTCTGGGGGGCTTTCCCTCATAAATGAAGAAGTCCAGCTGTTATCTGCCTGTGGACACCTGAGCCCAGCTGAGATGCTGATGTCAGTCCAGGATGTGCAGAGCTGCAGCAGTCACCATGTCACAGGTGACAGGAGCTGGGACACCTGTGACCTCCGAGTGACCTGTGAGCTCTGAGTGCAGCCAGGATTGCCAGGGCTGTCCCTGGCTGCACACAGAGCCCCCAGGCAGAGCCCAGCCCCGACTGCAGGAGCCCTGGGCTCTGCCTATGGCACTGTCCCTGCAGTGTCCCACAGCCAGGCAGGGCTCCTCAGGTCACACCAACCAAGGTTTTCCCCATCAAGTTGCATCCTGTGATGGGAAAGTCCCTCACACAGCCTCTCCTGTGGGTGTGGGACTGTTTGCCACAACCCACACGTGCAGTGAGCCGCGCTGCCCGGGAGGGGATGCTGAGCCTCTGAGCACTCGCTGCTGCCCTATTTCTGCATGTGCATCCCACACACAGCACACTTCCAGGCTGCCTGGTCAGATGCAGCTGAACAAGGCTCACTCTCTAGAAACAGGAACATATCCAGGACTTTTTTTCTTTTAATTTCACTCTTCCAGCTTCCTTTTTTTTTTAAGCGCTAATAATTTTTTTGTCTAACATGTTACCTGGCTTAAAGGAAAATCCCAGATTGTGAAGGTGAGTTATAATTGCTTTATATTATGATTTTATTTTGTGTGTGTGTCTGTGTTTGAAACTCTCTGTAGCTGTTCACCTGTAAGTGCAGAATACAGATTTATGCATACCAGAATTTCTATATAAATTTGAAAGAGTTTTCCAGCACCTCTTTACTTTTAAGTGGCACTGGTGTTTGTGTTCTTGAAATAAGCTTAGTTGCATCTGCTCAGAGCGCAGGTTGATGTTTAAATTGCAGCTGTTCAGACAGTTGTGTGTGTATGTGTGTGTTAACACCATGGTTACACCAATGTGTCTCATCCCTTCCAAGCCACATACTGGCTATTCTGAAATCCTTCCAGTGATCATTCCTTAAAGTATCTTCTTTTATGGCAAGAATTAAACAGCCTTTCACATAATTAACAGCCTTTAGGCTTGTCCTAACCCAGCATTGCTGATAAGAGCTGTCAGCAGATACCATGCAAGGGCTGTCAGTCCTGGCCAAGCAGTTATCCTGGGCTGACCCTTCTCTCCTGGGGGGGGGTGTCAACGATCTGCCTCTGAAAAGGACAAATTCATTCAGCATTTTTGGACTATTTTCTTTTTCTTTTTTTTTTTTTTGAAGATCGTTTTCTCGGTTTGTTCGCTGTCAGTCCCAACTGTGCTTTGAACATTTCACAGAGCAGTTTTCTGCACCAGTCAGTTGTTGGTGTGAGCAATGAAGGCTCGGGCTGCTGTTGGCATTGCTGATCCCCGGTCCCCACACGGGGCTGGGAAGAGCAGCCCAGCACTGCTGCCCCCTCAGACCCCAGGAAAACCTCCTGCCCCCAGGGAAAATGCTGCTTTACCTGCCCAGGGCTGCAGCTCAGGCTTCAAGGACAGTCTGTGAGGATGGCCTGGGCCTGGCCCTTTCTCCTGCATGTGCTGCTGCCCTGCTCAGGCACTGGCCCTGTGCCCATCCCTCTGGAGGTTGCCAGATCCTGCTCATGGCAGCAAAGGCAGGATTAGATTCAGGCTGCAGGGCTCCTCCAGGTCTCCCTGGCTGAGCACTGCTCCCAGACAGCCTCCCTGGCTGTCCTGGTGTCCCTGTGGATGTCCTTGTCCTGCCCATGGCACCAGCAGTGCTCCATCCCCACTGGAGACAAAGGCAGGAAGAAAAAATGAAGAGATTGGGGATTGCCAGCTCCCCTGGCAGCCCAGGTCAGGGTGTTCAACTGTACAGAATGTCTGGGGTTTCACTTATTAATCCCATTGCACTGTGGCTGCCCCAGAACACCTCTGCCAAGGTCTCTGTAAAGTGCCTGGTGCAAGGCATGGATGGAGTTTAAAGGGGAAGGAAAGAGATATTTATTTTCCTTATCCCAAAGGCTTGGAGGCTTGTGGAGGACAAATCAGTTTTAAGAGACAAGGCAGAGAAGAAGAAACCAGGAGATTATTCTCACTTTAAGATGGCCTGAACAGAGCATTGGCTGCCTGTGCCAGAGCCATCAGAGGCAGCTGATCCCTCCTGCTTTGCCCAGCACTCTGCCCTCCCCACTCACACTCTGGGGCCAGCCTGCCCTGCTGCCAGCCCTGTCCTCACACTTACTGGGACAGCTCTTCATGTGAAATCTTTCTGCCTTAATAACAACTCTCCACCTGGTTTTTAGTATGTCTATCTAATCCTGGAGCAACCTGAACATGAGATTGGAAGTGCTTATCACTGGGGATAATTACTTTCACCACAGAAGTAATTTCTTTTTGGGGCAAATGCTGCTGGGATAAATCTGGCCCAAGGGAGGGCAGTGGAGATGGTGATTGTCTGCCAGCAGG
>VXBB01014243.1:0-21019 GCA_013399915.1 Illadopsis cleaveri | reverse complement strand
TGGAAGTGCTTATCACTGGGGATAATTACTTTCACCACAGAAGTAATTTCTTTTTGGGGCAAATGCTGCTGGGATAAATCTGGCCCAAGGGAGGGCAGTGGAGATGGTGATTGTCTGCCAGCAGGCTGAGACCTGGGCATTCACCACAGGAAAAAGGCTGAGCTGGGGGAGTCCCAGTGAGGTGTCAGTCCCTCCCAGGAAACAGAGCTGAAGAAGAGATTGAACTCCTGGCTGCTGTGGGTCACACCACTCTGGTGACAAATGTGCTGTCAAGGAGAGGCACCAGGCTCTTGGCACAGAGCTGCACTCAGGTTTTCAGGGTGGCAGCCAGCCTGGGAGCTCAGTCTGCCCTCTCCAGTGGCTGCAGCTCAGACCAGGTTCAGGATCACACCAAGATTTAAGACTTTTGCCTTTCCAGGTAAACTCAGTCCTGAAGCTGAGCCCAAGGCCATGTGGTGGGAAGTTTTGCTCTTTCCTAAGGCAGCCTCTGGGCCAGGTGGGGACCATTGAATTCACCTGCCCCCTCAGCAAGCTGGTGGATTTGGTGGGAGGAGGAAAAAAGAGGTGTTTTCTAACTCTTAATGAACACCTGCACGGTCAGAGCCTGGTGCCCAGGAGGATGTGGTGCCTGCAGGACAGGCAGGGGGAGATGGTGTGGTGAGGATGTCCTTGGATGTCTTCATTCCTCTGCTCCAGCAGGGCTCAGCCTGCTGGATAAAAGCTGTTATTTCTGCCTGCTGCTGCCTGGAGAGCAGAAAGTGGTCCTGGAGCAGATTGGGCTTCCCTGCAAGGGGTCAGCAGCAACTCCTGACTCTGGGCAGCACAGAGCCCAGTCTGCAGGCAGGGAGGGGCAGGAGAACAGGGGAAATGGCACCTGCACCTGGACCAGGGCTGCACAGGAACCTTTATCTGACCAGGGATACACAGGAACCTTTACCTGGACCAGGGATACACAGGAACCTTTACCTGGACCAGGGATACACAGGAACCTTCACTGGACCAGGGATACACAGGAACCTTTCCTGGACCAGGGATACACAGGAACCTTTACCAGGACCAGGGCTGCACAGGAACCTTTAGCTGGACCAGAACTACTCAGCTCTTCCCTGTGAGCCCCACATCCCCTGGCAGAGCCTGCAGGTGCCCTGGCAGGACCATTGCACCCAGTGCTGGTGGTGCTGGGACCAGCCAGCTCTGCCAAGAGCAGCCAAGGCAGATTTCTGCCTGCACAAATAGGCACAGCAGCTCTTTGTCCCCCCCATTCCTTCTGGGAGCCGTGGCAGAACCTTCCTGTTCTGAAGATAGTTTTTACCTTCTTTTACATCTCCTTCTGGACATATTCATGGCCTGTTGTAGCTGTTGCTCTGCCAGCCTTGTGTTTTCAGTTCTTTCTGTAATGCCCTGGTGCATTTAGTGGCAGGATTTGGGCCCTGACATTCCAGGCTGGGAAAAACGAGGTTCACTCTCTTGGTAAAATTTAAAAATTTTAATGAAAAGACAACTAGAAGACAGAAATAAAGCAAAATATTATATGGTTGGGTGAGTTGGCATTCAGCCAAGAGCACACCTGCTAAGGAGAAGGCTCACTCCTTAAATGTACCAACCTGTTGCATATTTATAAAGTCACGTGCACAATTCAAACATTCCTCTTGAGTGTGAATTGCCCAGCTTCAGCTTCCCCCCAACCATTTTATGGCAAGTGGTTCCATTCTGTCTGATAGCACAGGTTCAATAAATTCCTCTCCTGGAGTTTTTGGCCATATTCTTCTGGATAAGATACTGAGAACAGAGGTTCAATAAATTCTTTTCCTGAAGCTTTGGTCAGTAATCTTCACGAGATAATTCAGGAATGTGGGAGGATTTCCTCCATCCTTCTGGTTTAGCCTGTTCAGACATTACAAAAACAACCTTTACTTTAATATCATGTTATAGCCTAAGAAATATATATATATATTTATCACACTACTTATTTCTAAGTTTCATTAATAATAATAGCAGAAGTAAAAAATGCAGCAAAAACTTCCCATAATGTACATACAGCATTTAATATTTGCAAAAAGCCAATATTATATGTATCTATACTTTACAATACATATCTATACTTTATAATATCCATCTAGACATTTGAGATAACTTTATAATATGTATCTACAACACAGGCTGTGCTCCTGCTCCCCTTCCAGCCTCTCCCCAGCCTGCCCTGCACACTCCCAGCCCCTGGAGCCCTGTTTTTCCTGCAGGCTGATTCCCAGGCACTGCCACACACTTTGGTCAGCCCTGCCTGATTCCTCAACCTGCTTTGTAATTCTTTTCTACAAAAGTTTTACGTGCACTGCTGTTCCAGGTAGAGTCACCAAGTTCTTTATTACCCCTGACACCCTGCCATGACAAGAACTGGATTTTTCTCGTGGGCTCTGCTAAACCTCAGCCCAGCTGCACCAGAGGGAGAGTCAGAGCAAGTCCTTGTGTGGGCAAAGGGGACGTGCAGGCTGTGGAAGAAATTGCTCCAGGAGCAAAAGATGAGTCAGGGCGAGGACAGGAGCCAGCAGGTTGTGAATCCTTGGGTGTGCTCCCCCAGGTAGCAGACACAGCACACACAGCCCATTTCATCAGGGATTGCAGGAAACTGAGGATGGAGTTGTGTAAGGGCTGCCTCACAGGCTGCCACAGAGTCATCCTAAAGGCAGGGGGAGGGTGTGACTTTTGACCTGGGGAGGGATGGGTCGTTCTGGGAACAACACTGATGACAGAATGCAAAGATTTCAGTGGGGCCAGCTCCACGACAGCTGCCTCGTTGGCTCACAGGATACTCAAACAGCTGCTGGCCCTCCACAAGATGCCATCTAAGCCAGGAGAGTAGCCATCAGCAAAGAAATATGGAAAACTGAGGTCTCCACTCACCACAAAAATAAATATTGACACTGGGCATTGCTAGAGAGCCTGGACTCCTTCCATCATTTCCATGAATTCCCATAACAGCCATAAGTGTTTAATTTATGAAAGCAAAGAAGGGATTTTTTTTCTTGCAACACTCTCTCTGTGGCCAGTGCCCCGTGCTCCTTTTCCTAGCACTTGTCCTTGTGGTGCCAGCCCCTCTCCAGTGCAATCCATAACTCTGTGCTGGAGGCCACAGGTCTGCTTGGAATTACTGAGTCCTTCATCCCAGGGCCTTGGAAAGAGCTTGTTTAATGCAAGTTCTGCAAAGGAGACTGATTTCCCTGAAACATGAGGCAGTTAAGAGGCTTTTATAAATCATCCATTTTCCATGCCACTGGCAATTTCAAAACTGTCCTTCTGGATCAAATGAAACCTGCTGCTTTATACCAAATGGTCTGTTCCGAGCTGGAGCCTTGCAGTTTTTGTTTCAGGGATTAGGAAGCTGCTTCTAAACATGGAGGTTGCAAAGTTGAAAGCTTTTATTTCGAGCTACCACATCCCAATATTTTAACCTGGACTTACAATGGATTGCTTGACAGAACCAATTTAGCCCAAATGGGATGAATGTATCAAATGTATTTCAACCAAAAAGGATTTGGCCCATTTTTTAGATTTAGCTTTAGCTCCACTAATGATCGTTGCCAACTGCCATGAAGTAATTTCAGCACTGATGCTGCTGTTCCTTTATTTCCTCAAACAGAAGCAGATTTTTTTACAGAAGGGCTTTTTAATTTCTGTGTGCAGCTGCTTATCTGTCACAGTCCAAGAGCCCAGCTCAGGGAATTCTTGGCTCTTTGAACTCTCTTACTCAGCCCGGTGGCACCTTTACAAGCTCGCATTCCCTTGGCTTGAGTGTTTGTATTGATCTGGCCGCAGGAGCAGCCCTGAGGCCCTGGGAGCTGAGCAGGCTCCAGGAGGAGCAGGAGGAAGCTGCTGTGAGTTGTTCCTGAGCACACAGTGACTCCAGGAGTCAGTCACCCGACTGACAAATCCTAAAAAATCTCATTCATGAGCAAACCAGACGAGTCAACTTCCAAACAGTGTCGCAACAGGGAGGGCAGACAATGAAAGGGGGAAGAGTCCCTGTGGTTTTGCTCGTTGCTGGGCTCAGGCGAGTTTTGCTGCTGAGACCAGTGGCCTCCAAGGAGAGGTGACACAGGGAGGGGCTGAGCCCAGCCAGCAGTGATGCCACCAGGCTTGGCTCATTGCTCAGAGCTTTGGCAGGGCTTGCTGGTGAGCCAGAGCTGGTCTGGTTTCATTTACGTCTTCTTCCATGAACTTGTCATCACCTTCTCATGGATTTTTTTTTCCTTCTTTTTTTTTTTTCTTTTTTCTTTTTTTGCAACTTAATCCCACTTACAGAACAGTCAATAAGGCACAAATCACCTGCCTGTCTCTGCCCTGACCTCAGGGCTCTGAGGCTCTGGATTGTCCCTGCCTGTCCTACAGCTTGCTGGGACCCTGCTCACAGCTGCACCAGTGAGGCTGACACCAGCCAAGGTCTCAGCAGATGTCCTGTGCAGAGCTGTGTGCCCTGGGCCACTGATGGCTCTCCCAGCCATGGGCACTGCCTCCCTCAGCTCTGCTGGAATGGGGCTTGGAGCCTCCCCACTGTGCCCTCAGCTGAGCTCCTGCAGGACCAGCCTGGAAGGAGCAGAGCAGGAAGAGCAGGTGCCAGCACAAGGGCACGAAGAGGGGAATGGAAAAGCACCTGGAGTCACAAAGGGAGTTATTTTGGGCAGGATGTGGCCAGAGCAGCTGGAGCAGCAGGCACTGCCCAGCACAGCCCTGCACTCTCTGCCCCTTCCCGGGTGCTCCAGTGCTCCTGTGTGTGGTGGAGCCCTATTGCTGCAAACCCCAGCCATGCAATTTTTTCCAACCTAATTTTCTCAGGAATTGACCCAGCTCCAGCATTTGGGAACTGGCATTCCTCGCTCTGGCAAATGTTTCTTATTTGTTTCAAGCGACGTGGCCAGTGTGACCTTTTCTGCTTAAACAGCTTACACAATGGGAATACATGAATGCTAAACTCTGATCTTGCATAACTCTGAAAGCAGGGCCATACATTTACCAGCAGTAAGGGACTTTTTTTCCCCCATCCTTTGCAGGAAGTAAGAAGGAAAAGCCAGCAGTGAGCAATTTCAGTGAAGGGACAGCTCACCCATGACCAACCCACTTAACCCCCAAAATTCCCAGGGCTCTCAAGGTGAGAGTGACAGCACTACACATTTCTTCATGTCTACCCACACACACACACAGAGAAATGGAGAGGACACCTGGCAGCTGGAAAGGGGCCTGATCCTGCCTTTGCTGCTCCAAAACATTCCCATCAACGACATCTGGGAAGTGACAACTCATTCAGGGCCTCAAACCCAACAGTGATACCCTAAGCCTTGTGCAGGTGCTTGGAGGACACTTCTCTTGCTAACAAGAAGCACTCCTTCAGTCCCTGATGCCATTTCTCATGCCCTTTGCATGCCTGAACTCTTTCTCAATATGCCTAAATTTGGCCAAGGAAAGAGTCAGCCTGAGCCACAGCCCATTGCTTGTCAGGGCATGTGNCTCAAACTTAAGGCATCACCACAGCTCTGCTCTTCCCAAAACATCCCCATTGTCCCTCCTGGAGAGGACTGACTGCAGTCAGCTTCCTGCAGCTCACACAGGGCCATGACTGACCCATGACTGGCCATGACCTTGAAAGATCCTCAGCAGGTCAGCAGGAGCAATCAGATGCTTTTTCAGCAAGGTGGGTTTGGCAACAGATTTCTCACCTGGGGTAAGCCAGGTGTGCTTGAGGCACCTGCTCCCTGCAGAGTTCTCCAGGCTGGGGCAAGGGAGGGCTGGCAGGAAAGGAGGGATGAGGTAAAGGGTGACAGGCAAGGCTGTACAAAGCTCATGGCTGAACGCCTGGCCACAGCAGAGGGACAAGGAGACTGTCACCACCTCCAGCCTGCACGGATTCCGCTGCTTGGTTTCCATCCTAATGAGTCATTTCGATATGTCAAACATGCATTTGACCCACTTGAGCGCGTAACAGCAGCAATTAACACCAGCACCTCATAAATCCCGGCAGGGCTCCCTCTGGTGCCGAGGAAAGCCTCTGAGCGGGTGGCCAATGCCGTTCCCCTGCAATGGAACATCTGGTCCCTGGGCAGAGCAGAGGGGAGTCTTTAAAAACCACAAGGCTTCTGTGAAACACAAAGCTCTGAGCCATGAAGCTGCCGAGGAGCCCCACACTCCAGAGATAGATGGGCTCCCACACAGCTAGAGGTCCAGGAGAGAGCACTTTGATGGTTTTTAAACCTCCCTGTTGAAAGGCTTTGTTTATTTTTACTTGCCTTGTGAAATCATATGAATATATTCAAATAAGTGTACTGGAAATGGAAAGAAGCTTTCTGTGCTAGCTGCACACACAGCCCTTGGATGCTGCTGCTCTCCAGCTCTGAGTTGGAGCTGCTGCTTCTCCTGAAACCCAGACTCACTGCCTGCAGCCAGGTTTGTACTGACACTCCTTTTGTCCTGTGTTTGACAGGTTAAAGAAGTTATTCCCGTGACTTCTTCTGCCTACGAGTTCTCTCTTCACAGAGAAACAGAAAAATTACTGCTAGTGCTGTAATAACAATACTTATGTAATAACTATATTTATGGGATGGATTTATTTGGTGCAATAGTTACAATTATGTGATGGGCTGTGGGGGGCATTGATATTAATTTAAATTAAAAATTTGCTGTTAAAATTGTTGTGTATTTTCAGTTGCTGCTATGTGTTGCCAGCTCGAATTTCTGGTTTATTTTAAACAAATACAGATACCCTGGCCAGCACCACCTGTCTCCTCCACTGACTCCCCTTCTTCCAGTGATGGGGGTTTGTGTTGGCTCCAGATTTCTAAAGATCCCTCTCACTTGAAGTTCTGTCCTTCAGCAGAGCCCCAGTTTCACACTGCTGCATGGTAGCTGTGGGTGCTGAGGAGGAGGCAGCTGAGTCTCACCTGGGATTTCACCTGCTTAAGCCAGGCTTGTGTGGGCAATATAAACTGAGTTTGTTTTCTGAGTAGATCTCAGTGATGAATTGCATGCTCACGCTGAGGTTGCCAAGTTCTTACTCAAGTGGAGCTCAAGCAGTGTCCTCAAGGTTCCAGGAAGATAAATGTCTGTATCTATACTTATTTATACAGCTAGGTCTGTATCTATATCTAATCTATATCTCTCTCATCCTCCATCTCTATCTAATCTGCACCTACACCTGTATTTATGTAAAAAACTTTAAACCCTGTCAGAATCCCTGTGCTTGCTGGCAGAGGGAGGCATGCTGAGCTGAGCTGGGCTGTCTGTAGGCAGGAATTTTTATCCACCTTCAGCATGAAATCTGAAGGAGGAGTAGCCTCCTCCCTGGAAACTCTGCTCCCCTCCCTCTCAGTCCCCATCTTCCCTCCAGAAGACTTGCACAGGAATAGAAATTTGTGCCCTTCAAATATTGCCATGACAACTAAGGAGAATTCTCACAAGCATTCCTACCAAGTCCTGAAAGAGCAAAGGCAAAAGGTGGGGAGAGTTGCACAAGATGTTTGTCTGTTTGTTGGATAAGGCAAGGCTCAGGCATTCTGTGTTGGATTATCCCTTTTTCTGTCCCAGAGGTGGGGCAACTGAGAGGTGTTTTAAAAAGCTTTTAGTCCATTTTCAGTTTCATGTGAAGGGTGATACAGTACAGATGTTACAATTCACGCCACCACAATCAGAAGCCAAACTATTTCCTAATTACATTCTAAGTGTTTTCTGACCTATCAGCTTTTGCCACAAAATGCTGCTAATGCCTTAAAGCCAAACATCTAAAATTACCCCTCATGGATCCTACTACAGTGCATTTTTCACAGTTCTATTTTATATAGTTCTATTTTATATATTCTGTTTTCACAGTTCTTTCATATTTCCATTTCTCTATCTGGTCTATTTGCAAGGGCATCCTTTGGAACTTGTTTCCAGTTCCATTTCTCTCTCAGCAATGTCTGTCCTATCCCATGGCATTTCTAAGTCAGCATTTTTTATCTCAGAGTTTGCATACAGATACATACTGTGTGAGCCTTCTGTCAGGCTTTGAGTATTCTCCACAAACCCATTTCCCACAATTTTGTTTTCATTTTTTTTTTTTAATTGTAGTGTCATTATTCAAGGCACTTCCTGTGGCAGAGGACTGAATCACTTTCCACGGAAGACGTGGAGACAGGGCTGGTGATGAATGTCCTGACACACTTCTGGAGAGTGTGCTGTGCTGGCCAGAAACGATTTCAAACATTTGGCCATCACCAAAAGTCCTCTGGGAAATGATTAATCGGCCCTGGTAAACAAGTAAAGCCAGGCTTAGTGTCAGTGCTGAGCCTGCAGAGGGAACACCAGGGTGATGCTGAAGCCTTTGAACTCTGCTGTGTCTCCACAGCTCCTCTCAGCCCTGCTGCAGCTCTGCTCTTGTGACCAGCACCAGCCAGTGGATCCCTGAGCTCTGATGGCTCCCTGCAGGCTCCCCGTGCTCCCTGTGGCTCTGCTGTGGGTGCTGACCTCCTCCTCCTCCCCCAGCACAGGTAAATCCAGTGTGCTCTTGTGTCACTGCCTCATGTTCACCTTTGGGGAGCTTGTCCTGCAGCCAGAGCTGCTCTCCCCTGTGTGTGTGTGCATTGCTGTGTGCCTGGTTTACAAACCTGTGACCCACTGTCTAAATATGCTCTGTGTGTTTAGTGGCTGCTCCTCTGAGTGAATTTGAAAGGAGAAGAGACTTGCCTTTGGTGCACAGCAAATATACTTGTTCGATAGGGAGTTACCAAATATAAAGTTGTCAGTATATCATTTACTGCTCATAAATGCTCCTGAGCGTGGTCCCAGCCAGCCAGACTGTGCTAGGTGTAAGAAACACAAGGTTTGTTTGTACTTGGGGAGTAATGCTCCTAAGAGAATAGTTCTCTGCAAGTTATCATTCATGGAAATGGCACTTCAAGCCCTCGAGCACGTCCTTGCACTGCACCTGCTGGATCTTTTGGCAGCTGGCACTTTGCACCCAGAGCAGCCCTGGCTCTCCCTGAGGGAAGCAGTGCACAGTGCAGAGGTGAGAACATGCCCAGGAGGCCACTGAGACACTGCCTGTCCTGCCACCAGCAACCCCCCTGCTGCCTGTCAAATGATCTCCAGAAAGCATCAGTGTCACCTGCACCTCTCTGAGCAGCACAGGGAAGGGCAGACATGCAGGGGGGACATGTTTGGGGACAGCTGGCAGGCTGCCTGTTTTCCACTGGCAAAAATAGGTGGGGAATTGCAAAGCCCACCTGCTGCTTGCAGCATCTCAGAGGGCAGGGGTGGTGGGGGACAGCTGGGGACAAGCAGGGGTTTGTCACCAGAGCAGGGATGGTGGTGCCTGGCAGCCAGGAGGGGTGGCTGTGAGGGCTGTGGCTGTCCCACAGCCAGCTCAGCATTACCTGACTCACCAGCACAAACATCAGGGGGAGAAGCTGTTTGGTTTCTTTCCCAGGAAACATCCAGGAGCAGCTTTCCTTCGGGGCTGTGGGATGAAATGGAGCATTTCTGGTGCTGTGTTCTGTGTGAGTGCTGTGAGTGAGGCTGGCCATGCATTATTGTGAAAATGAGAAACTGCAAGAGGCAGTGCTGACATTTAAAAAAACAATCAAATCCCAGAATGCAAGCGGCATCCCAAAGGGAAGGTTTTCTCTTCCCTCTGAAATCCAGTCAAAATTTATTTTGCAAGAATTGCTGTTTACAATTACAATTGTTTTGGAAAAAAAAACCAAAACAACAACTTGTTTCGCTCAAGCTCACGATGTAAATAAATTTCAGAGCATTCTCCTATCCAGCCAGAAATTCCAGTTCTGACCAATCTAATCCTCTCTCAAAGGTTAGCAGCTTTTTGCTTCCTTATTTGCACTTCTGTGAGGCTCAGCATTTCTACACTCAGGAGGAGCCTCCCAAGCTCCCAAGTGCTTGCTCCAGAATCATCCTCAATACATCTCCTACTTCACCATCTCAATCTCCCGTGGAGCTTCAGGCACTGGGAAAAGTGGGATTTTCAAACTGCTGCCTGCAGTGTGTTTTATTTGGGAAAATTTCTGCCAAAGAAACAAATCCTCCAGCAATGTGCCCTGCAAACTTTCCAGGGAGCACATTAAAGATGGATTTATGTCACCATCTTCCACTGAAAAATATCCTTATGGTCTGCTTTCACAATGGATTTATTAAAAGAATAAAAGGAAAAAAAAATGTTGTAAATCCTGATGGTGACATGAAAAAGGTGTTAGAGAAGCCAGTGATTTGGAGGCTGAATTCAGAGGGAGAATGGTGGTAATTCTGGACTGACACTGCCAGAGCATGGGCTCCAAATTCCTGTGAAATGAAGTGTATCATGTAATGAATACATAGAAACCAGATGGAAAAATCTTATCTCTAGACAGTGGAGAAAAATTACCTTAGATGTTGACAAAAATTGGCTTTATTTCAGCTAATAAAACTGAGCAACCCAACAGTTTTTGTCACATGAATGACAACTCCATATAGAGCTGGACCTTTAGGACTTAGTACAGAATTCATCCATACTTCCTTATTTATTGACATATATCAGCACCTTAAAATACCTTTATAAAAGCCAGATCAACTGTAAAGGCATGTTTTTATATAGCTGATAGATGACCAAAATAGGAATTATTCTAACTCTCTGCTTTTTGCCTTTTTTTTTCCTGTTTTGTTTTGTTTTTCCCCAATAATCTTTAATATACTTGAAAGGAATATTTACAGCAAAATGGGTGATTTGTGTCTATTATGGTAAAGGAATACAAACCCCCCTGACAGCATGCTTTGATCTATCATCCTGTGTTGGTGTCTGTGCTGAACACAATGTTTGCAGAGATAAGTGTCCTGGGAGTTGGTAAATATCAGGGGTTGAAGGTAAGTAAATATGGGACATACAAGGTCATCCCAGGACAGCAGTTTTGCTTAAAACACCTTGAAAAAGAGTGTCAAAGAGTGGCATTCTCTGTGCCTTTTCAATGATCCTTTGTCATTGTTAGGGCAGACACCACACAGAATGACATAAAATCTTCACAAGGCTCTTTATTATGGCCCCATGCTCTATTTTATACAGTTTTTACAAACCCTGTAGGTAACTTTAATTGGTTAATAGCTTTCTTGTTAATTATGCTATTGGGTAATGAAAGGTATTTTACTTGTCCATCAAATCCATCTGTTCCTGGATTGTTGACACATTTTCTTTACTGATTCTCATGGGACAAATCCCTTATCATTACAGGTGCACTTATCTCTCACCCTCAGAACAGATTGTTGTGTTAAAGGAACTTCTCATTCCCACAGCAGCTTCATGTGGGAACTTACAGATTGCTTGTTAGCAGCACTTAGAAGAAATGACAGGCCAGCTTTTTACCCTGTTCCTACAACCCTTGAGCACCAGCAAAATCTGGTTTTTGGAGGGTGGGCAGGAGCAGAACTCGTTGGTTGAGAAGAGGGTGTTAAACAGCCACAGCTGCAGCCAGCAGCTCTTCCCTGCACACCCAGCAGCTGCACTTCAACAAATCAGATCAACGTATCATAAATCTCATACCAACAAGTGTCATGACTGCTTTGTGTGTGTTTTCCTCATCCTGACACTCTGTTTTACCCTCTGCTCTGTTTTTGGTGCAGTTTCTCCCCCACGAGACCTCCGGATCAGTGACCCTGGGCTCTTGGGCTCCCTGGATGTGGAGTGGAAGCCCCCACCCCACATCCAAACCTTCAACGAGTGCACAGTAAAGTACAAGCTCGAGTATCACAGCTCTGGGGACAGGGACTGGAAGGTAGGGCAAATTAATTAATTAATCCATGAATTAATCCTCCCAAAGCAGGGCTATTTTTCTGCCTTTACTTCCTGCACAGGCTCATGTTTGCATTTCAAGGAGGAGTGAAGCTAAAGCTGTTCCAGTTTTCCATGAAAAACCAGATTGTGTCAGTGGTTTGAATGGGAATGTGTTCTGAAATGTGACAGCAGCAGCAGACAGGGAAGGGATTCTTCATGTCACAGGGCTGGGTGTTTGCTGCCCAAAATAATTCAATAACATTCCTCATTGTAAAAGGAAAAAGATTTACACTTTTCTAAAGCATCTTTATGGGGCTTGAACTGAAACAACATGTCCTCAGGGATGCAGAGCAGTGAACAAATAAAAGCTAAATTTCCTTAATTATCCTAATGCTCTGAAATTCCCTCTGTACAGAAGTGTGCTCCTAATTGCCATTTACTTCTCTCTTTTAGATGTGGTTGACTCTAACTCAGCTCTTGGATAAAATTGTCAATCACCTCTCACTGATGTGTGGCAGTAGCAGGCACAGCACAGGAAGGGTTGTTGGGATACAGTTTTGTGAGTGCTCAGATGAAAGCTGCTGCAGGGTCAGGAAGGAAAATGGAATGGGGAGAGGAGAAACCCAGCACTGGGGGCTGTTTGGCTGGCACAAACTACAAAAAATATGCTGAGGATCTCCCTCAACAACCTAAAATACAGATTGAAATCCTGAAAGAAAAAGGGATATTTTTTGCACAATCCTAAGGCAGGAGAGCTAGAGGGTTGCCAGGGAGAGAGAAGGAGCAACCAGTCAGGCTGGCAGCGCTGTGGGGCCCAGCTGGAACAGGGCACCTGCCTCACCTGCCTGAGGCAGCAAAGCCAAGGCTGCAGGGCTGTGCTCACCCACCTCAGAAATGGGGTCAGGCCCAGCCATCCCACAGGAGCCTGTAGAGGGGGAAAATCCAGTTTCAGTTACAGATTTCAATTGCAAGGGCACCTTGGATCCGATGCTGGTCACGACGCACCTCACGTTCCCAGCTGGGCAGAATTCCTCCAGGATGATTTTCACTGCAATTTCAAAGAAAAGCACAGGCAGTTTCAAAAAGCACATCAGAATTCCTGAAATCATGAGTAATAGAAGTTTCTTACATGAGGCAGATGTACAGACTAGAGCAAAATCACCTCTGACACCTTGCCAAAACCTTGACCTCAGTTAAGGTCACGAAGAACAGTCAGGCTGAGGAAAATCCATTGAGGAAAACATCATTAAAATCTGTTAGAAATCCCTGGCTCAACACAGCTCTCACACTTGGGGAATGCTGAGGACAGCCTGACTGTGCCATTGCTGTCCCCACTGCAGCATTTTATGCCACAGATGCATTTTATGCCACAGATGCATTTTATGTCACAGATGCATTTTATGGCATGTTACCTCTGTCCTGCATGGATTAATGCAACACTTTGGCTCATCATTTCTTGTAAACCTTGTCAACTTCATTGTCCTTGCATAAAGTGAAGGGGAGTAAGGAAAAAAAAAAATAATAGAAAAACCTTCAAAGGGGGTTTTTCTATTTCAGGGGGTGGTTGTGCTTCCCACAGGAACCAGCCTGACAAGACTCATTGTTCTTTCTGCTTCTGATTATTTCACACCATAAAAAAATGCATTTTCTGTGGATTTGTGGTGGTGTCCTCCTCAGGTTGTCCACAGTGCTCCTTGCTGTTGGGGGTGAAGGGACTCACAGGCAGCAGGGCTGGGCACAGCAGGTGGAAATTAGTGCTGGAGGAGCAGTGGGCAGGCAGGGTAGGACAGAAATACAAAGAGACAATAAAGCACACAAACCAGATTTTGCAGCTGGAGCAGGAGCAAGGGTACCTAACTCTGCAGCCCACTTAGTGACAGAAGAGGTGCTTAAAAAGTCTGTCTTTCAACCAGGTTATTTTTACTAGGAAGCTAAAATTGAGAGTTGGATTTGACCTCAGCAGGAGCGCTGAGGTGAGGCTGCAGACGCTGCTCCAGGGACGGTGCACGGATGATGTGGAGGTGCAGAGTGACTGGGTTTATGCCACATTTCAGAGCCCACCACAAGGTTAGGAGCAGCCTAACTGGTGCAGTTTTGTGCTTTGCATGGGCCTCTTGCACTAACCAGTGCTGGCTTGGGGGTTCCTGGATGGATGAGTTATTGTGGGGCTTGCTTATGTTTAAGGCACTTCAGAGCAGCTCTTGCTGCCAAAGGCTGTGGTTTGTGGTTTCTGGATACTTGGGGCTTCTTTCCCTCTGCCCATGCCCAAGCTCTGAATGAAAAGGTCAGTTAAACATCTTTCTGCTCCAAGATGGATTGGCTTTTATGAGATACAGAGCACAGTAAAACTAATAATGCTGACTGGCTTTCCTTTCCTTTCCTTTCCTTTCCTTTCCTTTCCTTTCCTTTCCTTTCCTTTCCTTTCTTTTCCTTTCTTTTTTCCTTTCTTTTCTTTTCATTTTCTTTCAACTGCAGCACACTTGGTTGTTCAAAGGCATAAACTGTATTTTTGCTGTGTCTGACTGGCTCATTGTTAAACTGGGGTTATTTCCTTTCCATTTGACAGGAAAACTTGAATCAGAGGTCCAGAATTTCCACTGTGTCTATCATGACTGGGAATACCTGAAGTGCACCTGGCAGCCAGGTCTCCTCACGCCTCGTGGTGTACATTATGGGCTGTATTATTGGTATGTAACAGCAAAATAGGAAAACACATCCAGGCAGCAATCAAGTGAACCACTCAGAGTACAAAAATGCCACAGTGAAGATGCTTTTATAGCTGGCAGTGCTATTCACCCAGAATGAGCCAAAATTATGTCCCAAGCAATACACAGCTTCTGGCAAAAAAAAATCAAATCCTTTCTTACTTTCTTAAGATCAGCCCCATGCTGATTTTGCCAGGAAATATCTTCTCACTTCCCCCTTTCCTTTTATTCATTATTATTAATTTATTTTATTCAGATGTTCTCTGCATCTTGTCCATCATAAAAAACTTTTGTGCTTTCTCTTTGCTGAGCACACCTGGACAGTCCTGGCTGCACATTTCCCATGATCACAATGGATTTATTAATATCTCACCTGGACAGGATTTAGTATGAGGCCACCAAGCTCAGGGAACCCTAGACACAAAGTGGAGCTTCCTAGCAACTTAAGAGTTTTAGTGTTCAAATATATTTCCATAGCCTCAACACATCTCATGCAAGCAAACTTGCTGCCACAAGGTAATAATAATAAGACATATTTCTCAGCTGTTTCTTTTAAACTGGTGCCTAAATTCGGTTCTGCAGGAAGAACATAGAGCTAGAATTAGTGGTTTGGGACAAAGTAAATACTGTATTTGTGCTGCAGCTCCTATGATATTATGGAAAGGATGACTTAGGCTGGGTTTCGTGCCACTGGGCTGTGTGGAGAAAAGCATAGCTGCATTTCAAAGAGGTTCCATGTAGTTCTTGGAAATAGTCTTTGAAGCAGAAGCACCAATTCAAAACCATTTTGCCAACTGCAAAGATCTGCTTGAAGGAAACCATGGAAATGCGTGATTCATGCCTTAAAGGAAAACAAACACTAAAAAAACCCAACCTTGATTTAATGGCCTGCAATAAAACCAGTCATTTGGATCTGGGCCCCAGTTTATCACAAGACTGGGTGGACACCACGGCATTCTTTGATCCCTGTGAGCAAATTTTCATAGAACTAGAACACGAAGTTTTTCCCCCAGACATAACGTGCTGTGCCTTTCATCAGGTCTGGAGTACCAAATTCAGCCCTGCCTTGAGGGCACAAAGCAGCAGGAGTTTTAAAAGGTGATATAAAACACCAGTCAGTATTTCCAGGATAGAGCCAGCAGCTCAGCTGAGGGGAGTGGCCCCCAAAGGCAGAAGGGACGGGGTTGTGGTTGCATATTAAGTAACAAACAGCAAACCCCTTCCCAGCTCCCAGCCTGAGTTTCCATGTCCCCATGGGAACTACCTGCAGTCAGCCAGAGCAGCTCAGCAGCACTCAGAACATTCATGGCACACGTCACCTGCCTAAAAACACTTCACTGTGGCTTGGGAGGGACCTTTCTGCAACTCCAGAGTCCGTGGGTGATGTGCAGGAAGGGCCCTGGGGGAGCAGGACTGTCTCCATGGGTAGAGGCCAGATCATTCCCCAGCTCCAGTCACACAGTGGCACCTCTTGTGCTGCAGGAATGGGCTGGGGGAGAGCCTGGCACAGCCTAAAAACCAACTTGAGAAGCTGTCTGTGATGTTAACTTAGGGGTTTTTTTACTTCTCCACACTTTTGCCACAGCAGGAGCCCAGTTTTGATCCTCAGCACTGTGCTTTGGACAAAGGCTGGGATATGGGCAACACCTGAGGCTCAGGTCCAACCTTATAAAAACTGTCTTACTGAGCAGTAATTTGATTTGGTTCCTTTCTGCTGTTTCCCTGCACAGGTACCAGGGGCTGGAGCAGGCACTGCAGTGTGGTCACTACATCCAGGAGCAGGGCATCAACGTGGGCTGCGTGCTGCAGAACCTCAGCCAGGCAGAGTACCAGGACCTGAACATCTGTGTCAATGGCTCGGCAGCAGCCACCCTGCTGCGGCCACTGTACACCACCCTGCGGCTCCACAACCTCGGTAATGACGGCAGGGAGGCAGCAGGGGCCCCTCACACAGCCCAGGCACACTCCCTGCACTGGGGGTCTCAGTTCAGTGTGTGCTTTTGTCTCAATTCAATACGTGTTATTTTTGTGGGTGTGTGGTTGGAGTGTGTGTGTTTCCCCTAGGGAAGGGGCTGTGGCATGTGCCAAGCAGGGCTGCAGGAGTGCACAAAAACCACCCAGCACAACCCTGGTGCAGCAGTGGGTGACTCCAAGTGCTGCATTTGGGACATGAATGGCCTGCTGGGCACGTGGCAGAGCAGCCACGGGGTTTTGTCTCTAGCAGCACAGTCACAGAGATATCTTCATCTACTCCTGCTGGAATTGAAACCACTGCTTGCCAGCACAGGAGAGATCTTTGGGCTTTGCTGTTCAAACCAAGCTAAGGGCTGAGTGTGGTGGGCTCTGCCAGAGCAGATTTCAAACCCAGGAGAGCCAGGGAAAGGGAGCAAAGCACGGCATGAGGTGCAGACATGACATGTACTCGGTGTTTATTATGGGAACTCCCCACGCTGGTGCTCTGCCTGCACGCCAGAAGGACAAATAGCCAAACGTCCAGCCAAGCCACTGGGCTAATGAGCACAATTTGTGAATTCAATTAGTGCTGCCACGAGCTTCGTGTGTGGCTCTGGGCATGGGACATAAAGCAGAGCCTTTCCTGGGACACAGAGGGGGTGTGGCAGCACAGCTGTGCAGTGTCACTGTCGCTGTCGCTGCCGGGGCTGTCACAGCACGGGGAGCGCAGGGGAACGTGCCGGGCACAGCACTCACACCCCCGCGTTTCAAAACCCCGGAGCGAGGACCCGGTCCAGGCTGTGAGTCAAGTGAAAATAAATCACGCACCCTCCAGCCTGGGTGACATCTCGCTCCTCCAGCAGCGTGGCTGCGATCCAGGAGCGCTCAGAAACTCCACCCGCAGAGAAAAGGGACAGAGGCGGGCGGGGACCAGCCGGAGCCTCCAGGAGCTGTCCGAGCGCACCTCCTGACCCTGTGTCTGTGTTTGCCCCCCAGCCCAGCCCTCAGCCCCGGAGCAGCTGGTGCTGTCGCTGTCGGCGGCCGAGGAGCTGCGGGTGGCCTGGAGCCCCCCGGGCGGGCGGGTCCCGCCGCACTGCCTGGAGTACGAGGTGCAGGTGGCCGAGGGTGCGGGGGAAGCCGCGGCTGCCTGGGCGGTAAGGACATCACCCGGGGTGCCCCAGGGAGGGGAAGGGATCGGGGAGCTGTGGCCGAGCCGGCAGTGGGGGCACAGGGTGTGAATTACCCCGGCTGGAGCGGCGGCTGCACCGCGCGTGTTCCTCCTTAACCCACTGACCCTGCGGCCGCAGCTCGGCTTGAGCCGAGCACATCCCAGCAGGAGGATCCAGGCCAGCATTCCCTCCCACCTCCTGCCTGTTCTCTCAGAAAACGGCCATCGAGGAAATGTAAAAGTTGCTGTGGTTCGTTTCCTTGAATAGGGTGGCATATGAGCCTATATGAACCAATGGAGCTGTAATTCTGACCTCTCAAAAGGAGTGGCCCGGGAGAGAACTCATCCTTTATGCATGGTGCTTTTCCCTTGTGTATGATCCAGGTGCAGTTTGCAGGCAAAATCAAAAAGGATTAATTAATCGTAGGGGATATCACTTTTTTAATTGCCGTGTTCCACTCATGACTCTTCTTAGGTAATTAAAAGAAAGATTCTGTAAATTAACAGGCAGAAATGGCAACATACATGATGACACCTCCAGGATGTATTTTTAGTGGATTTGTCTTCACAGTCATGTTATTTGCATTAGCTTGTGCAAAATGTGGCACAACGTATTGTGAAATCATTTAAAACTGCCAAAATATAATCCAAAGGTTTACAGAGACAGTGTGCAGGAACATCAGGCCACACCAGACAGATCCTGGTGGTGGCACGTCATTCCTTGATATTTTTTCTTTCTGTTTTTTTTTCTCAGATTGTGTCGACCCAAATGGAAACTGCTTTAACAATTTCCAGAGCAAATCAAAGCCGTGTTTCATGTGTTCGTGTCAGGGGGAGAACAAATATTTTTTGTGCTGACCAGGGCTTTTGGAGTGAATGGACGCAGGATTGTTTCTCTGGTATGGAACTCAAAGTAAATGGTGTTTCTTTTATATCCTTTACAAAACCTGTCTGGGTTTGAGTGCTGATGGCTGCCCTGGGGATCTGCTGGTGTCCAGCACTGGGCTGCTGGCTTAGTTACACCTTCACCCTGCTCCAGCACAGCCATTCCTGCAGCTTTGCATCTCCAGTGCAAAACATTAATGCTGCAGCAGCAGCTTTCCTGCTGCATGGGGACAGCTGGGATGGAGCAGTGACTGCTGAGCAACAGCAGTGTCTCCACAGAGCATCCTCCTGGCTGTCCTGCACCACAGAGCAGCTCCTTTGAGCCCTCCAGGCTCTCCTGGGCTCTCCCTTGTGCCCTGGCTCTGCTGCAAGGGGCAGAAGGCAAGGGGAGAGGCACTAGCAGTGCCTGCATCTGTGTGCCAGAGATAAAATACCCTGAAGGAGGATGAGACCCCACACAGTAACATATACCCATAAAAAATAAATAAATGAATGAATAAAAACATGTAGGGTAATGTGGACAAGAGGAGTTTGCATCTGAGCCCAAACATTGTAGGAGGTAATATAATCCATCCTAACATCATCTTATTTCCTGCCATTTATCTTTGCAGTGTCCAGAAAAGAGGACAAGCAGCTATTTATCCTCATTCCAGTCATCCTGAGTTTGTCAATTAGCCTCATAATATTTATGTTGATTGGCCAGTGCAAGAAAAGGTAAGCACCAAGGTAACCTGTCCAAGCAATGTGCTTTTTTGTTGGTGTCTGTGACTATTTATAACGACAGTTGTAACTGAAACATCGCATTAAATGTCTAAAGGCCAAACATTAGTAGATACTCTAAGATTGGACACCCGACAATAGTTCATTTCCAGTAAACAACCTTCCTGAGTGTGTCTGTTTCTGATATGAAATGCCCCTACAGCAACCCATAAACTCACTGCAGAGACTCAAATACTGCTCATAAGAGCTCAGACTGCTCCCATTAAATGCAGCAGTTACTTGCATGCACAGCAGCATAAATAAAGCTATTATCATGCCCCAAACCACTCAAGAGCAGAGATTTGTCCTAGCTGGGTTAAAGCAGGGCCATTTTAATGGGTATAAATCCTCACTCTTTTGGCATCCCAGCTGTTTACACTCGTGTCAGTGCTGGCACCAGGGGAAAGCAGATGAGTGGATGAATTTGTCTTTTTTTACTGATGATAATTCCTTCAGGTCTGAGGGGTCACTTGGAGAGAGCTGATCCCCCAGCACTGATAACTATCTTCTTTTCCTGATGGCTGTGTAGCATAAGCAAGCAGGAAGCTTTTCTAACATGCCTTTTAAGGCATAACTCATGAATCACAGAATGTGTAGGTTGGAAGAGACCTCCAAGATCATCGAGGCCAACCCAGCCCCAACACCTCAACTCAACCATAGCACTGAGTGCCACATCCAGTCTTTAAACACATCCAGGAGCGGTGCCTCCACCACCTCCCTGGGCAGACCATTCCAATGCTTTATTATTCTTTCTGTGAAAAACTTTCTCCTAATATCCAACCCATATTTCCCTTGGTGCAGCCTGAGGCTGTGTCCTCTCCTTCTGTCAGTTGCTGCCTGGAGCAAGAGACCAACCCCACGTGAGCCCAGCCACCCTTCAGGGAGTTGTAGAGTGATTAGGTCATCCCCTGAGTCTCCTTTTCTCCAGGCTAAACAACCTCAGCTCCCTCAGTCGTTCTTCATATGGTTTGTTTTGCAAACCCTTCAGCAGCTTTGTTGCCTCCTCTGGACGTGCTTGAGCATCTCAATGTCCTTCCTAAACTGAGGGAACAGAACTGGACGCAGCACTCAATGTCCATCCTAAACTGAGGGAACAGAACTGGACATAGCACTCAGTGTTCATCCTAAACTGGACACAGCGCTCAATGTCCTTCCTAAACTGAGGGGCCAGAGCTGGACACAGCACTCAAGGTGTATTGTACACACCCCTTCATCATCGCTTTGCGTTCACCTCCCAAATGTTTTGGTTTGTGAAATTCCAACGAAGTGTAGATGCTAGTGAGAAATCTGTGGGAAGCAAATGCTTCCTGCACTGCCCCTGGGACGTGGCAATGTGTGACAGGGATGCTGGAGCACGTCCTCAGCTCTGTGGGAGTTGGGGATAACAGTCTGTGTGTCCCTTTCAGATCCCCAGCAGGAAAGGCACTGCATGCACCTGTGGGATACTGATTCTGCCTGTGCCTGCTGTACTGCTGTGTTTGGTGGGCTGCTCATGGAACACCACCCCAAGGACAGCTGAGGAGCCCTGAGCTTTCTGCAGCCCAGATGGGTCTTCCCTGCCTGCTGCCACTTGTGAGGGCAGTCGTTGCAATCCCAGTCCTTAACAGGCCCAGGAAAACTGGAGGGGCTTAACCTGACTGCAGGGAAACTGGAAGAGATCTAACCTGACTCTGAAGCAAGGTGTTTCTGGTAACAAGATAAGGGAGAAAAAAGAGGCAGTGGAAACTGCCATGAATAAAGATAACTCCTTGTTCTATGGGCTTGTTTGGGTTTTTT
>VXBB01014238.1:4946-24571 GCA_013399915.1 Illadopsis cleaveri | reverse complement strand
CAACCAACCAATCAAAACCAAACAAATCTTCCCCACAAAAAACCACAGAGAAGAAGATAGGAAGAATTCACTCCAGAATTTTTGCAAGAGAAATCCATGATTTTTTTTTTTTTTCGAAAGAAGATTTTTTTCCCTTCCTTCAAAGAGCATTACAGTAGCCTCTGGAATTGGTACTTTCCTTGAACTCTGGAGACGAAGAACTGTCACACTTTCTAACCACGCCCCTGGTGAGATACATCACGTTGCTTCACATTGGTTTCTATAATCTGACAATTTTGGGCCACATCCTGTTCAAAAGTGTTTTAGAGCTTCTTAAAACTGACCACAGCACTTGATCCCACCTGTGCAATGAAATGGAACTTGGTGCTCTTGCACCTGTACTCTCAAATAGATGCAGATTAAGAAGTAGTGGTTTTCTATAAACTGGTTTTTGTATTAGCCATTTGCTCAGTGAGGCCCTAATAGCAGGAGAGTCACTGCAGATGGAGGCTTAAATGAGAGGAGCAAGGAGAAAAGAGCTTACAGGGTGCCATAGCAAATACCTACACTTGAAAATGTTCCACTCTGAACTTTCTAAAAGAAAGTCCTTGAGGTTTATTTATTCTAATTTTTTTTCCTCCATTGTAATGACAATGAGTATGAAACCACATGTTAGACAAATGCATCAGTCTGTATTATTCACTTGAGTTCACTGCAGTGAGTGATGCAAGTGGGAGGCAAGGGGGATGGGAATATTTTCCCCCTCAAGTTTGCATTAATTTTATTCTTTGTAGTTTCAGACCATTAAATGCTGTTCCACTTTTCCTTTGCAAACTACTTTTATCTCTCACTGAGGGCTGCAGAAACCCCCATTGCATCTAAGACAGCAATAAATTAAGAGCTCCCTCCCATGGTTATCATATTTCTTGCACCTAATTTGACTGCATTCCGTGTGATCATGGACCTTTATATTCCTCACCCACGGTTCAACAGGCCCCATGTGCAGCTCTCAACCCCGTGCAGCAAAGCTGATCAGGCATGGTGAGCACCTTCCCCCTCCTCTCCTCCACAATCCTGCCCAAACCAGCCTCATGTTACCATGGCCAGTAAAGCTACCTGCTTGTGCCAGGTCTAGAGTCAAATTATCTGTTTACTCTCTGTGCACTGGATTATTTACTGACAGAGAACACTGGTTTCTTCAATTCTCTATACTACCTTCTTTAAGATAAATGAGTTTTTCCCCTGTTTTGTACATAGAATGAAATGGAGGCCATCACTCTCACATTGTCAAAGACATATGTGAGAAAAGATGACCAAATCTCTGCTTGATGGGGTAGTTTGTACTTCAGGGCTAAGAAGATATTGATGCAAACCCAAATGAAATGGTATCAGAGTCAGCTGATTTACACTAGTTGCAAGATTCAGGGACTGCCCAGCCTATTTATCTTCATTTTTACTGGGCTCCATCTCTTCTCTGTCAGTCCAGCTGTGTGTTATTTTTGCTTCCTCTTGCCATGTGCGACTAGCAAATTTGTGTAAGCAAAGACACTTCTCTTGCATAGCCCTTCTCTCCAGAGATTCTCAAAAGGTTGTAAGAGTATTGGACAGTTTAATCCCAAAGGAGAAAAGGTCTGGGTCTAGCAAAAGAGGGAATTACTGCTACAGCAGTGCAATGTTCCTCAGATTGTCTGTGAAGAGGACACTGTAGTTTTCAAGCACCATTTGTCTTTGCTGGGTTCCTGTGCTCTGTCAGTGGATAGAGCTCTGTTTTTCCATTAGACGTAGAAGAAACTGCATGGCCTAGGTCTCAAAGGCGTTAGAAAATGGCTACTGTGAAATAAGTAGAAGCTGGACTCTCCCTGTGGGTTAGCAGTAGCATTTTTCAGTGACAATTTGCTACAGTTTAGGTGAGATTTGTATGTGTGTTGTATTGTTTGGCATTGAAACCCATGGGAGGTGTGCAGGTCTTGTGCTCCTTGCAGAAGTGTAGGAGTTCCCTCATAAAGAACTGGAACTGAGAAATTTGCAAACTCCTCTGTTCTGTCTCCAAATTTGTGCCTCAGTCCTTCCATCACAGGCTTGGTTGACCTCACAGTTGGGATTTATTCTTCATCTTTGAAGCACTCTCATGCTCTTACTTGTTCTTTTCTTTCTACTATGTCCTGTGACTCAATATAATCCATTCTTGTGTTTTTCCTTTGTGAAGGAGCGCAGCTCTCATTGCAGATCAACTTAAGAGCTCATCAGCTGGATCATATTCCAAAGCTCTGGCTAACTCCTCTAGGCTGTATCCATTTGCTTCTCCTCTGAGTGGGGTGACAGGTGGGTCATGGAGGATGCTGCCCCTTTCTCCAGACCATGGCTTGTCATGTAGGTGGCTTGTGCAGAGAGTAATGAACCTTGTCACTGTGCTACTGTGCCATCCTCCTACAAACACTCACCAGCTTGTAGGGAGGGAATATAGAGCTTCCAGAGAATGTTGTAAGGGGAAGTGGACAGAGGTAGCTGCAGTCTGGTCCCTGTAAGACATAGCCTTTAATAGCTCATCTACTTCCTCATTGCCTAATATCTGTTTTGTGATTTAAGCTTTACCTTGGGGGAAAAAAAAATTGAAAGGTGTGCCATGAACCCAGGGCCTTAAACCTGGGAGAGCTGGCTAGGCTGAGGAGCCAGGGGAAAAGAGAGATTGAAAAGAGAAGAAACTGGCAGGCAAGTGTTAAGCCACTTCTCCCTGGACAGAGCTGTTGAAGGGAGGAGAGGAGGAAATTTCAAGGATTTAGAGTCTTGGTTGCCTTGGGGATATGGAGTCTAATAAAATGAATTTCAAGGGCAAACTGAGCTGGCTTATTTTATTGAGAGGAAAGAAACTGAATGATGTTTGCTGTATTGTGAACAGCCTCATTCTTCTCAATCAGGGGCTGGAGACACTGATCTTAGACTTTCCCTGGCCTCACTCCAGGTTAGAAAGAGATGCCTTTTCCCAGCAGCTATTCTTTGCAGCAGCCTTTGTCAAGCAGGTCAGGCTCGGTGGTCTGTTGGTCTTTTCTGGCCTGAAAACCTGCTGAAAGCCACTTCCATCAGCAGAGCTTGCCTTGCAGCAATTCAGTTTCAGATGACTTTGGGCATGACCTTGTTTAGGCCTGTTCCCTGCAGGGGGAAGGAGGATCAGGTTCAAACAGGTGAGAATCAGGTTTAGTGCCTTCATGGTCCTGGTGTGCCTTAGAGGCTCCCTGCACTCTGATTGCTCTGGATGGGTAGCTCCAGCTGGAGCCCAGCAAGGCAGGAAGCTGGTGAGGCAGAACAAATAATGTACCACCTCTCTGCCCTTCTAAATGGGGTTGCCCAGCAGGTTCCTTCCATGCAAGTTTTGGTTTTCCTTCCTGTCTGTTGGTGGCTTTCATGAAGAGATGTCATGCCAAGTCATCGTGGTGGTTCTTTATTCAGGAAAAGAGCCTCACTTTTTCAGAAAACTCTACAAAAATATTTTAAAGTCTGGATTTGTCTTGCATGCTACTTATTTCCTCCTGTAAATTTATGCATGTGGCTTACATGCAAAATGTTACTATGCCTACCCAGTAAGAATATTGTTGATTTCCTCCTCTTTATCTAAAATATGTGCTTTTAAGAGATTTGGATTTATGACAACCAACTTTTCTGATCTGAAACTCCTAGAAACTGAAGCTCTCAGAAACATGAGGTTAGATCAAAACACAATTGCACTTTTTTATCAAAAGAAGGGTTTGGTTTCTGTGCTGAGAACTTTGAGTACTTAGGGATATTATTGTGTCATATTGTCAATATTTTCTTCAAGATCTTGAGGGAAAACTTTATTTACTCTAGAAGCTGAAACACAAATCAACAGCTGTTCTTATCTTCCATGAAGCAGGTGTGCCACTTACCAAGTAGGGAAGCAAAGTTAGGGAATGTGTCCTCATTGCACCAGGAATTCTGGCAAGTTGAATGTCAGATGACAAGTCCCTTGGGCACTGCTCTAAAATAATGCTGGTATTATTGTTTCCCTGTTTCTTCCATTGGGCATATGGTTCCAAAGAATGAAACAAATGAGATGAGTGCTAGCCTGGCATGTGAAACCAAACCTTTACCTTCTCCTGCTGCTCATGCCTCTGACTCACTTTGAAATGAGATGCTGGGCATAGGTCTCGTTCATAAAAACAACTGGGTGGCTTGAAATATACAAAAGCCCTCTGGAACAAAAATGCTCCCATGTGGCAAAAGCTAGATAGGCATCACAGTTTTTCCTTTCATCTTGGAGAGCTGTTTGAGCCCAGCCTTCCCGTGGGGCTGTTGGCAAGTAAGTGTGCGCTCAAAAACACCTCTGGCTTAGCAGGGTGCCTTGGTGCTGCCTGGTTTGCCTGCACCTGCACTGTTGTAGAGCAGCAGTTCCAGGAGGCACAGACAGCTGGGTTTTTTTCTTCTGTTTTATTTAAAGGACTGGACTCCAGAGAGGCTTTGATCAAGGTCAGCTTTGCTTCCTGCTCCTATATCTGCTTTCCACACAGTCACAGACAGGGAGTGATGTACCTCTGCAGGCTTGCCAGGTTGTAGGCTGACCCAGTTGATGACATCCAAGTCCCAAATGCTGTCAAAACTGGGTTCCAACCCCTCCTGAAAGTGGCTGTCCCTGTTTTCCGTTATAATAAACAGTGTGCTAGTTGGTGAGTGCAGTCTTGGGGCCGTTTTTACTGGAGGGTGCAGACCTTCCCAGTGAATTTTGGGATCCTATTCTGAGAATAAGAAAGGCTGTCAGCTTATATAAAATCTTATGCAAGGAATTATTCTAGGGAAAATTCAAAGCTGATTTTTCCTCCCACCTGTGGCTATCCATTACATTTTGCCTACGTGTTCTTTCCATGCCTTTTTTATTCTTTAGTGAACTTAATACCTAAGCTACTGAGCACATTAGTAATGCTTGATTGCAGCCCCTAGTGACTGTGCTGAAGTGCAGTAGATCTGTTATGGAAGTGGGAATGTCCTTGGCCTCTTACTCAGCTGCTCTATGAGGAGGAAAAACAGCACCTTATTAATATGAGGTTGAAGTCATTGGAGCGAGTCCTGAGGAGGCCACCAAGATGATTAGACGGATGGAGCACCTCTCCTATGAGGAAAGGCTGAGAGAGTTGGGATTATTCAGCCTAGAACAGAGAAGGCTTCAGGGTGACCTAATTGCAGCCTTTTGGTACCTGAAGGGAGCCTGCAAGAAAGATGGGGAAGACTATTTATGAGAGCATGTAGTGACATGACAAAGGGGAATGGCATCAAACTAGAAGAGAGTAGGTTTAGATTAGATATTGGGGGAAGTTGTTTCCTGTGAAGTTCTTTTATGGTAATTGGCCTTTCTCCTGGCTATTTAGAGATCTGCTTTGCCTATAAATATGTGCAGAACTGTCTCAGTGCAAGTTATTGATGGACTTAGTTTTGTGCCTGCATGGTCTCTACCCTGAGCTGGCACAGACTTGACTGGCTGGGTGTGGTCTGAGGGCCAGCTGCCCTGTGATGGGGACACAGGCTGCTCTGGGAACATGGGTAGGGGTGGGGAGCTCGGGGCCAGTGGCACTTCCACAGCACCGGGAGAACCCCATGGAACACTCCATCAGGGCCTTGGGGGCACAGGGCAACATCTTAGAGCAACTCCAGTGAGGAGCAGCCTTGTTCTGATACAAACTGTAGGAACTGATACTGTGCTCTACAAGTTTTCACCTCCCTCGTATGCTGTACATAAGAATGAGTTGAGCATGTACAGTAATGGAAATTTCTGTCTTTCTTGGTACATTTTTATCTCCAAAGAAACCAAATGGTGCTGTACTGTAACATTTGAGCATAGAAGTATGGATATCAGTTTTTGTGTAGAGGGAGAGTGCATAGTCTAATTTACATTTACTCTCCTGCATATTTCAGATCTCTGCAGGACAGATTTAGTTGAATACTGAGTCTCTTTCATTGATTCTTCTATTTAAGACTTTCCTTGTGGGGTGATTAGTGACAGGACACTGTCACCAGCTTCATCCTGCACTTTACTCTGAAAACTGCTGATATTTCTGTACTAATTGTGTCCAAATATTGCACTGCTCCTGGGCATAGGCAGCTGCCTCTGGATTCAGTATATCATACCGGTCAGAAGAGATTTACACCTAAATTTTTAAACTTGACATTAAAACATTGGTCCAGATGTATTTTGAAAGGGCGAAACTCAAGTTCCTGTAATACTGTTTCTGCTGCTTGTTAGAGATCTACTGTGTGAGTATTTGTTAGAGGTCTAAGTAAGTTGTATCCAAGGAAAGGCAGAGAATACAAGTGGGAAAAATGTCATGTACACAAGCATTTCTGCTCAAAAACTAAACCTAGAATTGTGCTTGTCTGATGTAGAAATAGAAGATTGCTTGTGACTTGTACAATGTATACAACTGAAGCTGAGAAAATTCAACTCAAAATTTCAGTTTTGAATTCTCAGAGGAAAAATTATCTATTGATAATGAATTGCTGACCCACAGTTATTTAATAAATATTAAAATTATTATCATTATTAATTATTATTATTACTACAATAAATTATTTCAGAAGCTTTTTCAAAATTGGTTTTCAAATTAGAATTAAGGAAACGTCATCAGATTAAATAATTTTCTAGCAGTCAGAATCTCATTCCACAGGATCTAAGGATTGATTTTAATTCATGTCAATTTCAAATCAATAAGCTTAAAATTTTCTTTCAATTCAGTCACAAAAATTACACTTTTTGGTACTCACATTTTCCAAAATCATGAATTGTGGCACTAACTATTAAATACTTTAATTTGATTTCAAATGAAAATCTTTACACAGTATGGTTGGGGGTCTTTTTATATTTATATTCTGTGCATCCTTAAGCAATTATAAAATATTTCTTTACATTCTAATAATCTCACTGTAGTAGAATTAGGAAAAGGGAAATGAAATGTTTAATTTCTGGCCCAATTACCTTTCTATATATTTTTTGTATCAAGTTAATCTTGGAAGACGACTGAAACACAGATTTATACATTGAATGCCAACATTCTAAATAATTTCTAATATGACTTAATAGATTTTCCACACTGAACAAATTTCAAAATATTCAGTAAAAGTTGCACTTTAAAGAATTCTGGATAACAGCAATGAATATGCCAATATAGAAAATCTGTAGGTGCTGGCATTTGGATGAATAGAAAGTTCCTTAATTCAGGAAATGGTTTGTTGTGCCTCATAAATAAAGAAGAATATGATAATTTAATTAAAGGTATTTCACCCCATTCTTTCAATTAAAAAAAATTAATTTCTGTAACTACTTACAAAAGCTCAATGAGTCAATAAATGATGATTTAAAATTGCTTAATTTATAGTATTATAATTAATTGTTAACATTTGTTGTTTTAAGTTAATTTGAAATACAAAATAGGTTCATTTCTATAATAATATGATCAGAGATATACTTGAAACCTATATTCTTATACTTTGAATAAATGATTTTTCTCTACCGTGTTTACTTATTACAAATTGGAGTTTCAAAAAAGATAAAGCTACCTTATTAAATATAAGGATTGCTGAAATGAAAGAAAATAATAAGTAGTCAGCAGTGATTACAGAAAATTGACGTGGGTGATTTGAAGTAGGAGCTCGGATTTCTAATGTCAATAGAAATGCAATTTTTCCTCATATTGTAACTAATTAGAGGTTTATTTCTTGTCTGTCTGTACTTCAGATTACCAGCCTGTGTTTAAACTCAGTGCTGGAGATGGGTGTTTAGCTGGTGCTGGTTAAATGGTTACTTTGGATGAGGACTTCAGGTGGCAGTAGGCAGCAGTCCTCTCCCTCCCCACAGGGCCTTGAGCTTATTTAGGCCATTAAACTGTACCAATGGGATGCAAATTCCTGGTGGCAAATCCACACCTCCTTACTTCCTTGCAAGGAGTAGTCCTGGGAAGTTCAAAGTTATGTTTCCTTTATGTTGAGCCACTTAGCTATCTAAACATCTTATAAACTGGAGAGCAATAAGTCAGAACTCTGATTTTTTAAAAAATGTATTTGATAAGTTAGTCCATATTCTGCCCCATTTTTGGCACTGGGAGGTTGAACTGGCAGTCAGAAGTTGTGGAATATTGCTTTGTTTTCTTCATTTTATTGTTTCCTTTGCTGTTTCTAATGTCAGTCTTTGATCAAAGAAAGCTTTGAATCTTTTCTTCTTTAGCTCTTAAGAAACTCAAACTTTAGATCAACCAATTTCATAAACACAGAGCCCGACTCCCTGTTGTTTAAAGAAAGTCATCGCTTCTCGGTGTGGTAAAATGCACGTCTTCAGTGAGGAATCTAAACTAGAGAATTAGAAGTTTTGGTTCATCTGGAAGAATTCTGCAAAGTAACTTTGTAAAATGATGTCATTAAAAATGTGTGGTTTAAAAAGCTATTTCATGTGCCTTTAACAGAGATGAGACTTGACTTTCTTTGCATGTTCTTATTAATGTAGTCTGAGTGGAAATATGAAGTTACATTGTGAAAAGACAGGAGGTAAACACAAGGGAAAAATGGGAAATAAACACATTAAGCCCATCTCAGACTGGCTGAAGTGCAGAAAATAAGTAGATTCACTAATGGACCCATTTTACTGCCTTAACTCTTGTAATTTATCCTGAATCAGGCTCTACTGTTTCAGCAGTTGCTTTCATTTTATCCCTTGCAAGCAGAATAATGTGCATCTAACGTCTCTGACAGTGATGTGATCCAAGACACGTCTGTCTCTCTCTGCACTTTGTTCCAGGATGATAGCATTTGTGCTTTCTTCTTTCCTTCTCCAAATCATCAATCTTGACTCTTCTACTGTTATTGTTTAAGGCTGGAGTCATATGACAAACTGGATAAAACCACAGAAAGTTTCTACAAGATAAAAAGAATATACATGTGGAGTATTTGCACATCTTTTGTCTTTTTCACTCAAGTTGTGAACTCCTGTTTTAATAGAATTATGATTGAATAACATGCTGTGGTCATTGACATGCTATCTTGGGCTCAGCAAGATACTTACATCAAGGTTCTGTTAGATTAATAATTATTTTATAAGTTGAAGATTAAATACTGGCACAAATATTCAAGCTAGGTCATATATTATATTTTTTCTTTTTCATCTTGTTTCCAATGTTGTCAAGAATTCATATCTGAAGATTGTTCACACTTTTTTTGTCTAGCAATTCATCACCTCATGGACGAGGAGTTACAGGGCATTTTTTTAAGTCCTTCAAATCAAACATTTGTTGGCTGCTATCGAAGGTAGGGTCAGCTGATTCCTGGTTCCAAAGGAGATGGCATTGGCTGGGTGAGCTTGAAGATGGGATGCATCTTTTCTTTTATACAACTTGCATCATACGTGATCCTTAAATAGCATTGCACATCTTGTCTCTTTTTGTGGTTTCATCAATTATTCAGAGCTAATGGCCCCACATAAGTGTAGCAATCACTTCAGTTGAAAGCTTTAGGATAGATATTTTTGGGCTAAGGAAGAATTTTCTTTGTCATCCAAATAAGATCCAGAAACTCCAGTCCTGCACCAAGAACCATTGTGGCAGATAATAAACAAATACGTAATGAAAGAATACTCTGTGAAAGACAAATCAAGTAATCAGCTAAAAATAAACAGCTGAAAGGTCTACACCAAAAGGCGCCCAAAGCCACATTTGAAGGAAGATTCCTCAGTCTGACAACGAAACTCTCATTATGGCAAACCATTTCAGGTTATGTTGTAGGTGTAACCTACAACATGTATGTATGTTGTTGTCTAACCATATAAACATTTATTTGTATATGTTGCAGACATTATATCAGATTTTTCATTTCGTATCAGAGTTTTAGATAGGGATGTTAAGTCACATCTGTGTGACTGTTTAGATATACAATATTAGTGGCACATTGTAATAGCACCATTTATGTTTTTTGCTGGAAGGCCACCTAGCCCATTTCTCCTACACTCTGCCAGTCAGATACAAAGGCAGGTGGGGAAATGTTTTCTTTCCAGGGAATTTCTGTAACAGAAGTTTCAGTGGCCAATGCTGATCTGAGCAAGAGTTGATTGACTTCCCCTGTGTTTCCTTCTGTGTGCCTTTACTGCTCACACATACAGGAAAGGGAATAAGGAAATAGGAAACTATCTCCAAATCTATGGATACAGAATTGGAGAAGGATTCATTGATGTTCTTCTTGGAGAAGGCAGAGCTCAGCTATACAATCTGCTTTGCACAACAAAAGAACTGGGGATTTTCAGTTATGTTCATAAATCTGCTCTCCCAGCTGACATTGATTTAAAGATTAAATTAATACATTCATCTACATGACAACTAAAAGAGAGTACATAGTCGTATTGATAGGGATGGCATGTGTTAAGCTAAAAAAGGGGAAGTGTCTTTATTAAGAATTAAATCAAAGATGATAATACCAACAGTATGATTAATAATCAAATATGTAAAATATGCATAGTAGTATGGAGAACAAGGTAAACATTTTTTTACAGCCAAAATACCTACAGACATGACTCACAGAAATGCTACCTGTGGAAGTTGTAACAAAGACATCCCCACATTACCAATGTTGGTTTGGTCACAAATCCCAAGCATAACACCATGCAAGTTATTACACAAAAGACCAACAGCCCAAACCAGGAAAGGATAAAATATCCCTTGTCTTTTGAAAATACAGAAGACTAAGAGTTACAGTCTGTAGCATTACATCACCCTGGAATTGTTACATGAAATGAAAAAAAATCTTGATGTGAGTCTTTGAGCAAGGGAACTCCTGGGCACCAAGCTCAACATACTTAATTTTATCTCTTTTTTTTTTCTTTCCCTACACAGATGTGTTTTGTTTGTTGGGCTTTTTCATTTTGTTAATGTTGCTTTGTGGTATAATATTGCATGTTTCATTAGGCTTATATCCAGATGTCCTGTCACTGGCCATGTTGAACAGCTGTGAATAAATAGTATCTGAAATCTCTATTGGCACATGTGAGAACTGTGAGAAAAAGAACTTGGGAAGCAGGTGTACAAGCAGGATATCATCTCTAATGTTTTAGTCACTGGGTTTGTGCTCATGACCCCTTAGTGTCAGAGAGGGCAGAGGTTTTGAAGGAATTGGTAACATCTTTCCCTATACTAGTTGAAATATTCAGAATATGGAAAGAGTATCAGGGTTGTGAGAGGCTTAACTTAAGGAGTTGCCTTATCTTCAGTCTCTCAGGGACAGAAGCAAAACCCACAAAAATATTTAAATTATAATGGTCCTTCATGGAGTCCCCTCCTTTCCCCATGCTTTCTAATTTTGTTTCAATGAGTTCATGTTCGGAAATTGTTTCTCCTTTTCTTTCTTTTGATAGTTACTTCATGAATATACAGTCATAAGATGTTTTTGTAAGGCCTTCTGGAGGCCCAAGGCTGGCTGTGCATGAGACCAAGGGAGCATGGTTTGCTCATAAAGAGGCAATAGAAAGTATGAACAGATGGATGGCAAATGTATCCTGAATTTTAAAATCCTGCTGATTGTTCCTTCCTGAAGACTTATCTACTCCTACACCTCACTGTGTCAATGACATGAGCATTGACTCCCAGCACCAAAATTTGAAGTGACAGGGTATGAGAGGGCTGGTAGATGTGTGTAGTTTGTGAGTGAGACCAAGCAGGATTTGACTTAACATTATTTACTGGATGCATTGAGGGAAAAGACAGACAATTTTGGTTTCCTTATTTTAAACTCAGTGACTGTATCTGTGCTAATAGTCCCAGAGGTTGTTTCCATATGCTGAGTATGTTTCTGCTTATAATACTGTCACATAAAAAGAGGTGATTTAGTCCACCCCTTAGTGTTTGAATAATCTGTTAGCTTCCCAGGAAAACTGGGACTCTTGTGCTCAACCAGTCTGTCAGTTTGTCAGTTCTGGGGGCCCTTCACTGAGCAGTTCACTACATTGAAGGGCAGTTTGACTGACTTGTTGAGGGTCACACGCCTGAGAAGCCTCCTCCTGGGTCTCCTCCATACCTTTACCCACTGCAAGCCACTGCCAGCGCGCTTGAAGGGCTCACATTAACAGGTGATGGAATAACACTCTTTATTAATATAATTGCAACAGGTCAAGGTTCAAGGACTGCTGGTGATATCTCACTTCAAAAATGTATTCAAAGCAATAGAATAACAAGCAATATAATTCAAAGCAACATAGTAACAAGAACTAATCCCTAACAAAAGTTAGCTCAAGATAATCCTTCAGTGTGCACAGAGTACAGTTCTTACCCAATAGGGGTCCCTATGGGGGGAGAAGACAGGTTCAGCCTGTCAGCTGATCCCAGAATTTATGGTGGAGTCTTCCCCAACTTCTTCCCATTCTTGACTCACTTTTATACTATTTCTTTATATTTATGTTGAGCTTGAGAGACTCCAGTCATACATCTGAGTTACTGAGGGGTGGTCATAGCTTGGGGTGGATATCTCAGTATGGCACCCCAGAAAATTGTTGCATGGGGACATGGGTCAGTCCAAGGAGGGTGATTTCACTGCAGCTGCTGATTCGAAAGCAGGACATCTTCCTCTGTTTCCCTTGCTTTTCAGCTGTTGTGCAGCTTACTGGCTAGAAAGTACCACTGAGTTTTCTCTTCTGCAAGGGTTTTGACAGGTTTTGACATGGTGTTTCCACTCTGCTCCACCCTGTGTTTAGTTCCCCTTTGACTGTGTTCTGTGTGGGAGGTCGGGTGTACTGACCACAGTCCATCCAGGGAGTAGCCACTTTATTTTCCTCCGTAATTTCTGTACTGTTACTTTTCAGCCCCAGTCATCTTCCCACAAGTGCTCAGCTACTGTTACTGATCTGTTTTGGCCCCAGCCAAATAATATGCTCCCAGACAATTCACAGGCACAGCTTGAAATTTAACAAGGACCAAAACATTTTGGGCTATAAGGGAGTTGTGCTATAAGTCCAATCTGTACTAGAGAATGAGTGCTGGGGGTGCATTTATCTTCCCAGTATAGATATTAGGTACCAAATGAATAATCTACTTTTGTCAGCAGTCTATAGTAAAATGGTTGTACAGCTGTCACTAGTCATGGATTAGCCAGGGCTAAATCTAGTGTGGACTTGTAAAAGGGCATTTTTCCTCATTATGTTTTATTCTGACAAGATAATTTGATGGATCCCAACAATATTTTCTTTTTATAACAGGTCATCTCCTCCACTGTGTATTTTGTGCATCATCATCATCTGTATGAAGGTGAAATAACTAAATTAGTGGTGTTTTGATTTTTTTTTCTATTAAATAATGATTCTCTGCATGGAAGATGATCTGACTCATTGCCCTGTTTTGTATTGGTGAACACTGTAGGAAAATGAGAATAATAGTGGAAAAATGTGACTGTAAAATTTTGACAAAACCTACCCCTTATGCTTCTGAAATGCCATCTTAATGCCTGAAAAAAAATTAATTTATATCAGCTGATTCCATTGCAGTGTCACCGCCTTGCACTACATCTCCCATGATGCAGCCACAGCCTCGGTCTGCTGCCTCTGGCGCTCACCTGCCTTTGCTGACTCATGGGTGATGACACCTGCTGGGAAACATGTTTTCAAGCAGTCAGGCATTTTCCTGCATAGCATTTTGGTCGAAATCCTGTCTTTCACATCTTCCCAGGGCTTTGTGATTTTGAAAAAGAGGCCAGGGTAAAGGTGTTAACTTGTCACTGTGCTCTGAAAATGCTCTGCAGCACAGGGGAAATTCTGGCCTCTCACAGCTGATAGACGGGGAACAGAGGCATGGTGTCTAATCCACAGTGAATAGCACATCTTAGGAACAGAGTCCAGGTCGTGTGCCCCGCTGCCAACTATGCTGGAATAGGTGACTTAAAGGTGAAAGGCTGCAACTGTGATACGACTGGCCCTCATTATTTTTGCAGTGATTAACATTCCTGAAAAGCCTGTCCAGGCTTATGGCAGGTAGTCATGATTTACTGCCTCTTTATGAATCTTTATGCAAGGATTTACATGCCAGTTGTACCAAGTTCAGATGCCTGAAACCTTGAAATTTGGTTTGCATTAGTTTAAAGTTTCTCCTTGATTTAAATAAGGAATATTCCTAAGTGTTTTTACAGAAATAATGTGGAGGTATGTGATTTCTTCTGGAGGAAATGAACTACTAGAAAACCTCACTGAAACATTGAACAGATTTCTTCAAAAAGAAAAAAATCAAACCCAGAACTGAACTTCAATTCCTCCCTGCACTGGCACAACAGAGCAGTTGCTGTTACTGCATCATCCAAGTTTCCCTGCCTGCAGTGGTTTAGCTTTCCTGCCTCCAGTAATGAGGTACCTCCCCTTCTAACGCAGCAAAGCTAAATTTAGCCCCTGCAGAGTGCACTATTCCTATATTTAGTGCTGTGAAAGTCAGACTTCAGCAAGGAACTGGCTAAACTATGAGGTGTTCTGCAGTCCAGGAGACATAAATAGAAAGACAGCAAAGTGCCTCTTTGGATTTTCCCCCAGTGGCTAGGCAGCAGCAACAATGGAGGTCTCTGTGCAGGGACGGCACTTAAAAATATATATATATCCCAGCAGTTATCATGGAATTCCTGAACGTGAGCAGACAAAGAGCTGCAGAGCCCAGTGCCATTGGGAGGGCACTGAGCAAGGCTGCTGGCTTTGTGACAGAGGGAGGCTGCTGGCAGCAAGCTGGAAGCGCAGCGGCAGTGGCTCTGCTGGGCTCTGCAGCATCCCCTGGTGCCAGCAGCACTGCAGGGGTGGCCCCAGCTGTGTTTTACTCCTGTGCCGTACAGTTGGGTATCTGCTCACATGTGATATGCATGGAAATATGCTGGTGCTCATGTAGGGCCCTATTCTCCTGTAGCCAGATGTGCCACGTATCGGCTTGGTGTGATTCGTAAGACAATACAATAGTGTTTGGTAAGTCAGGTGAAGTATCTGGGAGGGAAACAGGAAATTTGGGGGTACTCTCCTTTGGGTCTTCCATCAAAGCAGGAAACGCACGCCACAGATGCCCCATGGGGATGGAAATTGTTGTGGGTTTTACTTGTGTGGCCCTGAGCAGATGGAGGAGGGGGCTGGCTGTGGCAACACCCGCCCCGATGGTGGCCCGGCTCTACCCGGCCCACAAGCACGGAGGGCACCGCTAGAGGGCTCGGAGGATGGGGGTTGCCACGTCTGGAAGAAAATTAATTAAAACTGTAAGATATGCTGGCACCGAGCCCTTTTTCTGCTGCTGGCAGAGGTTAACAGAGTTAATATAAACGGGTACTCAATGATCACTTCAGATTGCCTCTTGGGGACTGCCGGCCATGTGATTTAATTCCTGTGTGAATCAGAAAGCATCTTTCAGACAAACATCGGATTGATTTGGTGAAGTAAATCACTTTTGGGTTTTTTTTCATTCAAGTCTGCAGAGTCTGTACCTCAAATAAGAATGGATTAAAGTTTGATTTAAAAAAAAAAAAAAAAGTAGCATATCCTGAAATCCCTGGGGGAAGCCTGTTTTCAGAAGATACATAAATGGTCAAGAAAGAGAAGTATATAGAGCTGGAATATTCCTGAAATGCTCCTCTACTTTCATAGCCATCAGGCCATACAGTGATAAAGCTTTCCTAAACTAATGTTATATTCTAAAAATAGCCGTGATTTTTCCCTCACTGTTCTCCTCCTGGGAGGTTCTTCCAGAACAGTACAAGTAGAATTGTTTACTAATTTCCAACCTAATTTTATTGTGGCTCACTTATTCCCATTTGTTCTTGTGCCATTTTTTCTTCATTAGCTCTTCTTCCTCCCCAATGTATGCCCCCCTATAAATATGCCTGGGATAATCATATTTTGTGCCAGCCTTTGCTTGGCTGGGCTAAACAAGCAGACCTCTTCAAATTGCACATTCTAAAATAGGCCATCAAACTTCAGAACTGTTGCCACAAGGCATATGGACTTTTTTTAATCTTCTTTTACCCCTTTGTCCCTTAGAAAACGTTGCACAAGTGGGGGTACTGTGACAAGGGGAAAATTTGCCATTATGTCTTATTATGAAGTGCGGCAACAGAGTAGTTTTCTGAGGCAGAATATTGCACTGAGAGACCCGCTTTATGATGCAAATTGGCAGGTACTGGTCTAGATGAGCCATTTGCCTTTGATTTCTAATTTTTTTTAACATAGAACACTTTAGTTGCTATAGAGAAAATCATACTGTTATGAGCCAGGGAACATGACCTCAGAAAAATTAAAAACAAAGAAGCAACAGCAGAGAAAATAGAGCAGAGCCTTCGAAACATCTCAAATTTTCCTGACTTTTCTGTGAGATTCAGGAGCATATTAAAAACATTCAGGACAGTATTCACATATTAGTATCTTCTCCCTCATGGGCTGGTTCTTGGAAACAGGAAACATTTCTAGCCTTGCCTCAGTATCCCAGACTGCAGTGAGACTTCTGTTCCTTTTGTCTTGTCTCCCAGCTGAGTTTCCATGCACGTAATGAGTTGCCAATGATGGCTTTTCACAGAATCACTGAATCACTGAATTACTAGGTTGGAAGAGACCTTTAAGATCATTGAGTCCAATCCATGCCCTAACACCTCAGCTAAACCATGGCACTGAGTGCCACATCCAATCTTTTTATAAACTCCTCCACGGATGGTGACTCCACCACCTCCCTGAGCAGACAATTCTGGTATGTGGTAGACGATTCCAGTACTTCTGACCACTCCTTTCAGCTGGGTGCCAGCAGCACGGACCTGGCAGGCAGTGAAAACTGACTCTGTATGAGAATGGGAAGAGGGAAGCATCTCTGGAGGGCAAGGCTGAGTCCATGCAGTGCTCAGTCTGTGCAGCAAAACTCATGGCTGGGAACAGTCAGTCAATAACCATTGCTGACTATGGAATCACAAACCCTGAACTGTCCTGAGGCAGGAATGACAGGCACAGAGACAATCCCAAGCCTCTCAAGTTCCTATTAACTTGTCTGTTACCCATAAAGCATGCTCCCTCCTGAGCATTCATCCATTTACACAAGCATTGAGTGTATCTGCAAAAGTATATCTATCTTGATATTCTTTGACTCTGTGATCAGGGCAATGCTTTGATAAAAAAGGGGAGTGAAAAGGCATTGTTTTAGCTGGAGGCCAAAAGCTGCTTGAAAGGAATGGAAAGGGAGAGAGATTCTATGCTGAAGGTAATTAAAGAAGATGAAGTACTTAAGTAAAGTGAATGCTTCACTGCACAGAGTTAATGCTGAATTTCACTGGTCTGGGAAAAGAAGTTGAAATGTTACTGCTCAGATTTGTGTTAATAATTTTCTTACATACTACTAAATGACCCAACTCACTTGGTTGTGGGAACAGAATATGATCCAACCAGTGCCCAAAAGACTTTAGGAAAAACTCATTACAAAGAAAGCCAATTCTGTACTATGTGACAAGACAATGTGTGAATGTTTTAATACTATCTCACTGGTAGATCCAGGAGTTAAAGGAAGTGGAGGCCTTGCTGGACAAACAATGCCCAAGAGATGGAGTCACAGCTCCAGTAACTTGTAGTCTTAACAGATGTAAGTGAAAAACAAGGGAGGTGAGAAGAAAGAGTGGCATGATCTGATGTGGGAATGTGCCAGTCCAGAGAGCATTAATGGCTCACAAGAAACTTTATCCCCTCCTTACAGTCAGTCTGGACTGAAAGAAAGGCGATGGAAATTTAATGCAATACAGATGACACAGTAGCAGAGAATCTAGCAGCAGAGTGCAGGCAGCTTCCTAAGGCCTGGCTGTGTGGCAATTGCCAAGGTGATGTCTGTAAGTTCAGCTGCAGAGCTCACATATCCCTGTCAGCTGGAACACTGATTTTCCATCACATTGATTTTCCTCAGCTGCAGGACCCAGGCCCAGCCTGGCATGGAGCCCTTCTGCCCAGGGCTGGGAGCAGAGGTGCTAGGGGACATCTGGCCTGGCTGCACCCACATAGCTAGTAATGCAGCTCAGCCTTTGCCTGGACCTTGAGCCTTGGTTTCTTCTCTGTATCACATGGCATTAAAGCACTGGTGAAAACCAAATTTGCTCAGGTCTGTTGCCAGATTTCCAGTGACTCTAATAAGGCCTGGATTTCAGCCTGGCAAGCTATTCAGCAGTGCTATCCTCACAGCTGTAACTCAATTGACCAAGACATGCAAAACCCTTTATGATTTTCCCCTTCTTATTTCTAGTTCATTTGCTAAATAGGTACATGTACCAGTTGCCCTTTTTCTGTCTCTCAGGTGCTTTCTTCTGTTGCCAAAATGTCTCCCTCTCTGGCAGGCAACATGAGGGAGGATGGCACCCCTCTCCTTCCCCAGATGGTCACTGCTGTCTCCTCCTCAGCCACCAACTGCTGAATGTGAAAGGATTCATGACACGAGTGTTGACATAGTGAGAGGCTGAGAAATTCCCTGGCTTGTAGTACTGTCCTCAGCCCGACCTTCCTCTTCATCTATATTTTCATTTGCCACTCAGGGTGGAGGAGAGCAGCCGTGAGTCATCCTAGGGGCTGATGACTCATATTTTCAGTCAGAGCAGTCAGCATGCTGTTTCTCAAGGCTCTGCCCAATCTTTCCTGCCCAGAAGCTCAGTGGAGGGTTTGTGCATGGGTTTCCCTCACTACGATTTCTAGCCCCTAGTTGGTTTTTCTCTCTGTTTCATTGTTTCCTCCCATGCCAGTAGCTTTTCCCTGCCCCCACAATCCACTCTGAGCTTTCCAGTTCCAGACTGAATCTGTTTGCTCCATATATGCAAACATTTCCCTATAACATCCTGTATGCTTTTGCTGCTTGGAGAAAGCCCACTAGTATTTACTGTCTTATGTGAGATGCTGCTTCGTCGTGGCTTGGACAGCCTGTGGCCATGTGCTTAAGTCTGTGCTACAGAACACCACACTCTTTTCAAAGCTAAGCTGCTAAGCTGTACATGTTGATGTATGCCATCCCTTGAAGATGGTATCAGCACAGAATCCTAGAATGGTTTGGGGTGAAAGGGACCTTAGATCATCCAGCTCCATCCATCCATGGGCAGGAATACCTTCCGCTAGACCAGGTGGCTCAGGGCACCATCCAGCCTGGCCTTGAACACCACGAAGGAGAGGACATCCACAACTTCACTGGGCAACCACTGTCTCACCAGTCTCATAGTGTATTCCTTATATCTGATCCACACGCTCTTGTAACAAGCCTCTTTCCCCTTCAGATACTGAAAGGCTGCTGTAACCTGTACCTGGAGCCCTCTCTTCTTCATGCTGAACAACCTCAACTCTCTCAGCCTGTTGCCATAGGAGAGGTGCTCCGTCCTTCTCTGACCATCTTACTGGCCCTCCTCCAAACCTGCTCCAGCAGGTCCTCATCTTTCTGATGTTGGGGATCCCAGAACTGGATGCAGAACTCCAAGTGAGGTCTCACTAGAGCAGAGAAGGCAAAAGGCATTTCCATTTTGACCCAGAGCAGGGCAAAATCATCTTCCCTGACCTGCTGGCCATGCTGCTGCTTTTGATGCAGCCCAGGATATGGCTGGCTTTTTGGGCTGCATGCAATCAGGGATGGGTCGTTTTGAGCTTCTTGTCTACCAACACCCATCAAGTCCTTCTCTTCATGACT